>CP093833.1:19023487-19356750 GCA_033064975.1 Smittia sp. YW1114-2
GAAGTTTGATGAGTGATTGGACGGTCGATGAGGCCGACGCGATGAGATGGATGGCTCCATTCCTCAAATGCATATCTCTCTCCCACAAACGTGGCGCAATCTGATCGAGTTTCTCGATTGACGCAAAGTTCAGAGGAACTTCAATTTCCAATTCGAAGATCTTTCTTAATTCGTAGAGCACAAAGTCCATCACTTCGTGGGAGTGTAGCTGAATCTCGTGGACTTTGTCGTCGCTGGCTGCCGCACAAATTGCATCAGACGGATTGGCTATGACGATTCCACCCCACTTGGCCGATACGAAAGAGTCGAAGCTGAAGTTTGACACTCGCTGACCGTCTTGACAGATGTGCACTGGAGCCATTTTGCATGGAGGCGCGTAGACGACGAGGTGAATGCACGGCTTGTTTGCAACGTCAGTGCCGAGCTTGCGTTCGATCGACGTGATGATGTGAGGCAGCGATTCTTTCTCCAACGCAAAGTGTCGGCCCATCTTAGTGTCGTCTTTGATCTGTTTACTCGCATACTTCAACTCGACTTGGTACTTCCATTGCGACTTTAGCGTGAACTTTGAGAGCTCGCTGAATTCGCTGAGAAACGGCCGAAGATATCTCTCAGATGCTTGCTTCACATTCCAATGAAGAGTCTGCAGGTCTGGCCGAGGGTTGACGATGGAGATTAACACTTCGTACTCAGGCGGGGGTGGAGGGAAATTGTGGCGCAACTGCTTTCCATCGAACGTCTTGACATGCCCGAGAATCGAGCGAATCTTGTGGTCGCGAACTATCCATGTCTTGATGACTTGGTAGAGACGTTCCGATGCTGTGTGGAGTAGATTTTTAGTGAGCAATGTTACTTTACCATGAAGAGATTAACTTACAAACTTTGTCCGAGATAAAAATGGTCCGATCGGACGTCACAAGAATTTCGTCTTGTTGATTCTTCCACTCGATGACCAACAAATCTCCCGGCTTCACTTGGTGTTGCTTCATGATGAGCTGCTCGAACTTCGCTGGGGTCTTTACATTTGCGACTTCCAACGGATCAACTTCAATTTGAGAGACTCGAGCTTTGAAAACGTCGTTGGCTCCGAACAAAGCCTCAATGTCTTCGCTTACAAGCTTCCGTCTGTTCTCGTTGCTGACGAAGATCCCGATGTTCATTGTGAAGGTGATTGGCGTCTCGTCGAGGGCGCCGATGGCAGACGAAGGAAGCGATGCTCTGAAAACAGAAATTGTCAATCTCGCTCCGAACGTCGCACACTTTGCAAACTCACCGGTGAATCTCCGTCGTTTTCCACCACATTGGAACGCCAATGGCGAAGATGATGACGATGTAAGAGATCGTGCTGAGCAGTCTGGAAAACTCTTCTGAAATGGCAGAAAGTTGAGTCGTCATGAAAGTTCGTTTTGAATGAAAATTTATTTTTTGTGAGTCAAAACTTTTCACTCTTTGTAACTACAAAATAAAATGTAATTGAACTCGCTGCTCATGACCGAGGACTTCGAGCAGTATTTCGTGAACTTTGCGGTGCCTTGTGAGCGGTAAACGATGTTCAGATAATTGTTTTGCGGGTAGATCGTCAGCAGAACGGATTCAGGGTCGTCAGATTGATCGTCCGAGTCTTCTTCTGGTGTCAAGTAGGTGATAACGCCAGCGCTTTCGTTGCTGCCGAAATACAAAATCAAGTCGAGCGTGTCGCTGTTGTAGGTCGAAGGCCCGCCGATCAAAGTGTAGCTTCCTCCTTTCCAGCGTTGAAGTTCTATCGAGCACTTTGGTTTCTTTGCTTTAGCTCCATGCAGATCGAGCTCGGTGTATTCATAAAGGAGCTTGAACATTTCCTTCGACGACATCAGCTCGACGATTGTTCTAGTTTGGCAGTCTTCGGGCAAATCTTTCAGGCTGAGACGGTCATAGTTTTGCTGATTCGAAGGCCCAATCGCATTCCAAATGAATTTCTCCGATCGAAGTTCTTGTGCAATTCTTTCTGAAGTCTCAGGAATGAGAAACTCGCCAAGCGCAGTCTCTGAATTCTCTTCAATTTGCTTCTGGATTGACGATTTTATAGATTGCTTCAAGTAGGTTTTGCTGATGATCGACTTCAACTTATCAATCACCTCGACCGGAGGTTTGAAAGGTAAAACATTTGGGATTTTCACTTTGTCGGCGCCAGCTTCGAAGTCCGGATTGTTCTTAAAGCCATGGAACCAACCATTGATCGTCAGCCTTGGGTAATCTTTCGTCAGCACTTCAGCCACTTGGTGATAAGACTTTCTCTCGACTTTGAAGAAGACGAAGCGGTTGTTGGTTGGATGAACTTTCTTCGCCACTGGGAATTGCGGCTGTCCATCTGAGTCGGTGCCAAAGAGCTCTAACTCTCCACCTAACGACTCGTCCCAGTTCTTCATGCCTTTCCAAGGGCTGAGGTAGAAGACGAATGCAATCAACCTATCGGACAGCAAGTCGTCGTGGGTAAGAAGGAAATCTCCGCAGTTGTACATCGAGCACGAAGCTGAAATCTTCTTGAATTTCATTCCGGTTAGCTGCTCCATCCATCCTCGGATGTCTGTGTTGAGCAGCTTGTAAACTTGAGCAAGAAAAGGGCTCTTGACGTTCGCCAAGTCTGTGGTTTGATAGAACTCGTACAAATCCATTTGCTTTCTCGTCCAATCCATCGTCTCCATCTCATCAACCAGAAGAGGAATGAACGAAGCGTCTCCCAAGAAGTTATCAACGGTTGACACTTGAAATGGCTTGTTCAATAGCTGCACTCGACTAGCATTCAGTTCCTGCTTTGCTTTGAAGCTCTGCGAAAAATCCTCGATGAACTTTGGCTCGCTCAACTCGCTCGACATGAAAATTTTGGGTGTCGGCACAACTTGAACGTTGGTCTCTTTCCACGTCGCAAGCTTCGGCATCTTCTGCGACGGACCTGTCGTCGAATCTGTGACGATCCATCCATCAATCTCACTGAACTCTTGACGATTTTTCCTCTTCCCTGTGAATTGTTTTGGAAAATTGTAACCAAAGATTTTCGCGGCTTGCTCGAAGACGATTCGGTTGAGTGTTAGACGAGCGTTGAGGCTAAAAGTTTGTTAGTCGCTTGTCGCTTACCGTTCGGCTGTGCTTTGGGCTTTTCCATGTTGAAATTGGATTTTTGTGCGGCGGTTTTGGACCTGCAAATGTCAACAGCGAATTAGAATTAAACTGAGACAAATTCAAACGTTCAGAATTAAAATAAATTAACTCCTTCAAATGAAATTCGTCCGTTAAGTTGAGCTAAGTCCAATTTTTCCCGCCAAAACCTCAAACATTTTGTTGAGTTATTTAGTTGCGTAAAATCGATAGAAAACAACAAAAATGGAAGGCTTCGACGACGCAGGAATCTTCTTCTCGGACAACTTCGGTGCGGACGAGCAGCAAGACGCGAATTTAATCAACTTACAGCAGGTGAAGACGAAGTTGAAAAATTTCTTGCGGACTTTCAATGAAGACAATTTCTTCTTCAAATATCGGTAAGAAGCCCTTGAAGTCTTCTGTTCAAGTTGTTCTGAAGTTCATCTACTCCACAGAGACACCATGAAGCGCAACTATCTGTCGCATAAATATTTCCTGGAAGTTGAGATGGAAGATCTGGCTGGATTCGATGAGAATCTCGCCGACAAGCTGAAGAAGCAGCCGTCAGAGCACTTGCAGATCTTCGAGGAAGCAGCTAAAGAGGTGGCAGATGAAATCACGTCGCCTAGAATCGACGGTGAAGAGATCCAAGACATCCAAATCCTCATCACATCCAACGCAAACCCAACAAACATTCGCGACCTGAAGTCTGAGATGGTCTCACGCTTGGTGAAGATCTCTGGTGTCATCATCTCGGCCTCAGGCATAAAAGCAAAGACCACAAAGATTTCCATCCAATGCCGATCATGCAACAACACGATCAACAACCTGCCGGTTAATCCAGGCTACGAAGGCTACGCTCTGCCTCGCAAGTGCACAACGTAAGTTACTAATGGCAACATCTCGAATCTCGCTAATTTAAAAACGATTCTAGTGACACAGCTGGTCGCCCAAAATGCCCGTTGGATCCGTTCTTCATCATGCCCGACAAATGCAGATGCGTCGACTTCCAAACGCTGAAGCTTCAGGAGTTGCCCGACTCGGTTCCGCAGGGAGAGATTCCTCGTCACATGCAGCTCTTCTGCGATCGAGCGTTGTGCGAACGCGTCGTGCCGGGCAATCGCGTTCTCATCCAAGGGATTTACTCGATCAAGAAAGTCGCTGCTGGAGGCAAACGTGGCACTGAGAGCCACAAGGCAGTCGTTGGCGTCCGAGCGCCGTACATGCGAGTGATCGGCATCAAAGTTGACACGGAAATCGGATCAATCTCTCGATTCAGCAGCATCACGACAGAGGAAGAAGCTGCGTTCAGGAAACTGGCCGCAATGCCGGACATCTATGAGAAGCTCGCCAAGAGCATCGCTCCAAGTATCTTCGGATCTAATGACGTGAAGAAAGCGATCGTCAGTTTGCTGTTTGGCGGATCAAGGAAGAAGTTGCCCGATGGCTTGATTCGACGCGGTGACATCAACATTCTGATGCTTGGCGACCCCGGAACAGCAAAGTCTCAGCTCCTGAAGTTCGTCGAGAAGGTTTCTCCGATCGGTGTTTACACTTCTGGCAAAGGATCTTCGGCTGCCGGTCTCACTGCGTCCGTCATGCGCGACCCATCGACAAGAAACTTCGTCATGGAAGGCGGAGCGATGGTTCTGGCCGACGGCGGTGTCGTGTGCATTGACGAGTTCGACAAGATGAAGGAAGACGATCGCGTTGCAATTCACGAGGCGATGGAGCAAGGAACGATTTCGATTGCCAAGGCTGGAATCACAACGACTTTGAACTCTCGTTGCTCGGTGCTCGCAGCTGCCAACTCGATTTTCGGACGATGGGACGACACGAAAGGAGAAGAAAACATCGATTTCATGCCGACAATTTTGTCTCGCTTCGACATGATCTTTATTATAAAGGACGTTCACGATCACACTCGAGATGTGACACTTGCTCGACACATCATCAACGTTCATTTGAATGCCAACCGACCGACGGAGCAAGTCGACGGCGAAATTCCGCTCAACGTTTTGAAGAAATACATTCACTACGCCCGAACCCATTGCGGTCCGCGATTGAGCGCTGAAGCAGGTGAAAAGTTGCGCTCTCGCTACGTGCTGATGCGATCGGGCGCGCAGCAGCAAGAAAAGTCGTCTGAAAAACGCTTGGCCATTCCAATCACAGTCCGTCAACTCGAAGCCGTCATCCGCATCTCTGAGTCACTTGCCAAACTTGAGCTCAAACCGTTCGTCAACGAAGATCATGTCAACGAAGCTTTGCGCTTGTTCCAGGTGTCAACCTTGGAAGCCGCGATGTCGGGAACGCTGTCAGGCGTCGAAGGCTTCACCACCGACGAAGACCACGAGATGCTGAACCGAGTGGAGAAACAGCTGAAGCGTCGTTTCGGCATCGGATCCCAAGTGTCGGAGCAGAACATCATTCAAGACTTCACTCGCCAGCAGTATCCGGAGCGCGCTATTCTCAAGGTCATTCACACGATGATCCGGCGTGGCGAGCTTCAGCATCGCATGCAAGGCAAGATGCTCTACCGCCTGTCATAAAAGAGATTGAGGGCGACAGGAGATCATTAGCTCCGTTTGACGTCGTTCCATAACTTTGTTTTAAGCATTTTCTATTAAATTTCCTCTCAGTTTTCTCTTCTCATTATCGTAAATAAAAAAGTTTCCTGATCAGCTGCACGTTCGTTTCTGCGTTGGCGGATTCTCACAGCCAATTTTTCTTTACAGATTTTAGTTAAGACTGTCTTGCTATTCATCACAAATAAATTGGGAGCGCTTGATGTTTACGGCTCATGCCGCGTGTTGTAGGATGCTGATCAACAGAGAAACCTTTTGTCAAAGGTCGAATGAAGCACGTGCTGCCATTTATTGTTTAATAAACTGTTGCTGCAGTCCACGTGGCTCCAATAAAAAATTAAAACGAGCGCACGACGTCCATTACCTGACGATATTTCCGGGTTAAAGGTAGCAAAAAATGTTGATCTGACTCATTTCAAAAGTTTCATCAACACAAATTGAACTTCCCAAAACTTCCATCGATCGCTGAGGTGCCGATAAACCTCCAGCGATCGCTGAGGTGCCGATAAAACAACGAGATGCCTCGCCCATCATCGATTATTTCATCTCTTGATTGTTTGCGTCTTCATTTCGGAGGTAATGCTAGAGTAATGTCTGCATCTTCTAGTGTGTTGTAAACATTAGTGATGATTCAAGCTTGGCTTTTGTCGGTCAATGAGGAGCGAGACAGCGCGACGTGATGACGGAGACGCTTGTAATGCGATCGTGCCTGGTATGTGCAGCTGAGAACGGGAAATGTTTGCGATTTGCGTCACGTTGAGTTGGCACTGACTCGGGTGACGAGTGACGAGCTTTGTGACGCAACGCTCATTCGATCCAGTAATGAAATGAAATATGGCAAACCCGATAAAGCTAATCGAATTGCGGTCGGCTGATTGATTCCATTGTGGCTGGTGTTTCTCGAAATCTATTTAAAAATATTCAACGTTTTGTCTCTCGAACCTTCGCTCACTCATCAGGCGGAATTTTATTCATTCGCACATGGAAAATCAATTTCCATTCGCAAGCCGAGATCAATTGACGCGATATCAAACGTGTAACACTCGCCATCAACCCACAGCGGCGGACCTGACCCATCTCGAATAGCCACAAATAAAAGATTTTTCATTCATAAAAAAGAATTTTCCTCTTTCCTCCTTTTCGTGTTGTAATTGGAAATGAAAAACGGAAATATTTATAGATATGAGTTGTTGTGGGATCGGAGCGTTCGTCGTCCCACCGCGACTCTGACAACTAAAAATACTTTGAGTTCATCGAGAAATTTTCATGAAGCGATGACACTTGACGAGCAAAGCTTATCGTCGATGGTGACGTTCCTGACTGCGACTCTCTGTGTTGCGAAAGCTGAAGCTTAATTGACGCGATCGCAAGAGACTCCGAGCCAAGTGATTCGACATGAAAAGAATAAATTCAGAGCCAATTCTGGAACTGACGTCAATCATCAATCGAGCAGACGGTGTCGGCTGTGATTCTCAAAGTTTCACAATGTGCCCGAAAGCTGCCATCGTTGATTAATTGATACGAGAAGCTTGGCTCATAAAAAAAGATCGAGCAGTAGCGACGTCGCGTTTCATTTGTTCGCGATGTTTATCAACATCAAGACGGCAATAAAACCATTAAACAATGATCGCGAAACGACAGTAAAAAATCTTTGTTTGTTTGCCACTTTTTTGTTTAGATTAAAATTCATTTTCCTCTCTTGCGTGAAACCCTCGGCCGAGGCGTTTTCATTGGAAAATTTTTGATTTAACTGAAATGAATTACACATAAAAAAGCTCCTGTAAACCTCCTTCGAAAGCTCCTAATGAAACAGTTACAAGTTGAACAATCTCTTGTAACTGCGAACACCTCAAACCTTAGCGTGATGGAAACTTGCCCGGACGTTGCAAAGCTTGATAACACACTCAGATTCTTTATTTCGGTGGCGTCGTTCGACAGACAACTGAGATGGAATTTCAATGTTTACTCGAGGCAATTCAAGATTTTATAAGCCCCCGAATTTGGGGCTTGATAATGAAGGAGTCTGTTTGGGTTGCATGATAAATGAAGTGAGGCGGCGTAGTTAGCCTCGCGTTTGACTACTCACCTTGGAAAATGAGGAACAAGCAGTGCAAGATTCAATGGAATTCTCCGGCCTCAATTGAGATGCTTGCAAGATAAAAATCTGAGAACTGCGAACCGCGATAAGACGAGAGACACGAAAAACTTTTGACACAGATTTTATTCAACGTCAATCGAAATCTCTGAAATTTACATTTTATGCTCATAAAAATATCTTCGCGTATTTCTGGCGTATCGAGGGATGAGTCGTCAGCAGGCAAAGTATGTAGCGCTGATGTTCCTTTTACACGTTCGAGTTTAACACATATCGCAATATCAGTGCAGCAGTTTTCCTGGCCCAGAAGTTTTCAGGTTTAACCCAGAAATGTCTCGAAGCATTTTCCTACTCTCAATTTTCCGAGAAAGATTAAATTCAGTTGGACATTTCAAACCGCGGGCAATCAATCTCTTTACAACGTTCTTGGCATTCATGCAATTTCTTTCCTGTGCCGATGCCACAGCGTGAAATCAACAGACATGTAAACAAACGATCGCCGAGCTTTTTGCGCAAAACGGAAAGAATTTCCCTCTTGAGCGCTCGGCAGCATTGAAATATATTTTGCTATTCGGCATGCACTCGAATTAACTAAGATTAATGAGTGATGCACTGAAATGTGATCGCTGGCTTTAAGTAATATTTCTGACGTTGGAAGACGACGTTGGGTTTCATTCATAAATTCTTACTTGTTTCTTAAGCTTTACGTTTAATATTAATTGGAAGATTTGTGCGTTTTCTTAGCAGTCACGCGGACATTATTTCCCTTTATCTTCACTGCCGGTCTGTCCCTTCAACTCCTTTCGTGTTTTAAAGCCTTTCCAACCCGCCTGGATTTTTGTTGCGGCCGCTTTGTAGTTCTGGATTTCTTTCCGGGTTATGAAACCTTTGAAAAATGCTTGAATTTTTGTCGCCGACTTCTCTTCAATCGAAAGTTTCCGATCTCCATTCATTTGGCCGCCCTTCGATTTTCGGCTGGTTCTCAACTGCTTGCGAACGCGATATCCTTTCCACTGGGCTTGAATTCTGGTTGCGGCATCGTCCTCTGACTGAGACGAGTTGGGACTCGAGGGATGAATAGCATTGATGTGCATGGTCGGTCTGTACAATCCAAAAGTACGAAGGTCAAACTTTGTCAACGTTTTTGTTTCCTCAAATTTGCAATCACGAGGAGAAATTGACTTTTCTCTTGCTCACGTCTATCGCACTTGACTGAATCTGACGAACTGAGTTGCTGCCTAGAACGCTTTCCACACGAGAGCTTAAATCCATTTTTCTCCGACACCATCATCATCGACACACAGCAACAATCGTTAGCCAGTAGAGCTCAGTGAAAAGAAAATCATTTCCACAGCTCGGCTGATGTATCAACATGTGAATGTGTACGAAGGCTCTCGAGTGGATCGTGCAGACGCCGCTTGTTTGAAATTTCCTCTCCTCTCCTCGTGTGCTTGAGAAATGTGCAGCATGTTAATGAAAAGAATTTTACGAGCAGCATCTTCATCAAAACGAGAAGATCAAGTTTTCCATCTGGCGGTTGGGAAATTTTGTTTTGAAATCTTAAACTTTTCTTTATTGTGAGATTCACGCAGCAGTTTTGATAAACAAGCGTCCAGCATGTTCACAGTAAATATGAGAAACTCAGCCTTCTCGCAGTATGAAAGACATGAATCGCTGTCTGAGAGACTCAGCCAGTTCAGCAGAGGAAGATCTTTGATCCTTAGTTGGAACTGATAACCACGACGCAGGAGTTTTAATGTTCTCGGCGACGATATTTAAAGAAATTTACTCAACATTCTGAGTTGGTTTCTGCAAAATGATAAGACGAAAAGTCAAAGCAACTCCCGAGATAAATTTCAAGATATTCAGAGCTTCTGTTCATCAGTAACATCGTTACAAAGAGAAGATATTTAGAGCTTCTGTTCATCAGTTACAAGCTTCAGGCTGTCACGCCGTCAACGATCATCTTAAGACACGCGATCTCCGCGGAAGTTTTTGTTTCCAGTGTCTTCAACTTTAGTCTTAAAATGACGCACTAGGCGAACTGTTTTTATTTATAATTTTCCGCGCTTTTCCGTCTCAGGTTGAAGTCTCGCGTTTGTTAAATCGAGAGGATTCAACGAAATAATTGCAACATGAATCAAGTGCTCCACTTTTCATGAAAAATGAATCGAGGCTATCTCGAGATGAGAATCGCTCCGAATTCCTTCGCACGACACACTTTCGCTGCCAATTAAGTGGTTCCAAGAGATAGGATTTAATTACTTTTTCAGATAGCACTCGCTACAAAACGGCATCCGTTTAGCCAACTTTAGGAAGGCGAACGTCATGACACAATTTTGGCAATGATTTCGCCGGTAATGTTTTCGTTTGAAGACGGAAAGTAAAGATCAAGAAACGCGACGAGTGGAAAGTTTCTCTTCAGGGAAATTGTTGCTCTCAGGCTTGAGACCTTCATCTTAGAATGGAAGAAGCGGGAACAAGAAAGGTTTCGTCGTAAGGAAACCCAAAGGAAGAACAGCGTGGTCAACGCGAATCGAATGCAAAATTATTCAAGCATTGGTTGAGCTCATGTTGGAAATGTGGAGGTAAATAATTAACAACTCTCCTTTGCTACAATCATTTCAACTCTGTGTAACTGAATGAAACCCACAGCTTTATCAAAAGACGCTAAAGTCGCTCTGCGAATGTTTACCAAGATTGAAAAATCATCGCCGCGCCTTCAACTGCTTTCGATTCATGCCTATCGAGCTATATTAAGATCGCTAAGCGGCGGAAAGCAAGTTTTCTGATCTCCATCCGAAAACATGACAGATGTTTAAAATCAACAAAAATAATCTGTTTTCTTCTCGTTGGCTTTCGCAAAGTCCAAGCGTTTCGATAAATGAATTACGTCAAACGAGCGCTTCAACGCAAATCTTCTAGGCGAGGGTGAATGTCAACATTCGCTGAAACGGAAACTTTAAAGCGACAGAAAGGAATCTTTAGAGCAACAGAAGTCACTAAAGCTTTGTCGAGAGCTTCCAAATCTACCCAGCCAAATGTCTTACCTATTAGTTAGTCCCTACTTAGTCTAGTTAGTCCCTTGTCAGCTTACTTAGTCCCTAGTTACTCTGTCAGCTTCAGAATATTCAATGTAACGGTTCACTAAGAATGTAACTTGAGGATCAAAGATAGATAGATTAAAAGAATGTTGGTTCGCAACCGAGGTTACCACGCCAACTGGTGGTCCGGGGAGGCGTTGTCAGTGCCTCCGAGGATCCACCACCCATAGCTCACATCATTTCCGAATCAGAGCCTTCCGAGATCACTTGAGGATCATTATGAGGTTCAAATATTCAGGGAAAAGCTTTTCTTGCCAAGATCCTATGCAGCACCTTTGTCCACAGTGAGCCGGCAGTGCGCAACGAGTAAGCACGTGCACGGGGAGTCCTAATTATCCTAGAAATATTAGTAAAGGAAACCCTGGATTAGCGTAAGCTTATCGAGTTCACTAGCCGTCTACAGAAACAGAAGCTTTTCTCTCCTGGTTCCAAAGCCTTCACAACAGAGAACAGAGCAGCAAGTTTAGTCCCAACCGCGATTTAACCGTCACAGAGGAAATAAACAGAAAGTTGAACGATTTCTTTCCCTTCGCTGTCGACGCACGAAACGTTTTGTCGATGTTTTGTTTACAAATAAATTCCACAAACTAAAATGATAAGAATCAGCGTGTTAGCGAGAGTTGCAACAAGGCAGCTGCTGTCAAGACAAGCCACTCAACAGACGCTGGTGACATCAAAGTTGACGCAGATCTGCCGATTTTCCAACGAGAAGAAAGAAAACATTCGGGAATTGATTGCAGCTCAAGATTCCGACTCGTTTGGTTCTCTGAGTGTGAATGTACAGCCGGCTGAAGACGAGCTATTTGACAAAGATGACATCAAGGAAGAAGAGTTCATTAAAAACCCACCGAAGAAATCACAAAAGCTAAGTACGAAGCAATACGCCGACATGATAAAGGAGCATTTCAAGTTCAAGAGGATAAAGGAAGCGATCGACGTGCTCGAGGTGAGAATGCTCCAGGAAGATCGCGTGAAGCCAGAGAACTACATCTTCAATCTGCTGATAGACGGCTGCGCCAGAGTCGGCTACTCCAAGAAAGCTTTCAATCTTTTCACTCTGATGAGACAGCGAGGGTTGAAGGTGACGGGCGCGACTTACACTTCGCTGTTCAACGCTTGTGCAAACGGCCCTTGGCCTCAGGACGGTCTCAACAAGGCGAACCGACTCAGGGAAATCATGTTGGAGAAGGGACACGAGCCGAACTCGGTGACGTACAACGCGATGATCAAAGCGTACGGACGAGGCAACGACTTGAAGACCGCGTTTCTGATCGCCGATGAGATGAGCGAGAAAGGAGCGACCTTCCAAGTGGAAACCTTCAACTTTCTCCTCCAAGCCTGCGCCTCCGACAAAGAGTTTGGCTTTCGCCATGCGCTTCTCGTCTGGCACAAGATGTACAAAATGCAGTTGAAGCCGGACATTTACTCCTTCAATCTGATGCTTCGATGCTGCCGTGACACAAACTTTGGGGACATCGAGTCGATGGAGCAAGTGCTGGAGACAATCATGTTGCCATCGAAAGCGGGAAGGCAAATCAAGCTGAAAGCTCAGAGGTCGAACGTCTTGCAAATCGAGAGCTCAAATGATGAACCAGCGGACGCGACGCCCAATCTGATTGCACTTCGACCTCATCTCGGCAACATGATCAGCCTCAGAGAAGTAAATAAGCCCGAAGACAAGCTGTTGCTTCTCGGCGGGTTCTCAGGATTTCTAGCGACGATGAAGCAGTTCGATGTCAAGCCTGACCTGAAGACGTTCACAGAGCTGATCGAGGTGATACCGTCAACTACAGTCGCAGAGAAGCGACTCATCGCTGAGCTCAAGAAACAAGAAGTCAAATGTGACGTCGACTTTTTTAACGTTTTAATGAAAAAACGTTCGATGAGATTCGATTACGAAGGCGCGAAGGAAGTTCTCGACATGATTGCGAGAGTGAAGCTGCAGCCTGACATCGTTACGTACGGAGTTCTCGCCCTCGGTTGTCAGTCACAAGACGAAGCTCGTCTCTTGATCGAAGAGATGGACAGCAAGGGAATCAAAATGAACATGCCGATCCTCGGCGCGATGCTTAAGTCGGGCTGCGTGAAGAAGAACTTTGACTACATCATAGAGATTCTCAAAATCGTTCAAGAGCTGAAGCTGAAGCCGAGCGAGAAAATGCTGGAAGTTCTCGAGATTTTCGTGAAGTCCTGCAACAACCACAAGAAGCGAGATGTGAAGAATACGCCGAGAGAGTTCCGCAACGAGTTCAACATATTCAAGCAGCGCTTAGAGAAGTGGAAGCAAGAGACTGGTCTGAAGGACGTTGAGTTTGCCGAAGCTAAAAAGATTCTGAAGGAAGCGCCCTGGGAGCAATTCCAGTCTAGTCAGGCCGATGGATTCGAAGACACCAAAGGCCAGAAGATCCAGAAGCTGAAGAAGATGAAGCGCTACATAGGAAAGATCAAACAGACAGATGTCTCCATAGTTTAACGTTTGTAATAAAAGTTTATTAGAAATTTATCCAATCATTGTTCTCTTTCTACCACGAGCGCGAACTTCCTCGAATCTTTTGATGGTTTCCTCAGACGTTGGGTTCGTTACTCGATATTGAGTCAGGATAGACTCGAAGAGGTCGGGGAGATTTGAATGCGTGCTGAGCAGAGCTCGCTCTAAGACGTAGAGATCAACGCCTTTGTCCTCGTGACTCGTCGAGTAGCAAGACAGACCGAAGTCGATCATCACAATTTGATAACTGCTGCCTTCGTCTGTGCGATCGATTAGGATGTTTGACGTCGTTAGATCGCCGTGAATGATGTGATTGGCGTGAAACTTGCCCACGATCTCACCGATTCTCCTTGTCAACTCGTCGAGCTGCGACTGATCTCGCTGACTGTGGAAGATGAATTCTTTCGCGGTGATCGCCTTGTCAAAGTACTCCATGTAAATCTTCCTGTCGTTGAAGTCGACGTTGAGTATCTTCGGCACAAGGATTCCAGCATCTTCACAACGCTTCACCGTCTTCTGCTCGGCCTTAATCCTCGACTTCGTCAAAGTTCTGTCGAGCTCTGGCAGTCGATAATTCTTCACGAATCGCTCCTTGATTAGACAACGCTCGCCGTTGTGAACTCCGAGATAAAGCTTGGCTTCAGCTCCTTGCTTGAGCAGTTCTTCCGTCATCACACGCCGAGAAATTTCCTGAGGTTTGTTATTGTTTTGAGCGTCGACAACTTCGCAACTTCGACAAGTCGACGAATTGTTTTCCCTTTTGTGGAACTGCAGAATTATTTATAAACAAATTAAGCCCGTCACACACTCAACAATGGATCCAATCATCGACTGGCAGATCTCTCGGCATGACATTCGATCGCGAGGAACTTATTTACTTGAAACTGGTGAGACTTCCTCGATTATTTGCTTGCTCAATTTCACAAAATCTCTTTTAGGCAAATGGTCTGACTGTTCATTCCTCGTCGGCAGCGAGAACAACCAGCAGACTCTGGCGTGCCACAAGATCATTCTGGCCATGGCATCTCCCGTCTTCGAGACGATGTTCTTCGGGAGCTTCAACCAGACTTGCGATCCGATTGTGATTTCTGATGTCCAAGCCGACGCGTTCAAGGCGCTTCTCGAATACATTTACACCGACAAAATCTCGATAAACAACGTGGATAAAGCCTTCGACCTGTGCTATGCTGCGAAGAAATATATGCTGCCGTTCGTCGTCGATAACTGCACGAGATTTCTGTGGAGTGATTTGTGTCCCAAGAACGCTTGCCGAGCCTACGAGTTCGCCAAGCTTTTCGAGGAGCCCTCGCTTCAAGAGAAGTGCTTGCAGATCATCTGCACCAAGACGATGGACGTGATTCGGGATCCATCTTTCGAGGAGGTTGAGCTGTCGACTATCATCACGATTCTCGATCAAGAAGCGCTGAACGTTGACAATGAGCTCAACCTTTTCTTCGCAATCAACCGCTTTGCAGAGAAACACGGACTACGTCACGACAACACTGACAGCGCCGACCAAAATATCACTGACGAAGAGGAACAAACGGAGCCAACAGAGCCTGAGCCCATCAACCTCGAAGCTGGCCCATCAAACCGTCCCGATCCACCGCCTCAGGTAATTCCGCAAGCGGCGGCACAGCGAACGGTTCAGGATGCGCCGACGATTCGCGATGCAGTGAAGAAGATTCGCTTCCTAACACTAACGCCGCAGCAGTTTGCAGAGGGACCTGCGAGGACAAACTTGCTATCGCAATCCGAAGCCTTCGCCATTCTCATGAACATCTCAACGCCAAACTCTGTTTACCCAATGCCGGACGGCTTCACGCTCAACAAGAACTCACGCGTATACAACATCTACAACGATTCACGTTCACCTTCACCAGCGATTCTTCCCGGACCGCCGCAGCTCCAAGCCCTCGCTGTGAGCGTTCCACCGCCAGCTCCAGCGCCCAACGCAGATCATCACTATCAAGCAATGCCAGAGATTCCGATTTCCCACGAGCCAAGCTTTCTACAAATGTTCCGCGATCGCCAGACGGGTGACGAACGTCGTTACCACTGCATACGAACAGTTCAGCACATCCGCGAGATTTACAATCGCTCAGTTCTCGACAGTTCCTTCACTTTCAGTGTCGATCGCAACGTCTCGATCCTCGGCCTAACAATCTTCACTCAAATTCGATCGCCACCCAACGCAGCCGACAACAACCGCCATCCTGATCGATATAGCGAGATCATCTACGCCCATCTGTTGGATTCGCATGGCTCCCGACTGACCTACACTCATTCGAACCAGCGGGTCCCTTACGATAGCGAGAGCGAGATCCTCTTCGACCGGCCAGTGTTCATACAAAGCAACAAGATCTACAAGATCCAAATCAACTTCAACAAGATCGGATATTACTCGGAGCATCACGTCCACTCGACCTTCCGTACATCAAATATTACATTCACGTTCAATACAGGAAGTCCAAGCGACACAACTCGCGAGGGCTTGATCAGAGGAATCGTTTACAGCATGTAGATTTCTGAAGACGCTCGCTTCAAATTTCCTACAATTAAACTAAGTAATAAAAGTAATTAGTCGAACACCATCGTCTTTTCAATCGTCAGCAAATCCCTTATTGATTAATTGGCTAATTTGTTCACTCCGCGAGAGCTTTGGCTGCATATCGATTTCCATCCCGACGCTCGATTTTTCACAATCGTCTTTTATTGTCATGGCAATGACAAATTCCCCTCCGAGCTGAGATTAAATTCTCCAGCACCGATTCAAGTAAGCCAATTAATTTGATTCGCTTGTTATTGTCATGCAAAGAAAACTCAGCGCTCTGTCGAGGAAATTCAGCACAACATCAACTTGAAACTTCTGTAAGTCAAATAGGAGCGATCGAATATCGAAACTATAAACGCCACTTGAAGCGCCAATCAAATATAAACAAGCATATAAACCCCCAACCAATTATTGATTTGAATTCACCTTTGATTTTGCAACGGAAATGCAAGCAAGATTCGACGACATCTCTGATTCGTCTTATGCTCAGACGTGTTCTGTTTTAGTTCGATTTTACTCACAAATTAGTTGAACTAGTTTTAATTAGTTTAACTAGTTAACTAGATTTTTTCTGGTTGTTTTATTTCGATGCTTTTTCGATGAATTTGCGACTAGAAAGTTATTCAAAATTTAGGATGATGAATAAGGAGGCGATCGCAAAATCCCTTCAACTAACCGACGCACAAGGAGCTCATTCTATCTCTTGTACTTCCATGTGAAGCACTGAGACTTCAAGAACCTCTTTCCAGATCTCTCAATGAACACTTTGCCCTGATGAAACCTCAAGGTTAGATGCAAAATGAGTAAACTCGTTTCGAAACGGGAGAAAACTTTATCTCGTCAATTTGCACAAAAAGAAATTTTCCTCTTCTCACTTCGAAAGAAAAGCTTTGTTTGCTCCGCTCTTTCATTAATTAATCGCTTCAAGAGGGGTGAACGTTGGGAATTCTCGTGAAAAGCACACAGAAAGTTTTCCTTTATGATTTTTCAATGTCAGATGGGTTCTCGTGTTTGCCAACTCATTGCGGGGCTTTGGAAAGCGGAGTCGAGCGCGACGAGGGAGAAATTACATTTTAAAGCGTGCTGAGGAAAATTCGCCGTGAACCGTTTTTCCCATTCATCGTTCATATTTCACCAGCGAGCGAGCGCGGGGAAAAAACAGCTAAGGAGAGTGATTAATTAATTTATTCCACGAGATTTGGTGACGGTGAAGCGAGGATAATCAGCTTGGATTCGTTACAAGGAAGATTCCGCTTTCAAAAGGTCGAGGACTCCTCGCGTGTAACTGAAGCTTGAGCTTGTCGAGTGGAAGGAAAATGAGTCGTAGCCCTCAACAGATTTCGTGGTCTCGCTAATGAAGTTCGGAGCTGCTCAGCTCAGCTTACAACCCAAAGTTTGGATGGAAGCGGTCGGCGAAAACAGCAACTCATCATTTCCACACTTGCACCACAGCTCCAACGATGAAGTTAAATTAAATTTCGCTGGAAACTACTTCACAGTATCTCGTCGAATTGCACATTTCGACAAGAAGAGAGAACAAAAAATAACATGGAAACCAATATTGCATGTTGGTTGGAGGCTGCAAAGTTTTACCGTCGGAAATCCCGAATCGCTTTCCAACTAATGAGACTCGATGTTGGCGATTCGAACAAAAAAGCTTGTGGAGTTTGAGCCGGAAACCTTGGCAGCAAAAAAGTTTCAATTTATGAATCCATTGGCGATTCTCTGGGCCGATCACTGAAACCACACACTGCTAATTGTCCGTAAAGTTTATTTAACTTTCGTATTGTCATATATAAACTCAAATTAAAAATATCTTCTGAAGTTATCCATCAATCTTCAAGGATCAGTCTGACAAATTGCTATGAGTTCTGCGATTTTTGAGCGCAATTCATCGGCTTCTTCACAGCTTACCGAGCAGACGGCTTCAGTCGTTTTTGTGCTAGTTAATGTAGCCGAGATCGTGGGAGTTATTGGCAGAGCTGAGGTCGTCGTAGTTGTTGACGTTGTCGTCTCTTCGGTTGGTTGTGTCGTCTCTTCGGTCGGTTGTGTCGTCTCTTCGGTCGGTTGTGTCGTCTCTTCGGTTGGCTCAAACTCCGAACAGAGGAGCAGAAGTTGAGTTTTCAACTCTTGCAATGCTTCTGGTGTCGTTGCATAAGCAAAGTCGTTAGTGCAAGGATTGTTTCCAAAGAAAGCTGTGGTCAATTTATTTAAATTGTTGAGCAAGCCAACGCCGATACCACGAATTAGGTTGTAGCTGAAGTCAATGTACAAGAGTTTAGACGAATAGCGAAGGAGATTTCCGTCAAGGCTTTCGATTCTGTTTCCGTTTAGATCGAGCCAATCTAAATTCGGCCAAGGCTCCAAATCCTCCGAAGTAATCTTTGTCAAGCGGTTCGCAATGATCTCAATCGAAAGCAAATTCGGAAAAAATTTCACCAGATTTCCCGGAAATGTCAGGAGAGAATTTTCAACTGAAAGGTAATCACCGTTTGAGTAAAACCCTTCGACGTCCTTGTCGCTTCGGTTTTTCGTGTGATACCCGACGGTCGCTGTCACTTCAGATATTTCTATGTTGGTGAGCTCAACAACTTTGCAGGTGTAACGAGTGCCAACACCCCAAAACGCATCGTGGAACTCGCATCTAATTTCAACACTCGAAATCGGCGTCGCGATTGCCACGATCAAAGTCAAAACTTTCACCATGAAATTCCTGAAACCAAAAGAATATTTCAAGTCGAAATCTTTGTTCTATTTTAGCTCACATTTCAAACGATTTCCGAGAACGACTGAGGAAAAGCTGTCGGTTTATTTCGCGGCTTATCAACGACCTCTGCGCGAAGAAGATAGCTGTCGGTTTATCAGAAATTTTACTGTCGATAAAAAGCAATCAAAATTGATATTTTTACCATCGCGATTATAAGTTGACATCATCGAAAATTTCTCTACACAACTTATGCATGATTAATAATGAAAGGATGAAGAAGAGATGACGAGATGAAGTAGAGATTTTAACGAGAGATGATGGGCCATTCATGCAATAAATGACAAAAGTTGGAACCTTTTCGACTTCTCATCAATGGATTGCAGCCAGAAAAAGAATTTTCTCTCTGAACCGGGAAGCAAATGCACTGACAGACGAGACTTGATGGATGATGCGACGCGAGGAAACTTTCGAGCGAGGACGAAGTTGATGGAGAGAAATTGTTTGGAAAGTTTTACGAAGCTTTAAGCGCCTGATCGCTTTAATTACTTTGTAAACATGAAGCCATCAACGTCGCTGACGCCGCCGCATCGTAAACTCTCGCAGATTAAATTTTCCGAGCTCGTAAACGGCGGGGAGCGGAGAAAGTTTAAAGTCAATCTGAGCACACATGAAGCGGCTGATCCGATATCGAGAAACGGAATCTTCCACCGTCGACAACCCCAGAACCAACTGGATCGGAAAATTCATTTTCCCTACGCCGATTCCATCGCATCCAATAATCATTTTTGCTCAGCTCCTCGTGGAGGTTTCGATTGCGACGAGTGTTCCTTCGAACATTTGAAGTAGATCGCGAAGGATGAAATTGAATTGAGCTTGGAGGACGTTGATTGCGCCCTGGCAACGCTTCGCAAGAAGCTCCAAATGTAAATTGGAGGCAAACGTAGATTGAATCCGGTGAAAGACTCGGAAAAGCTCTTAAGACGATGAGCCAAAATTAATGCGAGGAAAATGAGTTCGAGTTGATGGAGCGACGTTTGCGTCTGACAGCGGCAACAAAGACGCCTCGCGATGTCTTCAGCTCCTGCTGCGAACTTGTTGCTGTTCCCTTTGTAGATTGATACCACGAGCTAGCTTCACTTTCATCGCAGTCCCGAGGCGGAATCAAATGTATTTGAATATTTCACGTTCTGCGGATGCAAAAGCAAACACGGCCGGAGTCGAAAGGGCTGAGACGCCTCGATGCGAGTGCGAAAAACGAAAACAAAATCGTTTTCTTTTCCCTCCGCGCTTTGTTTGCTCGAGAAAAGCATTTTCCATCGTTTAATTACCTTTCGTGAGCTTTCTCATCCTTTCGTCTGCTCCGCTCGGCGAACTTTTATCCTCGAGCCAGAAGGAAAATTTCTTTCGGAAACTTTTCTCTCTCGCATTGTTTGACTTGTTAATGTTTCCATTTACCCGAAGGGAAAGTCTCGTTGGGCTCAGGACTGGAACTGACGGTTTGATGAGATTCAGAAGTGGCCGAGCTCGAAGGAACCGAATGCTGACAATCGACTGCTCCGAACGATCCAATCAACTGAGCTGGCCAATTAAGCAATCGATTCATCGTCGAGCGAGAGAACTTTGTCAGAGCACGTGTGCCAGTCCGTCGGTCACGGTTCACTGGCCTCGTAATCTAATCTCTTAATTGCGCATATCGAAGGAAGCTCTCGAAACTTTCCCATCGGCCGGTCGCTCACACAACTCGGAACGGTTGCAGTCGAGGAAACGAGGAAGAAACTCCAGTCCATAAATTGCACGATTTGAATCACCGCCGTAAACGCTGATGATTGCTGGGATGTAAAAGTTATGTGGAGAAACGTTCTCCACTCGACAATCCCGCTCGACTCGACTCAGTGTTGCGAGGGAAGCACAATAATTAATTCCAACGATTTCAGTGATTAATTTTTTGCTTTGTTTGTTTCCTTCTCGCCTCTCCATTTTCTGAATGCAGACCTAACCATCCAGCTTAGCTTGGTTGCGGCTCCGTGATAAGAAAGGGAAACCCTCCGTTCATTTCCACGACGCGTTTAATTGTGGGAAAATGGAATTTGTGCCATCGGAGCAAGGAGAACAAGACCAAACGAGAATCGATTCTGTTCTCCCCTCCGTTCCGTTCGCTTTGCATATTAGTCATTTGTGTCTAGCGATATTTCATTATGAGATTGAGCATTAAAAATGCAATACCCACTACGACAGTCTGAATCCATCTCACCTTGGAAGCAGCGGCCAAAAGCAGAACACAAAAATCGATATGGAGAACAGGCGATTGCTGTGCACACAAAACATTTATTAAATATGAAATAAATTGCATCATGTTCAACAAATAGAACATGAAAATGAATATTTTATGATGGAGCTTATTTCGACAACTTTAAGTTCGTTTAGCATTGAATACAAAAGGAGAATTCACCTCAACTATCCAAATCAATCCATTAACTTCGCTCGCTCGATGTACATCGACTTGGCTCCCATTCAAAGCCTCATGCATCTCATTGTTATGTTTTAAGGCTTAACGATGATTTTATGACCTCCACAGTTTCATCATCTCGAATACGAACTTTGCTCGCTTGCATGTTCAGCGCGCGGTGGATTTCACTTGCACAATAAAGATAATTGAATAATGAAACGAGAGAAGAATCGTCTCACAAAGAAGAAAGTTCATCGTGGAAACGAAATGGAAATGGATGGAAGTCCAGTGAAATTGAATGATTTATGAGTGTAACATAATTATACAATTATTAGGGAGACAATCGGGCAGCATGACTGGTAGGATGATGCGAGATTATGATTTATCATTGCTTGCAAGTAATTGATAACGGGGAAGTCATTAGCTGGTCTGAGTCAGAAACGAAGAGCAAAAAGCTAAAGGAAAGTTCAGAAACGAATTAGACTTGATTGGTGGATGGAGAGTCTTGTGAATTGCTGAGTTGAGTTTTATGGATTTAAGATTGAAGTTTAATTGGATTCAAAACTGTTTGGGTCGGAATGGAACAACCATAAGCAGACTAGATGAGCTTCGAGTGGTTAGGCTAACCGTCAGATTGCATTGATGAATCTTGTGGCTGGTTTAATTTAAGCAGCGTTTGATTGCCAACTAGTCTATAAATGTAGTGAGGTCTTCCAACTCCACCTTCAAAAGCTACCGCAACGAATTCCTCGGGACGGATCAGTCAGTTTCTTATAGAAAAATTTAATGGTGCAATAACAGCATTAGTTGAATGTTGCAGAATTTGCTGAGCTGCTAGGGTGAGCCAGATTCATTTCTTAAGCGGCTCAAGTTGCGCGTCTGTATCTAGTCACACATTCTTCGGTTGTCCCTGCAGCAGTTGCTCCCATTCCTACCGTTAAACCTAAACATGTATGTTGACAATAATCGAACGAAGCATCTGAAACAAACCGAGCAAATTGCAAATTGGCTTTTCCGGAAACGAAACCAATTTGAGCATTTCGTTTGTTGTTTTGTTTACTGTTTTTGTGTCAACTACCTTTTAAAACAAATAAATTTTAATATTATTCAGAGACGGTAAAAGGTAAACGAGGGTTTGCTGCATGTAGAACGGACACAGATGTGTGAAGTCGGAATAAATAACGAGAAAGGTTTCAAGCGGTGCGGGGCGCAGAGGAAGAGAAGATAAAGACGAGAGGGTGGAAAGTTTTTCGGAAAAAATGTAAATTCCAAACATGGGAAACATTACCAACTGGAAAAGTAAAATTCACAAGATTCTTATCAGCTTATGTGTATGAAATGTTAATTACAATTAGCTCGAAGAGATAGCGAATAAATCACCCGGAATGTTCGACTAAACACTTTCGAAGCTCGACAGGTAGCAATAGGGAAAAATTCTCCCTTTTGCGCCCCAAATAGAAATCGGATAATTAATGAGATAAGGGGAGATGGGGAAAACTTTCGTGGAAAATTAAATGAGGGTAATTAATTAGGTCTTTGTTTACATTATCATTCACTGTGTCGAAACGAAAATTGAAAATTTGTAAAGTGTCAGAAGTATCCAATCTTGAGTTGGAGATCTTTGCAATGAATTGGACAAGATGAGCAATAAGCATTGATTCCGTTGTTCATTCCATAAGTGAGAGCGACTTTGGTCTCACATTTTCTGGCTTCTTACAACCGCAAAGGAGCTATCACTCCCTTCATCTGTCAAGCATAAATGATTCGAAATGTTGATCGATGTTTCGATGAATAAACGACTGAAATGCTCTGAGCAATTGATTCATTTCTGTTTAAACTTCTCACCAGAATCGCTTTCAGTGCAAGGAAAGCTGAAGGATGAATTTTTCATGAGCTGCGCTTCAACGTCACTCATCAATTCAGAGTTGATGCTTCGAACGTGATAAGCGGAGTGTCGAGAAAGATAACTCAAACTGTTTTCATCTGCCATCGTTGCGATGATTTCCGTCGCCAACTTTCATTGTTTGATTGCGCAATGAAAACTTTCGATCTCACGACTGACATTAATTCACACAACCGAAGCTTTATCAGCAAAGCTGCAGACGGAGCGAAAACTTTTGATGGAGATGCGGCGCTTGATGTAATCGCAATGGCAATCAAACGGGTAAATCGAGTGACACCGCCGCACTCTCGCCATTCATCGGGCGGACGAAGTGCATTTAATGACCATTCTGATGTGTTTTTGTTGACTTTCCGACTCATTTAGCTCGACGACATCCGAAAACATTGAAAGTCCATAAAACTTTACCTGCCGTGCTGCATCGAAGTGGTCGAGCTCCGCATGGAAATGGAAAATTAATGAAAAGTGTTTTGTTGGCTGAACGACTCTGAGCTAAAATTTGGATTCCATCAACGCTCAGTTGGAGCAATCAATGCTGCTTCGGATACTAATCTCGACTCTCATGAAACTTGGCTGCCGTATGCTCGTTTACCGTTCACGAATTACTGCGTCGTTGTTGCAGACTAACTCACTTAGATTCGTTTCGACGGTTCATTTCATCGTTGAGAGATTTCAATCACAGAATGATGAGCGATGTTTGCGCAAGCAAACTCATTCCAACGATGAACTTTTAATTGAAAAATTTGAATTTAAAATAATTTGATGAATTTGATGAATTAAAATTCTTACAATTTATTAATCGAATCGCTCGTTCATGAGAAAAGCTGTTGAACGCACCAATGGCGATGCTAATGATTCGCAAGACGTCAGGCGGATAACGATAGAGAGACGATGAAAGGTTGTGCAATAAAACAGAAGCAACGTGCCATGTCGTGACCCTCATCATGGAAATATCTCGATGTTTAGTTTTTATCGCAGCGATGATGCTTGATGAGAGAGGAGGAAGCCGAGAAAAAGATTTGGCGTGCATTCACGAGCTCATGCTTGACACGACTGACAGAAGAAAATCTGTAAGTTCTCTCGTCATGTCAAACACAGCGAGAGGAATTTTTGCTCGGCAAAGTGCAACACAAAGCACAAAAAGCTTCGCAAATTGTTTAAACTTCAATGTCCGGAATTCCAACGAGTTGATTAATAGTTTTTCCTTCCCCGAACTTTCCCGATAAAAAGTGGAAAACTTTCCAACGATGTGAGCAAACATTCTCAGCACTTTAAAGCGCTCGATCCAGTTGAGACTTCCTCAGCTTTAAGCACTCAAGGCGCTATCGAATCTGCCCTGGAAAATGAATTTCCTTTCATACTTTCTTCGGCAGAGCTTTTCTTTAAATAAATCTCCATTCATCCTCCTCCAGCTCTCGTCTCGCTCGGACTGACTGACTTGCCTGATAAAGAGGATGTTTTCCATTCACCTTTTGAATTATTTGCGCACTTAGCTCGAGGAACTTTCATTTCCTCATTTAATTTATTTCAGCTGATAATGGAAACTATTTCGAGCAGCCGGAGAAAGAAAGGACGATAGAGAGAATCGCAAGTTAAATTGAAAGTCCATTAATTTATCTTCCTGCTTGAGCATCTTCGACGCTTCTCGCACCCATGACAACACGCTGTTCAAGTGGGTGATAAGAGCTCCATCGAACGGGGAGACGGAGAACGGAAAACTGTTGTTTTCCAATAAAATCTCATTAATTGAATTGCGCCAGCAACGATAACAACAATCGACCTCGAGCAATTTCCTCGAATCGCAACCTGAAGCAGCTCGAGTCTGATGAAGCAGTAAAGTAATGTTTGCGTTGAAATTAGCTCGACCGGGAAACGAGGGGAAAATGCAATGCGAAACCTTTGCAGACGAACGAGGCGATTGCAGCAAACAGAAAGAAAAACAATTTTCCAGGAGCAAGAAAACTCGACGGGAGACAAATTTGAGTTTGTCGACCCTCAGTCGGAACTTATTGCAATCCGATATGAAGCTCTGGGCTTCACCCGACTCGAGCATCATCCCTAAATTTGACAACAAAATCCCCGGATCTGACATGAAAATGTTATTCCGAATAAGAATTACAATAAGTGAGTGGCTGATGGGATTTTTCATTCGCAACCGAGAATCACAGACCGTGAATCGAAGCTCGGAATCCGCTGTCGGGTCGATGGAGACTTGCGGGGGAGCTGAGCAAGCATGACAATTAATTCAAACGATTCTCGTGATTAATTTCTTTGGTTGTTTGCCCGCCCGGCCATCGAGTATCTTTATGGAATTCCATTTACGGAGCGTCATATCGCCGCTATGTTCTCCTCCTTTGTGACCGTTCTGTCGACCATCTCGAACACGAAAATCATGCCAACCACGGTGGAGTGAGACGGAGCAATTACGCAAGGAACAAATCGTTTCTTCTGCCACCTTCGGAGATGTTTTGCCGCAAAAATTCCGAGCTCGAGTTGCCCAATCGAGTCGCAGTCGAGCTGCAAACGAAGCGCAGATGAATTCCATCAGGTAATTGTGGCAGTGCCAACAACAACGGAGCGTATGACACAACACAAAATTGCCGTTCGATTCTTCTCAACGTTTCTCGTTTATCCAATCATGATTAATTTCCGCGACATTACTTGTGCTTTAGCGGGTTCGCTTGACAGTGCCGTCGCTCGCGAACGCCTAGATAATCTGGGTTGGGTTCGCTTGTGTTTCACCTGAGAGGTGAGCGTGGAGCAGCAGAAGGCGAGCAAGAAACAACGCCAGCAAATAGTCTGCAGCGATTGCCTCACCGACAATTTCTGCGCGCTTCGGCTCTTTAGCTTTCAAATTTCGATAAGTTTTAATATCTTTTTGATTGCCCTCTCCCCACATCTCTTCATCTTCTCGCCATTCGCTTCGCGGTTCATTCGCTGGTTGCTTGCTGCTGCCTTTTGCATAATCGTTGACGATTTGAACTGAAAAGTTTAACTCGACAACGTCGTCGTTCCGAGACAGAAAATCTCGTGGGACACTAAAAATGCGATAGAAAGTTTCGGGCCGCGGAGTAACATAAACTTAATTGTTATTTTATAAGCACTTTCGGATCTTCTTAAGCCAATTTATGGAGTGGAAAAGCACCAACAAAGAGTTAATGGAACTTTCTTGTCCGCGAACATCTGCGACTTTAATTGCCAGACCGAGATTACTAGATGAATGACCTTGCCAGCCCGACACCATCAACGGCACAGGACAGAGCCGTTAGGAAGAGAATTTCAATTAAGGTGCGGTACCGAAATATTAAATTAAATTTATGCAAGCCATTAGATGCTGAGGCACCTTTTGTTAATTACTTTTTGATTTATTGAAGATTCCGAGGAGCGCTGGCGTCGAATTTTTCAGCGCTGCTAAAAGCTGTTGAGACCTAAGCAGATCAGAGATAAATCGCTCCAATATCGACCTCGCTCTACGAGCGTTAAGAGACGTCTCAAGGAGCCTTCGCTCTCTTGACTTCCTTAACGATTACTCGAACGACCAACTACCTCTCATTACTCAGCTCAACGATTTTCTTTGTTTAATTTCTAAATTGCATGAATAAATTCATCCCACAATTAAACGTCATGATGGACGAATTGCTTTCCCTCCGCTTATCGTTCTGTGTTCGACCGCAACTTGGTGAATCTGCAATCAAGCTGAGGAAATGAAGGAAAAGAAAAGCAGAGAGAAACAAACAAAGCAAAAAATTAATCACTGAAATCGTTGGAATTAATTATTGTGCTTCCCTCGCAACACTGAGTCGAGTCGAGCGGGATTGTCGAGTGGAGAACGTTTCTCCACATAACTTTTACATCCCAGCAATCATCAGCGTTTACGGCGGTGATTCAAATCGTGCAATTTATGGACTGGAGTTTCTTCCTCGTTTCCTCGACTGCAACCGTTCCGAGTTGTGTGAGCGACCGGCCGATGGGAAAGTTTCGAGAGCTTCCTTCGATATGCGCAATTAAGAGATTAGATTACGAGGCCAGTGAACCGTGACCGACGGACTGGCACACGTGCTCTGACAAAGTTCTCTCGCTCGACGATGAATCGATTGCTTAATTGGCCAGCTCAGTTGATTGGATCGTTCGGAGCAGTCGATTGTCAGCATTCGGTTCCTTCGAGCTCGGCAACTTCTGAATCTCATCAAACCGTCAGTTCCAGTCCTGAGCCCAACGAGACTTTCCCTTCGGGTAAATGGAAACATTAACAAGTCAAACAATGCGAGAGAGAAAAGTTTCCGAAAGAAATTTTCCTTCTGGCTCGAGGATAAAAGTTCGCCGAGCGGAGCAGACGAAAGGATGAGAAAGCTCACGAAAGGTAATTAAACGATGGAAAATGCTTTTCTCGAGCAAACAAAGCGCGGAGGGAAAAGAAAACGATTTTGTTTTCGTTTTTCGCACTCGCATCGAGGCGTCTCAGCCCTTTCGCCCCCGGCCGTGTTTGCTTTTGCATCCGCAGAACGTGAAATATTCAAATACATTTGATTCCGCCTCGGGACTGCGATGAAAGTGAAGCCAGCTCGTGGTATCAATCTACAAAGGGAACAGCAACAAGTTCACAGCTGGAGCTGAAGACATCGCGAGGCGTCTTTGTTGCCGCTGTCAGACGCAAACGTCGCTCCATCAACTCGAACTCATTTTCCTCGCATTAATTTTGGCTCATCGTCTTAAGAGCTTTTCCGAGTCTTTCACCGGATTCAATCTACGTTCGCCTCCAATTTACATTTGGAGCTTCTTGCGAAGCGTTGCCAGGGCGCAATCAACGTCCTCCAAGCTCAATTCAATTTCATCCTTCGCGATCTACTTCAAATGTTCGAAGGAACACTCGTCGCAATCGAAACCTCCACGAAGAGCTGAGGAAAAATGATTATTGGATGCGATGGAATCGGCGTAGGGAAAATGAATTTTCCGATCCAGTTGGTTCTGGGGTTGTCGACGGTGGAAGATTCCGTTTCTCGATATCGGATCAGCCGCTTCATGTGTGCTCAGATTGACTTTAAACTTTCTCCGCTCCCCGCCGTTTACGAGCTCGGAAAATTTAATCTGCGAGAGTTTACGATGCGGCGGCGTCAGCGACGTTGATGGCTTCATGTTTACAAAGTAATTAAAGCGATCAGGCGCTTAAAGCTTCGTAAAACTTTTCCAAACAATTTCTCTCCATCAACTTCGTCCTCGCTCGAAAGTTTCCTCGCGTCGCATCATCCATCAAGTCTCGTCTGTCAGTGCATTTGCTTCCCGGTTCAGAGAGAAAATTCTTTTTCTGGCTGCAATCCATTGATGAGAAGTCGAAAAGGTTCCAACTTTTGTCATTTCTTGCATGAATGGCCCATCATCTCTCGTTAGAATCTCTTCTTCCTTTCATCGTTGTGAACATAATGTCGAACGAGATGAATGGCAGCAGGTTGAATAAGTCATTGTGGATGAGATTTCATTCCTTTCTCTCTTATCATCGCGATGACATTCCCATTTGAAATTCCGTCCATGTTGGCTTTCAAACACAAACTTCCTGAAACTTCTACATAGTCAGGAAGGTTTGTTACCAAAGAATTCGACTTCGGCTGCATTCTGCAGTAACGTCGTTCGTGGGAGAACTTGATGACTTATAGCAAAGGCTAGTTCGGTAACAATTGTATCGAGGGTTGAGATGGCAGTCAAAGCAATCGTAACGTCATCAACCAAGAGCGTCTAAACGTTGCTGTCGAACGAATCCTGGCTGACAAAGTCTCGATCTTGAATTTCAAATTCCGAAGAGGGCAACGCAATGCGAAACGTTGAAACGAAATTCCCCTTGATCCCGTTAAATTTTAATTTTGTTTTTCCTCCGCCCACAACTTTCTGATATTGTTTCCATTAAAGTTTCAAAGTCGCTTCATCTTCTCTCTTCCGCCCTTCATTGCCAATTAATTAATTCCCTTGAAAAACCGCTCACCTCTCCGCAAGGTGAATTCTTCGTCCCAGAAAATTAGATCACGGATTTTGTGTCTCTGTAAAAAGCTTTTTGGGCCGTTCGCCACCTCCGTCTGCTTCCTCGCCGGTTTGTCAACGTGAAAGTTGCGAGAAAAGCTAAACTCGGAAAAAAGGCGGAGGGATTTTCATGACGAGGGTCAACGAACACTTCGCTTTCGATAACTCGATAATTCAGGTCTCTCTTCCCTCGTTGGCCCATGGACACAAAGTCAAATGGATATCGAGTCTGTCAGAGTGATTCGCTATTGATTATTTGTCGGGGATGAACTGGATATAAATCAAGCGCCTCGCTCCTGCATGTCAAGTTATTGCTTTCAAGCCTCAAAGGCACTTTAGCTTCATTCTGAATTGCGACTCGCCTCTCTTTCTCGTTCGAAGTGTCCACAAACAAAAAAGAATATTTTTCCCTCTCGAAACATTTCGAAGCGCAAGTAACAAAAAGAAAAAAAAATTGGTCAAACATTCCAATATTGAGTTTGTAGTTTTTTCTCTCCTGCGATGTTGGGGCTGCAAATGGAAAAACTTTCATTCGGGGGAGAAAATCGACACGGAGATGAGAGTTTTCGTAAAGTTCATTAGAACGATTCGATTTCCTGGCGAGCTTAGCACGTCAAACTGTCATCAAGCGTGAAGCTTTCATGGAAATTGGCGACATTAATCACTGGCAATCGAGCGTGGACTCATCGGAACGAAGCTTAGCGTGCATAATGTCCTAACATCCTCGAGTGGCCCAACCATCAATACGAAATCATTTCTCCCCCTTGGTTAGACACGACAACATACTGGCGACACAAGCCTAATTTGCTTCTGCATTTTATGTTTTTCATGGCAACGAAAATTGATTATTTACATTGGAGGAACTTCAAATGTGTGTGCACTCCATTGAATGTGTCGATGAGCGTTAAACCTTCGGAGATAGAACAAGTGAAAAAGTTTCCAAGTCGATCGTGACGGGAAAAGTTGGTCGTCGGGTAACGAATTTTCTTCTGGAACTCAACGAAGGCGAGACTAACTTGGGATGAGTTCTAAAAATATTTCTTCACGCATGTTTGGGTTTGTTAATTATCAAAACTGACTCGAGAATGCTTTAGATTTCTCACATTTCTACGATAGTAGCAAGCGAACGCACGGAACCGGCAACGACTTGACACATTTTTAATTAATTTTCTAGCTGAGTGTGATCTCCTTTCAGCTTCAAACCGCCCTTCGAAGAGCTCGGCACGAACTTTCGAACATTTCAACTCACCACATCTGGGTTAAGATGATAGAATAAGTCTCGGATATTTCATTTTTAAATCAGACACATTAGTTTTAAGCCGCCATCAACCTGTTTTACTTCTTCATAAAATAACAATTAATTTTACAATGAAAAACGACCCGAAACTTTCTATCGCATTTTTAGTGTCCCACGAGATTTTCTGTCTCGGAACGACGACGTTGTCGAGTTAAACTTTTCAGTTCAAATCGTCAACGATTATGCAAAAGGCAGCAGCAAGCAACCAGCGAATGAACCGCGAAGCGAATGGCGAGAAGATGAAGAGATGTGGGGAGAGGGCAATCAAAAAGATATTAAAACTTATCGAAATTTGAAAGCTAAAGAGCCGAAGCGCGCAGAAATTGTCGGTGAGGCAATCGCTGCAGACTATTTGCTGGCGTTGTTTCTTGCTCGCCTTCTGCTGCTCCACGCTCACCTCTCAGGTGAAACACAAGCGAACCCAACCCAGATTATCTAGGCGTTCGCGAGCGACGGCACTGTCAAGCGGACCCGCTAAAGCACAAGTAATGTCGCGGAAATTAATCATGATTGGATAAACGAGAAACGTTGAGAAGAATCGAACGGCAATTTTGTGTTGTGTCATACGCTCCGTTGTTGTTGGCACTGCCACAATTACCTGATGGAATTCATCTGCGCTTCGTTTGCAGCTCGACTGCGACTCGATTGGGCAACTCGAGCTCGGAATTTTTGCGGCAAAACATCTCCGAAGGTGGCAGAAGAAACGATTTGTTCCTTGCGTAATTGCTCCGTCTCACTCCACCGTGGTTGGCATGATTTTCGTGTTCGAGATGGTCGACAGAACGGTCACAAAGGAGGAGAACATAGCGGCGATATGACGCTCCGTAAATGGAATTCCATAAAGATACTCGATGGCCGGGCGGGCAAACAACCAAAGAAATTAATCACGAGAATCGTTTGAATTAATTGTCATGCTTGCTCAGCTCCCCGCAAGTCTCCATCGACCCGACAGCGGATTCCGAGCTTCGATTCACGGTCTGTGATTCTCGGTTGCGAATGAAAAATCCCATCAGCCACTCACTTATTGTAATTCTTATTCGGAATAACATTTTCATGTCAGATCCGGGGATTTTGTTGTCAAATTTAGGGATGATGCTCGAGTCGGGTGAAGCCCAGAGCTTCATATCGGATTGCAATAAGTTCCGACTGAGGGTCGACAAACTCAAATTTGTCTCCCGTCGAGTTTTCTTGCTCCTGGAAAATTGTTTTTCTTTCCGTTCGCTGCAATCGCCTCTTTCGTCTGAAAAGGTTTCGCATTGCATTTTCCCCTCGTTTCCCGGTCGAGCTAATTTCAACGCAAACATTACTTTACTGCTTCATCAGACTCGAGCTGCTTCAGGTTGCGATTCGAGGAAATTGCTCGAGGTCGATTGTTGTTATCGTTGCTGGCGCAATTCAATTAATGAGATTTTATTGGAAAACAACAGTTTTCCGTTCTCCGTCTCCCCGTTCGATGGAGCTCTTATCACCCACTTGAACAGCGTGTTGTCATGGGTGCGAGAAGCGTCGAAGATGCTCAAGCAGGAAGATAAATTAATGGACTTTCGATTTAACTTGCGATTCTCTCTCTCGTCCTTTCTTTCTCCGGCTGCTCGAAATAGTTTCCATTATCAGCTGAAATAAATTAAATGAGGAAATGAAAGTTCCTCGAGCTAAGTGCGCAAATAATTCAAAAGGTGAATGGAAAACATCCTCTTTATCAGGCAAGTCAGTCAGTCCGAGCGAGACGAGAGCTGGAGGAGGATGAATGGAGATTTATTTAAAGAGAAGCTCTGCCGAAGAAAGTATGAAAGGAAATTCATTTTCCAGGGCAGATTCGATAGCGCCTTGAGTGCTTAAAGCTGAGAAAGTCTCAACTGGATCGAGCGCTTTAAAGTGCTGAGAATGTTTCCTCACATCGTTGGAAAGTTTTCCACTTTTTATCGGGAAAGTTCGGGGAAGGAAAAACTATTAATCAACTCGTTGGAATTCCGGACATTGAAGTTTAAACAATTTGCGAAGCTTTTTGTGCTTTGTGTTGCACTTTGCCGAGCGAAAATTCCTCTCGCTGTGTTTGACATGACGAGAGAACTTACAGATTTTCTTCTGTCAGTCGTGTCAAGCATGAGCTCGTGAATGCACGCCAAATCTTTTTCTCGGCTTCCTCCTCTCTCATCAAGCATCATCGCTGCGATAAAAACTAAACATCGAGATATTTCCATGATGAGGGTCACGACATGGCACGTTGCTTCTGTTTTATTGCACAACCTTTCATCGTCTCTCTATCGTTATCCGTCCGACGTCTTGCGAATCATTAGCATCGCTATTGGTGCGTTCAACAGCTTTTCTCATGAACGAGCGATTCGATTAATAAATTGTAAGAATTTTAATTCATCAAATTCATCAAATTATTTTAAATTCAAATTTTTCAATTAAAAGTTCATCGTTGGAATGAATTTGCTTGCGCAAACATCGCTCATCATTCTGTGATTGAAATCTCTCAACGATGAAATGAACCGTCGAAACGAATCTAAGTGAGTTCGTCTGCAACAACGACGCAGTAATTCGTGAACGGTAAACGAGCATACGGCAGCCAAGTTTCATGAGAGTCGAGATTAGCATCCGAAACAGCATTGATTGCTCCAACTGAGCGTTGATGGAATCCAAATTTCAGCTCAGAGTCGTTCAGCCAACAAAACACTTTTCATTAATTTTCCATTTCCATGCGGAGCTCGACCACTTCGATGCAGCACGGCAGGTAAAGTTTTATGGACTTTCAATGTTTTCGGATGTCGTCGAGCTAAATGAGTCGGAAAGTCAACAAAAACACATCAGGATGGTCATTAAATGCACTTCGTCCGCCCGATGAACGGCGAGAGTGCGGCGGTGTCACTCGATTTACCCGTTTGATTGCCATTGCGATTACATCAAGCGCCGCATCTCCATCAAAAGTTTTCGCTCCGTCTGCAGCTTTGCTGATAAAGCTTCGGTTGTGTGAATTAATGTCAGTCGTGAGATCGAAAGTTTTCATTGCGCAATCAAACAATGAAAGTTGGCGACGGAAATCATCGCAACGATGGCAGATGAAAACAGTTTGAGTTTTCTTTCTTGCGAAAAACTCGATGCTCCGCTTATCACGTTCGAAACATCAACTCTGAATTGAAAATCGAGGAAGTTTTGAAAGTTTCCGTCAACTTTCCTTGCTCAGATGAAAAATCGGAGCGGAAGCAAAGCGAAAGCGGCGAGAAAAATTGTCGAATGTCAACAGAGAAAATAAATAAATCAATTCTCGAAAGCGTTTGACTCAATTGTCACATGTCAAATGTCATTAGAACGTGCAAACAGCGGATCCATAATCGCTAGAGCTTTTCACGCTGCACCCGTCAAGTTTGATTCGGGTCAGAAGACGAGTTCGCACGGAAAAAATGAAAAGCGGAGATTTCCCCGTCGACACCCAAAAATCCACTCAAAGCGTGTGTGCTGTTATCGATTTCAATTATTCAGCAGTTCTCAATGCGTGTCTGCACGAGGAAAAAATGTTTTGCGCTTTGTTGTTTGCAATCCGAATAGTGAAACATTTCCCTCGAGCTGGGCGGTTCCGAAGCCGAACAAATTTATTTTTGGAGAACGCCGAGAGAGATTCGAGTCGATGTTTAGAATGAGCTTTAATTACATTAATCATTAAGGCAAGGTATACATGTTAACAGCTGGGATTAGGCGAACGACTCGCAGTGACGTCGCTTCATTTATTTTCCTTGACATTGAAAGAGCTTGTCGGACGTTTGAACTGAGTTTATGATTTTCCCTTCCCACGAGTGAGAATTCTTTAATATCGATTAACGAAAGTGATTCATCAAAACTCTGCGCTTCTTCTTTCATGAGGTTTTTTAGTTGGAATGATGTCTGGGGACTGTTGAAACGTTTGGTAACAAAAGAACGCTCGAGCTGTAGACTCTCAACGTCACTCCGTTTGTGCTTTGCATGAGAGAGGCCGTTGGAATTCTGATACCGGTTTTCATTATTGTGCGGTGGAGTAAGAAAGAACTAAACCACAAATTGTAAATAACGAAAAGAATGAAACTTGGTCGAGGATTCTCGGCTTTCGTTTGCCGTGCGAGCTCCATGAGAATCGAATGATTCGGGAGAATTTCCCTGAAAGGCATCTGAGAGCAGGTTGAGCGATCTGCGGTGCTGAAATGCGACGATAAACAAAGCTGGCCCGACGGAGACACAAGAGAAATAATTACTGCACATCGCTCGACTTAATTTTCAATTTGAAATTCAATTTTATGGCATTTTCGTTTTCACTTCGTTCTCAATTTTTTGTGGTCTCAAGTTTATGTTTGTTTATCTCGACTTCTTTCCTCGGCGATAAAATAAATATTTATTTAAATTGTAACTTAGACCGAGCGACTTATCTACGAGAGAGGAATTTGTCAAGGGATCGAAATTTGGGCAACATCAGTCCATCTCACTCCCACATGCAGTGCCGGCATTGCCTCGCATCTCATTCCGTTATCGTCTCTTCTTGAGAGGTTCGTTCCAGCTTTTTGTCGTTTCCACTTCACGAATGCACGTCGGAGGAATTCCATTTAGAATTAATTTGTTGCACGAAAATTAATCAACAGCCAAAGAGAGAGCAAAGAAAAATGGAAAATTCTGAGGCAGCGCCAAATGGATGTGGTGCAAGTGACTGGGCTTGGAGTCGGAGGAAAAGTCGCATTAATTTGTGTTTAATTCGACGAAACTGAACTCTGGAGCGAGACTGACGTCGTCGCTATGATGCACTCTCGGGCTCGTAATTAATGATCTGTTCTGGGGCTCTGCGGCTGATGTTTGTAATTTCTCCTCGAATCTTTTCATCACTGCAATCGGCGCATGGAACAAGTAACTCGCAAATGAAACGGAAAATGTTGCCAGAACATTTTCGTGTTTTATGACATTCTCGTCTCTGATCTGACGATCGCCGTCGACGTTTTTTGAGACTCCGTTCTTACTCGGCTAAGTTGGAAGTGTTACAAGAACTTCCTTTTACAATTTCTTTCAGAAAGTTCTCGTTCGGGTCATAAATCATCGTGATGGGACTCAGTTCCCTTCCCGAAAGAGCAGAAAACATCTTCGACGAATTTAACAAATTTTAAACGCTTTATTATGTCTCTGTCTGTCGTGGAGACATCGAGATGAAGTTCAACCGGGACCGGAGTGACCCGCGCAGCAAATGAAATCGGAATCGCTACATGCAAGCAACGAAGCCGCCTGGACATTTAAATGCTTCGAAATTATAGGAGTTTAAGGGAATTTCACAAAATCACTAATAACGAACTCTGGGGAGAACAGAACAGAGAATGGAAGGTATTAAGCGATGTTTTCCTCATGTTTCTTCGTCTCCACTTTGCGCTCAACCTTCTTACATTTGCTCTCGAGAAATTTGTTATTCCTTAGACAATGCAGCAATGATGTTGCTAACTGCTCGTAAATATTCTTCGAGTTCCCAAGAATCCCAATCGTTCACCTTGTCGAATAGAGTTCCGATCGGACTTCGTTTCGGCAGAGGAAACTCGATGCTGTTGCTGTCCATTTCCTCGTTGGCTTTGCTGCCAACCGTTGCTGTAAACAACTCTTCTTCAAATGCTCGCGAGACCTTCGTCCATCGACGATGTTTCGCACTCGAACTGTTCGATCCAGGCGCAAAAAACAAAGCGACGGATTCCATCGATGGAGCAACGAAAAAACTTCTTTTATTGCTTTTTATCAGTTTAAGTTTATTTCATTTCTTTCATGAACTGAACTGGTCGGCCGGTAAGACGAAGACGAGGAAAGAGAACTGAGAAAGAGCCGAGCTGGAAATAGTTTAGAAGAAAGAACGAGAAACGGCAGCAAATAATCAACAAAACGCTCATCGGTGAGGCACATGCACACAACCGGAGCATTCTTACCTTATAATGTCGAAGAATTTTCTTTTACTTTTCACCAATAAATACATTTCGATTGAATTGGTTCAATGGAATATGTTTATTGAGCCACAGCCGAGCGATCGGAAAGGGCACAAGAAGAACCGAAAAACTTTTCTCGTTTTGTTGAGGCCAAATACGAACAAAGTTGTGCAAGAGTAACACAAACACCAGCGAAGGCTGTACAGAGTTTCGTCTTACCTGGCAGAGCAACGAGGCAAACATTCTTCGTCGTCATCATCGGCTCTGTTGTCTGCTGCTTTTCTTAATCTCTTCCATTCTATGAAATCATTCATCAGTAACGGGCGCAGGAGATGATCCAGATAACATTGTGACCTTCATTAATCCCCAATGATCGGATTAACTCCGCTGCTAATAAAACTATCGATCCGGCGTCGGCTGCTCAGCTACGTCCAGATAATACCCAACGATTACACTAATTGCTAATCATCACACCGCCGTCTAAATCGGAGCTCGGAGTTGTCCAAGCAAAGCCAAAAATAAATTTTAATTAGAACGTTGTTTCTTAGAATGCCGTACAGCTCGGAAAGATGTTTGCGGTTCACACTTGACGCCCCCGAGTCGACAGAAAAGATATTTCATCCCGTCAAAGATTCCTGTCTCGGGCATTCACGAGTCGCATCTGGCTTTGAAGCATGAAAAGACTCGAAATCTCCTTTCAGTTGAAAATTGAAACATTCAGAACTTCTGACAGCAGAGCGAGTGAAATCTATTTACATTCGAGCTTAGGCAGCGCAATAAAAACGAGCCGAGTGATTTCTCAATCTTTTGTGATGAATTCATAGCAAACATACGACGGGTTTATGTCCATCGTCGCTCGAACGAAACTTTCTGAATTTATGATGTGTAATTGGGATAATCTGTAAATGAGGGTGAAATAATTCTTAATTAGCATAACAAAAAGAAGGGCCCCGAAGTTACTGGTTGATTTTATTGCCTTTTCGGCTCCGGCTCTCGAGTCTCAGAGCAATTCCTGAATACCAAATTGCGTCACGACGAGAACGAGGGAAAAGTTTTCCGTTCTGGCCGCTCTGTTTTTTTTGAGAAAAAAGTTTAATCTACAATTTCATTTCCGGTGAATTTTAATGAGAGAGAAAAATGAAAAGAAATTATCATAAAGAAATTCATCGCACGCTGTTAAATTCATCTTTACGCTCGCGCCCCTTCCGTCTCGAAATGGATTTCCAAGCGATTTGCAACAATTCTGACGAGTTGTATGTGTCTCCCTGGCACGGTGAACGCGTGTACATGTCTTCTGTCTCCCCGGCCCACGCTTCCAACATTCGGCACAATGATAAGGCATCGCCTTGAATATTAATCTTGCCAGGGAAAATTGTCAAAAGTCTTGTTGTTCGGTTGTTTAAACTGTCACTGAACGAAGCGAGAATGAAGACAGAGCGAGAGAATTGCGATCTTCTTATTATCATTTTCCTCCCTTACAACTTTATGAAATAATTCTCCGAGCATGGCATCGCTGGAAAAGATTTTGTCATAATCAAAAATGTTTTACCAGTTGTGTCACGACTGTATTACGACTCCCTAGGACAATGTTTCAGGCCATTAAACTCTGTCGAAACCTGCAGACGTCCCTCGGAGAGTTTCCCCGCTGCAGGGATTTTCTTTTCATTTTTCCGTTCCGACGTTTGCCAGCTCAGCCCTAGCAGTCTGTTTTTTCAAGGCCTCCGTCATAAACTTCCATTTATTCAATTTCTCTCTCACTCTTCTTCAGCCGAGGAAGGAAAAAGATTTTTTACCGACGATATTGCTTCTTTCCATTTAGCTGTGTTCTTCTGCTACCAAAAACACCAAACTCGGAGCCATTTACATCTTCTTTTGGCCGTGTTTTGAGAGAAAAGACATATAAAAATTTATGGACACATTTTTGACTAAAATGGGTTTATAAATGAGGCCATTAGATTTCTCATAGTTAAATATACTTTTTTTACACTAAAGGCCTTTTTGTAGGCAACGTGATTAACAAACTTTTAAGTTGACTACTTCTCGGTTCCATGGTTCACAGATGAACGAGACAGTCGATCGATTCCGTTACGTTAAGCTTCCATCTGTAATCAAAAATGGTCGAAAACGCCAAGCTCCGTCTGCTTCATTACTTACCTTCGCTTACCTTTGACGCTGGACGGATATGCTGGATAGTCCCTAATAGAAATTTAAATTTTAAGAGCGTGGCGAATGACTTCTTATGTATAAATTTTGCGTAACATCCCAAGGTGCGTTGCGATAACAAGCCGGAGCGTTCTCAAGCGGCAACAAGACGACGAAATTTAATTAGATTTAGAAAGCCTTTTAACTCTTTGTTATGAGTGTCGAGTGGCATGAATCAATATTGGGAATGGTGATGAAAGCCTTTCGTTCTGCTGAGCGGCTTGATTCCTCAGAAGAAGTGTTGTGCCAAGAGACTGCTGAGTGCATAGATAACGCGCGAAGCAGATCTGAAAATCAATTGTGGAAGCGTGAGCGAGTTGTCGTTTTCCCGAAGGCTCCTTCAATGCTATTATGTCTATGACTATACCCAAGGGAAGAAGACGAGGAAAATTCAAGGCGGAAGCATGAAAGTGTTTATTCAGACTTTTCTTCTCTCCTCCGTCTGCTAATTTAAATAATGTTTTGTGCTCGTGAAAAATCGATTTTAAAATTGCAGCGTCGTTGGAGGGAGGCAGTTTGGAGAACGAAAATGGAAAATCATGCCTTGAAAGCAGTGCTAAGAGCTTCGTGAAAATCCACTTGAACATGAATCCACCGAGAGCAGAAATGCTAAGAGTTCTCCTCTGACTCACATTTCTCGTTGGGATTGCGATGGAAACACTTCAGTTGGCGTAGAGAACTTTTCATTTTTTGTGCTCGAGCTTGACAAAAAGTCAGCAAACTCAAATGCTTTCGAGCGACTGCGACGTCAAACGTGTTTGCAAATCCATTAATTAGGATCTGAAACAGTGAGCGGGAATGAAAGTTTCGTTTGCTTCCCAGCACGATTGGAACTTCAGACAGACGAGCAGGAATGTTTGGAGAGCTTCGCGCTTACCCGAAACATATTTTTCACTCCATTCAGGTGCTTTCTAAATGCTCCTTTGAAACGCTTTCAACCCTGAAACAGTGATGAATTGTAATAATTTTTTCTGTGCTGGAAATGAAATTTCCACGGTGAATTATGGGGATAACGAACAAGATTAATTAATTTAAATCATGAAGTTCTTTCTCTTGTGTCGCTCTCGGTTTCCATGTCGCTTGCCTTTTGTTCGCTGTCTGCTGCTGAGAGTGTGAAAAATCCATAGAAAGGTTGAAGCTTAGTTGGCTGGAGAAATTGTTTGATAATTGGGAATTATCATGATAATAGCTGGGCTATCCGCTGATGGCGTGGGCGTGCGTGGCGTTCTCGGAACGGTTTCGGCCTCTAAATTATATTCTCAAAGTGGACCGTGTCGACGACGCAATCCGTGGCAACGCTCCATCCATCACTGACCGATCTGGGCTCGTCCATTTCTCGCCTCAGGCCTAATTCCTCAAATTTTCCGAGCTGTAAAATTGTGATCGGCGAAAAGGAAAAACTGGCGAGGCGAATGAATTTTTAATTTTTATTTTATTTATACACAATTTTCATATCATTTTCTTCTCTTTGTCTCATGTTAATTATGCAAGATTTCATGTTGGTTTCATGCGAAACTTAAAATAGAATTTGAGTTGTTCACAATTAAAATTTACGAGAGATTTTTACATTCGGAATCTGCGCCGCCGAAAATTGAAACGAAATCTCGCGCGACACAAAGCGACTCGTGGCATTTAAGGTTGAGACCGCTCGCGTGCAGTTTCTTTTGTTGCCGAGAAATGTTTGCGAAACCGAAACCGAAACAAAACGAAATTAATTTATCAAAACATGAACTTTCGGGCGCTGAGAAACGCGCGCGTCTCGCAATTCTCATGCAAATCTCTTCATCTTCCCTTGACTAATTGAAACTTTTCTCGGCGAGCGATCGGCAGGAAAATGCGGGGAGCGAACTCCAATTCGAGCCCGCAATTGTCATATTCTACTCTACGTAAATGCTCGTCTGACGATCTTGATTGTTGATTAGAAAAAATAAAAACATTTCCACGATCTCGTCCTTGCCATTAGCTTCAATCAAAAGTCGGTCAGAGCTGCAGGTTTCTCCATCATCGGGTCGTCGACATAAATGCATTACAACTAATTACTAAGGTTCTCATTATCAGATAATTTATGTACAGCTTTGCATTCTCTTCGATTAAATATTTTTCGAGGCAAATGATGGAATTTCATATTTTCTCTTTAATTCTGACGACTGAAATCTGAGACTGTTGGTTCGTTTTATTTATTCATGAAATCGTGTTGTTCTTGTTAATAATTTGTGGCGAGTTTCTCTCGTCCCGTGAGTTGTTTGTCATGACGTCGAAACAATGCGAAACTGGCAACGAGGAAGGTGAGGGAGAGATTATTAATTAAAAGTTTCATAAATTCAGATCGTTGACATAAATATTTTGTGCCCAAGTCGCTCGTGCCGAGGTCTGAGGTGGCTTGGGAAGATTCCAGAATTTACGGTTGGCCTCTTGCAGCCAGCGACCGACAAAGCAACTTAAAAGCATTGTAAATTCATAAAAAATGGCAATAAAACTTTAACGCGATCTGAATGAGGCGAATTGACAGGCGAGTGACGATTTGCTCGGCCCGGCCAGGAGAAAGAAGTTTTTTGTTTTTTCGTTGTGGATCGTCGAGAGAAATTCAACAGCACGAAATTAATAAATTAAAACTTCACGCTGCCCACAGAGAACGCGAGAAAGAATTTCTCCGTCGTCTAAAGACAGCAACATCGAGAGCTGCGAACTGCGAGAGCTCCAAAGGAATAATGTGAAGTCCATAATTTGATTAATTAATCCAATACCATAAAGTGTGAGTGGCTTTTGTTGTTCTCTGTTCACTTTTCGCTTGGCCTAAGCGCTCTCGTCGTTGCCATTGCCGTGTTCTTCTCGCTCTGCGCGCCTCGGCTCTTGTTTGCTTCAAAAGGTATTTTTGTAGCGGCAGCAGAAAATTGTATGAAAAATGTTCGTAACCCCATTTGGAGGAAATTCAAAATCCATTAAGAAACTGAACTGTACCGAGCTGAGTAGCTCGCCGTTGCCTCTTTCTTCAGTCTCGCTTTCCCTGCTTTTTGCCTCGGAAATGATCGCGTCCCGTTAAAACGAATCTGAATGCGAGGGAATTTTCTAATCAGCGACGCGATTCGAGTCGCGGCTTCTTTTTTCGGGGAGAAAATTGAGTTTTAATTCGCGGCTGTGAATATGCATTTAAATACGATCAAGTATACTTTATTCTAATGTAAAATAATGTCATATATCCGTCAAGACGTTCTGATACGATTGCGTGAAATTTTGGGGCGATCCAAAGACCAGAGATTTCTTTGAAGTTTGGTATCTTGACGGGGCGGGTCCGTCGTTTTGTTCAGATGAGTATCAACGCCCTGTATAGCGAATATTTTATGATTATTCATTAATGATTGATTTTAAGAAAGTTTCCTCGTGAATTTCCAGTTTAAAGTTTCCATTCACGTTGTCATGTTATCCTCAATGCCATTGAAAGTATAAGAGATAAAGGAGAATGATTAATTAGATTTTCATAGAGCGTTACAATAATTAAGTATCAAGATGGGATGCATGAGTCTGATGAGTTTCTGAACAAACTTTTTGTGTTTCTCGCATTGATAATGTGTGCGGCTGATTCAATAAACCTTCATGATCATCACCATCGGCTAATGATTCTAACTCAAATCTATTTGCAGTCGCCAGCACAACACCAGCAAAGCCGAACATCAAACAGATGGAGGTGCATCATTTGTGGGTTCGCTCACGTTTCTCTCTCTCTGACAGTAATTTCAAAAAATAATTTCATCATCGCGTGTCGCTTTCCTTTTCCTTAATTCGCTACAACGTTATCATTTACTAGGAGGAAAGGATTCTTATTCAATCGGTTGTAAAAAAACTATTTACACTCATTTCTCATTCACATTCCATTACTTTGAGATTCTTGAACCATTTTTCACATCGTCGTGCTTAGCCATGCGAAAATAATAAAAATTCTTCATTTCTCTCTCATTCAATCCCTTAATGTTATTTATAGTTTCTTCTTCTTGTCGACTTTCCCTTGCTTTCGTTTGTTTGTTTCCGTAATCATCGTCGTAAAAAAAAGATCCTGAAGATATTTTCATCGCACGCATGGTTCGCTCTTCGTCGCGGGCTCTCCATCGCATTATTGATTAAGAATAAAAATCTGTTTGTGTGTTCATCTTTTCCACGTCGTGGAACTAATTCGCTTTAGACAGTGAGTGGGTGAGATGAGCGAGAGATTTGTGGACGAAATTAAATTAAAATAATTAACATTCATTAATACCAATATCACTTAATTCTCGAAACCTAACGAAGCCGTGCTCGGCGACGAGCATCGATCCACTTGTCGCACTGTCGCCACTGCTGCTCTGATATTGATCCATCACATTACTGCTCCCACTGCGCTGCGGCTGGTGGTGCGGTGTCATCTGTTGTGCGGTCGGCGAATGTTGCTGGGGAACATTCGACGCAATCAATTTGGTTTTATTTGACATTCGGCCAGATGTATTTCGTGTGAAATCGCGCTCATACTGCGGTTGATGGAGAACCTGCTGCTGCTGCTGTTGTTGGAGATGCTGAGCAGATCGCGAGTTTAGTGTTTGGATACCAGACGATCGATGATGACCAACCACAATACCACTGGACGACGATGACGACGAATTGCATCCGCCGGCTCCGTTCACATTCGCTCCATTATTGCGCTCATTGTTTCCGCCACCTCGCGAATGATGTATAGCACCGATATTGTTTAATGTACCACTTTTTCGTACGCCACTACGCCTCTCGAATGAATTATTATTGAAATTACTATTATTACTACTATTTATATTATTGTTATTGCCACCAGCAGCTGCCGTGGTGAAGCCATATGCTGACGAATGATTTGATGTATTATCACCGTAATTGTAATTAAGTGTATTTGTGTTAGCGCCGCTGCCACTCTTCAGGGCCTTGAGATTCTTCGACACCCGGAACTCGTTGCGTGAGCTGGAGCGATCAAACGTCGGCCGCTCAAAGTTCTGGAAGTCGTAAGGGCCTCCCTGCGAGCGCGTTTCGTACGCGTGCTGCTTATGTGCGGCAGCTGACGGGTGATGATGGTGGTGCGATTGAGCATTCAATGGCTCAGAATAATAATCATCAAGATTATTTTGGTTATTGCTCTCAGAGCTGCTGCCATTGTTCATGCCGTTCACATTCGGACCAGCATTGTTATCACATCTTAACTCGAAATTAGGATTCTCGTAATGATCCGGTACGATTGTACTGTTGTTCTCATTACTGAAGTAATCTCGATCGGTTTCATTGTTGATCTGTGGCTGATGGTTAATCAGATGTGGCGGGGGCGGTTGGGGCGGATGATGATGGTTCATCGGGTAATGCTTCATCGTGTCAGTGGGATTGCTGTGTATGCCAACGCCGCCAATCGATCGGAAGCTGTTCGTCTCGTAGGAGCGCGTGAAGCCGTTGGGATTGACCAGTTGAAAGTCGAGTCCGCTGCGGGCGCCATGCGGCGGGATGATGCCATTATCCATGTTTATAGCATTCAGCTGCATGTCTGATGCTCCAGTCTTTAAACCTGTCACCCACGACAACAAGGCAATAATCGTTACCTCAATCAGTCGCAGCGAAAATTGGTAGCCCCACTGAGGCCAGTTAATATCAATTGAGTATGTCGTCAATGATTTCGTCGATGAGACGCTGATTGCACCATAGATTTGGAGTGCGGCCAGCGACACGAAGAGCAACGCAATCGCAATTGTTATGTGAATGGCATATGATAAGTTCTGGTAGCCGTGGATATAATTTTGGGACTTATTGCGTAACACGCGCTTCAGAATGCGGTAGATGTAGAGATAGAAGAATCCCAGGCTGAGGCAGACGAAAATGTAGATAATTTGACATATTAGTGACAGAAGACGTGGCGGGCCCGTGTGGCCTCGTATGATGTTGTTGTAGTATTTATTCGACGATGCGAAACCGTTAGCAGCTTGCTGACTCAACGTGTACGTGAAGTTTTTACTGGCGACGCTCTCCACGTAATGGAGAGTGATGCAGAGACCGACGTGGACGCTGCACGCTACTAATACTGTTAATGGTCGCATTAATGGCGAATAGCGATTGTTCTTATGATTCAGACTCCGGATGAGAAGGAAGAGAATCAGCGTGGCGAATGCGACGGTCAGGAACGTCGCCGGCAAATTGAGCAATACTTCCGACACGAACGGATCGAAGCTGAGATGGATGTTGTAGGCGTCGTAGCACAGATAGAAAATACGTGCCAGACAGATGATGATTAGGAACAGATGAATGCAGATGAAGTACGACTGATTGAAGAGATGCGTCAGCTTATCATAGAACATCATTTTAAAAATTGAATAAACTGCCAGAATCGTGAACAGGATAGCCGAGAGATAGACGTGAATGTTCCACGCTATCGTCCACGTTTGCACCTCACTCTGTTCCGCATTGAATTTGCTGTTCGTGTTGATATTGTAGATAGGGTTTTGGTTAATTGGATTTTGTTGTGGCGACTGTGTCGACGTGAAGAGACTTCGGTCGTGATTCACGTTGGCCAAGTTTTGAATATTTTCAGTCGAATAAATTGTTTCTCCCTCTTTCTTCATGCCATCGCCAACGTTCTTATTCATCGTGTTCGACTGCGATATTGTCGGCATGTCATCATAGTCTTCGTCATCATCGTCTTCGATGTCGCCCGAATCATCGCCGTCCTGATTCGAGCTCAAGTCTTTCACGTCGTTATTATCTTCACTCTCTCCGTTTGGTTTGTCATTGTCGTCGAGATCGCTCGGCAGGTTGTTTGACGGCTGAACTTTCTCGGGCTCGTTCGTTGACGTCTCAACGACTGCCGGAATTGGACGAACAGTGACAGTGCGTAACAGCACGTCGGGAATGTCTTCTTTGCGCCCGTTTGAGCCAGAAAGTATTCGCGATATGCTCGGAATTATTTTCGAAACGTCTGAAGGGTTTTCAGAGTTCAAGAGCGCTCGATTACTGTTTCCGTTATCATACGGATGACCGAGGTCGACCTTGTTGACTTTATGTGACGGCGTATTGAGAACTTTTTTCGGCTGCGAAGTTTGCTGCTGCAAATCCGTATTAAGAGCTTGCGACGGATTGATAGAGACTGGCCTATTTTCAGACAAATCAGGCCGCAACGGAACTCGTTCATGGCCGGGCGTGATGCTCGGCGGTGGAATGGGACGACGGCTCATCGGATTGCCCGTGTCCATGATGCCCACCTCGCTGTTGGTGCCTCGCAACGTCGGCTTATCAGCGAATGGGTTGTTGTATTCACGTGGAAGTGGAGGAGTAAAGAAAGATCGCGTCGGCGGCGAGTACGATGGCATGTTTCCAGAATGCATTGGGAATGTTGGATATTTTTTGTTGTGGCCTAAAAGTGCCAATTGCATTGTGAAATCAATCAGTCAATCGTTTTCCATTAATAATCGCGAGCAGTTGAGACGAAGAATTTTAAACAAGTTTGATCGGCGGTGCCATCGACCGCGATCCATTAATAAAAGTTCTGTTTTCAAAAAGCTCATCGCGATTATTAATAGCCAAAGAGTAAGGACAAATTATGACAATAAAAAGAGCTAAATCGATAAATCATCGGTGTGGAGTCAAAATTGAAACATAACGTTTACCTTGCGGACTCGGCGTGGCATTTTGATGTCGATGATTATGATTGTGATGTCGATTCGGGTTGGGATAGGTTGGATTGTTGTTGCTCTTCAGGATGTCAGCGTTGGGAGCCGACGTAGGCAGCGCATGATCTCGCTCGAGATCAAACTCGTATTTGTTGTGATGGGATTTGATTTGTTGCTGATGCTGATCATTAATTTGACTGTCTTTCTCATAATATCTGTTGCGACCGATGTGTTGTTTGTTGGCGAGGTGAAATGAGGCCCCAGAAGAACGAGAAAGAGAAGAAAAGAAATAAAAGAATGTGAATTTCAGTGCTTTAAACTGCCACAGCATGCACACACAGACACACACGTTCGCTGGCGGGTGAGGAGATACGAAACAGGTTTTTAATGCTGATGGAACTACAGCATTTCAGTTTATACATTTCGTTTTATTTTATTCATTTTTATATTTCACTTTTTGCCTCTCTTTCGCTGCCTCCGATGTATACATCGCTTTAATCTTCAATAAGCTGCAGAAAGGCACTCCACATAATTCCGAATTTTCGATGTGAATTTTCCACAGTTGCGTTTCTGCGGCGAGAGCGAATTTTATGCTGTGGTGAGAAGGATGGTTTACAACTGAAAAATCCCTTTTAAATGAAGATAGGATCATCGCCCTTCCCTCCCCGAACCGCGCTGTGTGAAAATCATATCGAAACACAGTTGGATGTCATTAGCCTTTCGGATACGAAGCTTAATGTGTAGGGGTTGTCAATCACTACGCGCTTGGAATACAAAGTCTCATTTTAAATTTCTCTCTGTCTCGATTGCGTCTTTCGGTCGTAAACAATCAAAATCTTATCAGCGCTTGTTGTAAGGCGCACAGACATGATATATTTTTCATTGGATTAGGGCGACGTTCGGGGACCGAGTCACACTCATCGTTGAATTATTCAATCGTTTAGAAAAGTGAATGAGGATATAGGGGCTTTAAAAACAGTAGTCAGTGGCAAGCGGATTGCGAAATCAGGTTTCTATCATAAATTCTGCATCTTCGATGGCTTAATACGCAATCCAAAAATGCTCCCCGCAATTTTGCCATTGTCTGGCTGTTTAAAAAAGCCACGGAGAGAGAAAGAATCGTCTCATAAACGTTCAGCTGATGTCACGTAAGCACGTAGATTCGATTCATTTCAGGCACATGCAGTCTTACAGTCGCTTTCAGCGATCGGGGCATCTAGTAAAGGTCAAACTTTCTCGTAAATTTGCGGGGATTATTATTAGATATTGCTCGAGATGGAGAGATAAATTGAACATGGTTGAATAATCAAAGCATCGGAGCTGGCTGCGGTGAGCGATCTGCATTTTATGAACTCTCTCGGCAGAAAAGGCAATCAAACTGGTTTGCGAGCTTTCAAGCTGACTTCGCCTTTCAATATTAATATATTTCCAATAATCCTTTCAATAAACATCAAAAGAGCAATCAGAAATCAATTTAACATTTGATATTGACGTTGGGGCAGTTGATTTGTTGCAGTTTGAAAGGTGATTCGAGAAGGTGGTCTCGAGCAGCAAAAAATCGCTCGCTTTCGTTTATTGGAATCAATATTGGAACACTCGGATGTGAACAGTTCATGTTTACACGACTCGAGATGGAAATATTGAAAGAATTTATATTGGAAATCCGGCAAGCGTCTAGCAGACTTTGGATTAACATGAGATTCGAGAGGAAAATCAATTTCGAAATGTGTTCGTTGCTCGAGAGAGTGATTCATGTTTGGGAGACGGAATGCCTCAAGTGCGGCTGGGGGCAAAGGAATTTGGGAGCTTCATAATCACAAAATTTTTGAGCGCTCATACTCCTCCGAGTCGGACGCAGCCCGGACAAAAACTTATTCAAACAGAAGCTCCGCTTTTGAGCTCGACAACTTACTCATCAAACGAGAGTTTTTGTCATTTGCAATAATGACTCGAAGGCATGTTAATTGCTGTTAACACAGTGTTGTTTCACCTTGCATGACCATTGTCATTTCAGGGGCCTTTAACATAAATTAGATAATCATTTCCTGCCTAGTCCTCGTTCTACGCCCGGGCAAATGAAGTCGAAGCAAGCAAGAAAGAAAGAAAAAGCCATTTCCTCAAAATGCTTTTCACTAATGCCGATTTCTTCATCGGTAAATAAATGATAGCCAGGTGGAAGAGGAGCGAATAAAGAAGGAGAGAACTGACCATCTTTCATTCTTTCGTTTGAATGCAAAGACCTTTACAGAAATAGATCAACCCCCTGTTGACACCAAAAGCATTCTATAGCACGTTTCAAAAGAATTTCGATTCACTGAATAAATAAAATTCATTGGGAATCATTAGAGAAGCCGAGGGACGGCTGGAAGCAGCGATAGCCGTCTGAACATTGATTAACTATCGACAAGCGTCGTCGATACACTTTAATTCTTTCACGACGATTAATGTGATTCGGTCTGCATGAATTGGAGTCAACACAAAAATGCTTTAAATGGAAATTAATGATTTTGAAACGATCATTGCATTGAATTGTTTCCGTGATATCGCGCGCGACATCTCAACAGATTCAATCCCATTAAAATCATTTTGAGTCGTTCAATCTGTGCCAACTCTCGCCCTTTGCTTTCGTCGCAAAAGACTTTGTTCTTTGACAACGTAACAAGAACTCAACCTCTTGCTTTACAGTCAAACTGATAGTAAACGATGGTTGTGAATTTGTCAACTTTCAGAGCTTCAGCCCCCCTTGTTTTACTGCATAGTTAAAGAATATTCTCAGAGACTTGTTCGAACGAAATATCTCCTGACGAAACGAGTTTTAGCTTTATCATCAACTGCAGGTTCTCCGCTTTTGTCTTCGTGTCTTTGTTTGCTTAGCAATGTCTGTTTACTCAGATTCATGAGAAGATATTTGAGTGAGCAGAAAATGTTTTTCAAGCTCCAACAAAGCGCTCGGAATCTCGAGTTCTATTAAAATTCGTCTCCAGTCTAGAGCTGCTAGACATTAGCACAGAGTGCTGGAGTTGTTTATGGCTTTAGTCACATGATTCAGTGACAGTGCTCGATCATAAGTGAAGCCAAGCTTGACGCAATCGAAGGACACTTCTTAAAGCAGACGAGAAAAGCACTCTTGAGTCACTTCAATCCAAATGTTATTATTGAATCAAAAGATTGGTTCACTTCGTCTCTGTTCCCAAAAGCTCAAGAACGTGGAAGTTCGAAACTTAAAAAACATTGCCGTTGTCTATTCGAAGGGTAAATCAATTTGCACAATTTTTCAATTGAAAACTAATTGATTGATTGCTTTTTCAAATGAGCCGGAGCTGCAATGGCGATCGCTTAATAAATGTTTTTTTTTTGGTCGTCCCCGAGGAGTTCGCTAACAAATCTATAGCCGAGTTGAATTGCACGTTAGTCGGTCGAAAAACTATTAAATTTATGTCTCATCTTGCTTTTGATGCTTCAGATATTTCCACTGCATTAAGCGCTCGTTGTTTAATCCACGTCTGAGTTATGTTTATCTCGCAAATGCAATAAAATAGTCCTTAAAAATCACTCGGGCATGGCTTTATGGGGTTTCAACAGTCCTTTGATGAAGGAGGGTGACATCGAGCATACATCATCGTCTCGCACTTTGTATTGTTATGGCTCCGACATAAAAGCATAATAATGATTACTTTTAAACTTTTTCGCCATAAATTAACGTCCATGATATCTATTGAGAGTCTTTTTCTTCTCCTTTTGATTTCTTCTCATTTGCTTCACGATGCAAGAAAGTTCATTCTCATAAACCGACATATCCACTGATATGTTGCACCATTCTTTATACTTTTTCCTTCTTTCGCTCCTCCATTACCATTCAACTTCTTCACTATTCCGGCCTCTTTATGTTTTTTATTTTTGGAAAATGAGAGAAGGCACACATAATCCATCCGAGTGAAATATGTATAAAAAAAATGAATGTATAATTTCCATCGTTTCATTCTTCTCTCCGCTCGTTTTGGTATCGCAGCGAAACCAGCAGACGTGGAGAATAAACCTAAGCACTCTTTATAACAAGAAAGACGTCGACGTACCGAAAAGTTGTTAACGAGGGTGTAGGCACGGTAGTTATACTCGGCACATAAACATTATCTATGATACTCCGTTTTGTTGTTGTCGTTGAAGTCTGATATGCGACTTTGTGAAAGATCGCTCCTAATTCTTCTAAGTTATATCCATCTGCCGCTGATGATGAAGAGTCGACGAGTGCATTGGCAGCACAATTGCTTATACTAATCACACTTAATAATAAATATATCACTATGTACACTTTGCTATTTACAACACTACATCTATGTGATGCGAGAAGGTGTGATAACTTCTTCTGATTCTTCAAATTCACGAGCAATTGTGTGCTGGATGATGACACATTTATTAGGAAGGACTTCAAACATGATTCGATGCGAGATGATGAAAACATTATCAAAACTCTCTCTGCTTGATATATGTTTGTGGGTGGTGTTTGATGGGGCAAACTGGATTTCTTGTGATCGCACTTTTCCTTTGTCACAGAAAATCTTGTTCGAGCTGGTGAATTATTTTTTTAACTTCAATTTTTTCCACATTTCCATTGATTTTTCAAAGTTTTCATATTTTTCCGGCTCGGCTCTTCACATTTCCATCAACATTTTTCCCTTCATCTCCCGTGGACGAGCTCGATCACATTTTGGTTTCGACACAATTTTCTCTCCTTTCAGACACCCGAACACGATTTACGATTTCTTTCTCATTTTGTGTGTAGAAGGAATAGGTGGAATTGAGTAAAAAAAAATGGATTCCACTGACGATTTTTTCTTCTGCTCGTTTGCACCTCAAAAATCACTCTTTTCGCGCGAAATCCATTCGTAATCCATTGCTTGGGTATTTAACTTCCGAGTTTATGCATTTTTAGCAATTAATTAACGATTTTTATCACAAAATTTGCCCGAATCCAAACGAGAAATTTCAATCGACGTTCAGTGAGTTGTACAGATCGCGTTCACTGATGAGAAAAAAGTTTATGTAGACGGCGCTGCGGATTGCGATTAATGTTGGAAATATCTCGCTGGAGGTTAACGAGATATTTGCTCAAGAAACGAGTTTATGCTTCGGATATCTCTTGTGATTTGACAACAGTTTAAGATTTGCAATATTCCTGCATCACTAAACCTCTCGAAACTTATCTATGAACAACATTAATCCACAACATATATCCTGAAACATACAAATATCTCTCATCCTACTCGCTCGCCCCCTGGTGAATTTTTCACTCCAAACTCCACTGAACGAGGCCTCGCCGATATTTGTGTATCTCCGGCGTATATGTATACACACAACATTTTCTTGGGTTCACAATAATTATTTTAATAGTGTTGTTAATAATGGCAACAACAAAGGAAAGAGCAATGCCTAAACGTTCCATGTTATTGATTCTATTTTTCCCATGTTCGTTTGCGTCCAAGTCAGATCGTACGTTTAAAATTAATTATGTTAAACAGACACATGTCATCGTTGGGGATTGGAACACTAAAAATATCAAACTGTCGGTCGGTTCGTTGGGGACACAAAAAATTGCATTCGGTTGGCGCATGTGTCACTAAGTGCACAGCATAAAGCATCGCATGCTATTCGGAATCCGTGGACTTTTAACAGCGCTTTTGCGAGGACGAATGTGAAGGTGTGTTTTGTTATGAATGCATGCAGTAATTAGATGAGATTCATCAAGTCAAGCTGTACAAATAGATGGAATGCAGAAAAGTTTTAACTTCTAACAACGGGAGGCGTTTGAGAGTTCCGTCAGAACAAGTTGAACTCGTTCGTCAGCTGATAAATCTCTCGTCAGTTGGACCACTGACAACTCTCGTCAGTTCTTACTCGCAGCATTGGACCTGCAGTTGACAGAGACTGACATGATTTACATTCACCCACCACGGCGCTTTAAACTCGACTTTATTTGTATCATGCATCTTTAACAATTTTTTATGACCATCAAGCTTCAACTCTGCTTCATGCACACGGCAAAAACGAGAGAAGATGATGGAAATATAATTATTTTTCATACTTCACATCGGATTATTATGCTACAAGCACAAAAAGAATCCAACATCTGCACTGATTGAAGTCTATTGAAAGCGACGACGGAGCTCGATGGAGAGAAAGAGAAGAAAACCTGTGGATTAACACATCTCGATTGCAGATTATCAGATCTAATGCGGCGAGAACGAGCGAGCCTGTAACAAAAACGATACAGAGAGGCAAGAGGCTAACTAACTGAAATTAATCTCAACATCCGCATTCAGCGATCAAGGACGATGTTATTGAAAAGCTAGTCGAGCAAAGAAATATATTGAAACGTCATTATCGAGTGATTATCGGCGATAATTTATTGCCGTTCGATTTTAAATCAATGAACGGTGGAACTGAGGGTTCAAACTGCAACCCCGGCCCTCGTTCGCTCTTCGATTCCAAGCCATCGAAAACAAACTTTTCGTTTCTCTCCTCGCTTAGTTCCCTCAAGGGAGAGAAGAATTGCTACCATTTGGGAAACAGTTTCGAACATTATACACAAGATTGCAATCGAATAAATTTCTCTAACAACTTGATTTAATGCAATTGAGTGTGAAGCACCCTAGCAGTCCTAGCGTATCCTTTTTTTCTGTGTTTCGGGGTCTGCTGTATGTTTTTATAGTTTCGATTTGAGTTCGTACATCTTATCGAAGTCGTTGCATCAAATGGCAGCGATGAAAAAAATCAAAATTTATGAGCTGAATGCCATAAAGTTCCGCTGTCTCTTGCTTTCCTGTTGCCGAACAAATTTCCATCAAATCGCTATTTTATTCGAATTTCCTCTTCCATCAGCTCGCCGCACTCTCTCAATGCTGAAATTAAATTTGACTGCTACAGCATCGGTGAGCGTTCAAACGATCGAAAAAAATTGAAACTTGATTGATCTTTTTGATGTTTTCATTGGCAATCACTATGGGCAACTGACGAGCGCACAAAAAACTGCTTGAGCCTAAAAAATCTTCATGAAATAAATTTCAATTTAAAATCAGTTATGTTGCCTGAATAACTCGCGAAACAATTTGCGGTAGAACAAAAGATTAACATAACATGAATGTTTTCAATATTGCAAACTGCTAGGTACAACTAATTTATGTTTCATTAAAGAGCAGGGGAGACGCGCGGGGGGCGAGAGCGGATCGTGCATGAACTCTGTCAAACGAAACTTGACTTGCTCGTTAATCCGTTCCGAATGCGATGCCATGGCTGTGTGACCGTGAATTAGGACGTAATTCGCATAACTTTACGAGGGAGCTTTATTAAGTCATCAACGAGAAATGATGAGCGAGCGCAGTCCGGGGAAAAGGTGAGCGGCAGAAGATTGATCGAGTGTTTTATGATTCATCGGGCACGATTTTGGTGTTCGTCAAGTGACAAATTAGGAGGTAACATGACTGCGACATCCCGCCCAACTATTGCCTCATGTAATTATTTTAAATACTATTTCAGAAATTCACTTGCTAATTACAAATTTCTCTTCCTCGGGGGCTTTAGGACTTATTACAATCCTCCCCCACTCACTCCACATAACTCTCAACATCAACTCATTTTGTAATGGAACGACGATAAAGTACAAATGATAAATAATATTGTTGTTTTAATGGCTGTGACATAATAACTATTTAGCTTATGAGGATGGTGGGGCGCACAAGAGAAATTGAGATATGAAGTAATACTAATGTCTATGCAAATTTAGGAATGATTTTCTATCATCGTACGAGGCATAGAACAGCAGTTGTGCTTAACGTGGGTGGAGAGAGAGAGGGTTGGACGGATGGTGTGAGTCGCATTATCAAATACAACATCAAATAATTTTATTCAATAAAATGTATGAGGGGGAGTTGTTCCGGGGAGAAGGGAATTGAAATTTATGCAGTTTAGAGGCTTCGTTTGAAGCGGCTTCGCAGCCAAATTTATGAAAGACTCCCTGGGATTACAGGCAAATTGACGACGCTCAATTTTCATAAATTAAAAAGCTGAAGGCATTTTGTGTCTTTAATTTTTTTCCGCCCCTGTTCATTCCATATCAAAAGTTCCTAATCTCATTTACGGCACCCGGAGAGGATTTCATAGATTGTTCCAGGAACAGACATAGAAAGGGTGGTTGCTGCTTTAAAATCGGTCTACGAGCGACGATAAGAAATTGTTTCAGTCGAAACAAGCGCTTCGTCGTTCAGCATTTTTATTGAAGCGATTTCACGAGATGTTTTTGTTAGGAGCTCGCAGCTTTTTTAGGAGGAAGAAAAAATTGAAACACAAATAAAATGGATATTAAGATGAAATTTCTTTGCTCTTCCATCATCGCAGCACTCGAGAAACCTGTTTTTCTTTCAGTCTTTTGTGGAGAAAACAGCCTTAAAGCGAAGCTATTCACAATTTCTCTTCCACACTCGCCTCGACTCAGAACGGGTATATTACGAGGCAGATGAAGCCGATGGTCAGTTTCTGCAGATCGCACCAACACACACCCGGAGTGTTGTGCGATGGGCTCGAGAGTAATTCTTCCGGAAATGTGATATTTCAATAAAGATCAGTTACGCAAGGTCGCTGATATGCTGGTTATTACGCTGGGGAGCGTGAGGCGTGTGGCTGAAACTTGATCGAATAATTAATATTCATTCACTTTCTATGAACGAGCGAGGCTTTCCATAATTTACCAAAACACTTCGATGTTATGAAATTCAATCCGCACATTATGAACCTTCGTCCTTCTGCCGCTCATGAACTGAAATTGCGTCTGCTCAACCCAACCGCAACGTTTGTGTGCATTTGAAATGCCTGAGGATGCAAATAAATTGGAGTTGGAGTTACTCGATTGAAACATTACGGGCGGCATTGGAAAATATTTAATTAAGCTGCAACTCGACATCACCGCCAGGAGAGCAAAAATTACTGAGAAAATTCATTAAATTATTACAGTACAGCTTGCCTGCCACTCCATGAGAAGCTAATTAATCATTTTCCTTTATCTCTTTTCAAGTCAGTGGCATTGAGAAAAGCGACAACGTGAATGAAAAATTATTAGCAAAATGTTAACAAATATTATCAATCATCTAAACATTTTAATATGTAGAGTGTTGAAAATAATCCTTGGAACTGCGATGCTAAGTAACTGACTTGGTGCTTGATATACCGGCAGCTGTTGCAGCAAGAATTTTAAAGACATTGCAAGTGACTGGATGAATGATTGTTAGCATGTCGAACACTTAAAACTCCACAAAACTACGCAATCGATTCTGAACGTCTTGACGGATATATGACATTATTTTACATTAGAATAAAGTATACTTGATCGTATTTAAATGCATATTCACAGCCGCGAATTAAAACTCGATTTTCTCCCCGAAAAAAGAAGCCGCGACTCGAATCGCGTCGCTGATTAGAAAATTCCCTCGCATTCAGATTCGTTTTAACGGGACGCGATCATTTCCGAGGCAAAAAGCAGGGAAAGCGAGACTGAAGAAAGAGGCAACGGCGAGCTACTCAGCTCGGTACAGTTCAGTTTCTTAATGGATTTTGAATTTCCTCCAAATGGGGTTACGAACATTTTTCATACAATTTTCTGCTGCCGCTACAAAAATACCTTTTGAAGCAAACAAGAGCCGAGGCGCGCAGAGCGAGAAGAACACGGCAATGGCAACGACGAGAGCGCTTAGGCCAAGCGAAAAGTGAACAGAGAACAACAAAAGCCACTCACACTTTATGGTATTGGATTAATTAATCAAATTATGGACTTCACATTATTCCTTTGGAGCTCTCGCAGTTCGCAGCTCTCGATGTTGCTGTCTTTAGACGACGGAGAAATTCTTTCTCGCGTTCTCTGTGGGCAGCGTGAAGTTTTAATTTATTAATTTCGTGCTGTTGAATTTCTCTCGACGATCCACAACGAAAAAACAAAAAACTTCTTTCTCCTGGCCGGGCCGAGCAAATCGTCACTCGCCTGTCAATTCGCCTCATTCAGATCGCGTTAAAGTTTTATTGCCATTTTTTATGAATTTACAATGCTTTTAAGTTGCTTTGTCGGTCGCTGGCTGCAAGAGGCCAACCGTAAATTCTGGAATCTTCCCAAGCCACCTCAGACCTCGGCACGAGCGACTTGGGCACAAAATATTTATGTCAACGATCTGAATTTATGAAACTTTTAATTAATAATCTCTCCCTCACCTTCCTCGTTGCCAGTTTCGCATTGTTTCGACGTCATGACAAACAACTCACGGGACGAGAGAAACTCGCCACAAATTATTAACAAGAACAACACGATTTCATGAATAAATAAAACGAACCAACAGTCTCAGATTTCAGTCGTCAGAATTAAAGAGAAAATATGAAATTTCATCATTTGCCTCGAAAAATATTTAATCGAAGAGAATGCAAAGCTGTACATAAATTATCTGATAATGAGAACCTTAGTAATTAGTTGTAATGCATTTATGTCGACGACCCGATGATGGAGAAACCTGCAGCTCTGACCGACTTTTGATTGAAGCTAATGGCAAGGACGAGATCGTGGAAATGTTTTTATTTTTTCTAATTCACAATCAAGATCGTCAGACGAGCATTTACGTAGAGTAGAATATGACAATTGCGGGCTCGAATTGGAGTTCGCTCCCCGCATTTTCCTGCCGATCGCTCGCCGAGAAAAGTTTCAATTAGTCAAGGGAAGATGAAGAGATTTGCATGAGAATTGCGAGACGCGCGCGTTTCTCAGCGCCCGAAAGTTCATGTTTTGATAAATTAATTTCGTTTTGTTTCGGTTTCGGTTTCGCAAACATTTCTCGGCAACAAAAGAAACTGCACGCGAGCGGTCTCAACCTTAAATGCCACGAGTCGCTTTGTGTCGCGCGAGATTTCGTTTCAATTTTCGGCGGCGCAGATTCCGAATGTAAAAATCTCTCGTAAATTTTAATTGTGAACAACTCAAATTCTATTTTAAGTTTCGCATGAAACCAACATGAAATCTTGCATAATTAACATGAGACAAAGAGAAGAAAATGATATGAAAATTGTGTATAAATAAAATAAAAATTAAAAATTCATTCGCCTCGCCAGTTTTTCCTTTTCGCCGGTCGCAATTTTACAGCTCGGGAAATTTGAGGAATTAGGCCTGAGGCGAGAAATGGACGAGCCCAGATCGGTCAGTGATGGATGGAGCGTTGCCACGGATTGCGTCGTCGACACGGTCCACTTTGAGAATATAATTTAGAGGCCGAAACCGTTCCGAGAACGCCACGCACGCCCACGCCATCAGCGGATAGCCCAGCTATTATCATGATAATTCCCAATTATCAAACAATTTCTCCAGCCAACTAAGCTTCAACCTTTCTATGGATTTTTCACACTCTCAGCAGCAGACAGCGAACAAAAGGCAAGCGACATGGAAACCGAGAGCGACACAAGAGAAAGAACTTCATGATTTAAATTAATTAATCTTGTTCGTTTTTCTCATAATTCACCGTGGAAATTTCATTTCCAGCACAGAAAAAATTATTACAATTCATCACTGTTTCAGGGTTGAAAGCGCTTTTAAGGGTTTCCGAGCCTGAATTACTGAGCCAGCGCACTCACCTGGGGAAAAAGCTGTGCAGGAGCGTAAAGAAAATAAATGTTGAATGGGAAGAGGAAGAGAAGTATTTTTAATAAAGCAGTTCTTACGACGATAACTTTTTATGTCACTAATTTTATTTGTGAAGTAATTCATAACTTCCACTTGGAGTCGCAAAATGTGCAGAAGAAGCTTAAAAGTTCTCCATTGCACTTGATCCACAGTTTTCTCGTTCTCGTTTGAAGCAGTTTCAGTCTTCGTTCTGCTGGTGAGAAGGGACTCGTCGTCGAGTTGCTATCCACTTAATCCCAATCAACATCATCTAGCTTGAATATTTTGCTGCTGGCAGTTTCCATAGAAGGACAAGAGAGAAAGAGGCGAGTCGGAATCAAATTTCCTAATGGCCGTTGTGTGTTCTTGTAAAAGGAAAACAATGGAAATTTATAACTTTAAAAGGACAGCCTCAAGGCTATTGTGGTGGCCAGAGCTCAATCTCGACCATCGTTGATTGAGAAAAAAGGGTTTGCATAACTGAATAAACAAAGTTTTTGTTGCAAGTGGATTGTTTATCAACGTCGCCATGCCCTCAAGACTAGTCACCCGAGATAGCTGAAAGGATTAACAGCCGAAGCTTTCTCGCAAACTAATTTCTTTCTTCTCTTTCAATTTATTTCAAAAGCGTTCGCAAGAAGTTATCTTAGCGTCGGTTCAATCCGCGTCAAGCTCTAATTACTTCGGGCTTGCTCAGCATTGGATTGCAACTGGCAATCGCTACTCAGCCAGATAATCCTATCATGAAGTTATTACAACTTCCAAAACTTCTCTTTCTCCGTAGAGTTTTCCTTCGCCTTGTGCTGAGAATGTTCGAAGATCCCTCAAGAGCCATGTTGAACATAATTCTTCCTTATTATATTATTTCTCCACTTGAGGAACTTCCCGCTCGCTTTTTCCGTTCCACATTTTTCCATCCTTTCACAATGTGCATCATTACTATTATCATGCAGAAGTCGATTATGTGAATGGGAGTTAATATTCAGATTTAGCAGACTGTAAACAGATTTTCTGTCGTTCCTAGTCGATGTTCATGATAGAAGTCCCCAGCTCACGAGGGCGTGATAAGATTTTTCTTTTACACTCCGCCATTCGGAAAAGGAGCGATTGACAAAGAAGCGCTCATAATTCCCTCGTGTTTGTTGCTGCATGACAAGCGTAAACGAACGAAGGGATAGAAAGCGAGCGATGTTTACAAGCGAGCTTATTGCAGGATGATTTAAATGATGAGAAATGAGAGTCGGCGGTGGTGGAAGAAAAGTTTTTTTTAAACACACTGGCTGACAAAAGGAAGAAACGGAATCTAATGATCCCATTTATTTAAATTTGCACCCCCTTACTGAAAAGATCGGGTGGAAAATATGTGCTGCCTCATAAATTTACATTTACAGCGTTATGATGAAAAACCAGCGCTTTCTTGCTGGATTTATGGATGAGAAGAAACATGAAAAATTCGCGACTCTCTCTCTTATTTCGCTGTGTAATGCATGCCAGTGTGGATCCTTTGATTGCGCTGATTGGTGCTTCGTGCTGACATTGAATTTTAATATTTAATGCTAACGGCTTGAAGCTCTAACGAGAGACTAAACTATGCCTTATAATTATTCAGAGTTGGAATATTGAATTAAAGGTAAAGCCTATGTTGCCTAGGTTGGTTCTGATGCAGAGTAGCAGCAGATCCACATAAACTTAGTGCTTGAATCTTAATCTTTAGTTTTACTTCGGTAGCCTGCGGTAGTCTCTAGTCCTTCTTCAGTCAAGGCTGCATACCAGTTCGACCCTTGATTCAACCCTGCTCCACCTGTCGTATCCACACTGCCGCCATCACTTTGAATAAAAGGAAATAAGGCATAATGCACGTAGTGCCATTTACAGCAGAAACTGTGCTGAATGTAATCTGTGCACACTCTCTGACATGGAGATAGTTCGTTCTCTCCGTTTCTTTCCTATCCTCCTCTTGAAACAATAAAACTTTTCAGTTGTTGAAGCGGTTCTCGTTCTCGCTCTCGAACGTCAGAGCTGTAGAGCTCAGCGTAAAAAATTTCCTCACGACCCGAAACGTACACAATTTACACTTTAAAATCCCATCGCTTTAATGAAAATGGTACCGCAATAAATTAAGTGCCAGAGCGCTAAGAAATGCGCACAGTCGAAGTGAGAGAAGAAGAAAGAAATGAAAAGAAAAGAAATTCTTGAGCTGTTTGTTTCTTCTTTATAATCCGCTGAAGCTCGCGAGATGCAAAACAGCCGAGGCTTAAAATTGAACGTGTCTTAAGAAAATGAGCGAAAACGAATCCAAAGAAAATTAGCTCGAGAAGGTGTGCGTTCAGAATCCAGCATGAAGCCGAATCAAAGCAGCTATCACGAAGAGCCCTCGGCATTTATTCGAGCACCATTAGCTGAGCTCCGAATTCTAGACTCGTTGTCTGCTGCTCATCATTAAGAGGCCTTCATGGGGGATCGCAATCGCTTGTGCAAACCTGTTTCACAGAGGCGCACTGCAGTCGACCTCTTATCAGTCGAACTTCTTTCTTCCCATGAAACCTGACGGAAATGGAGACGCGTAATTTGATAAAAAATAAAGCAAATTCCGTTTCCCCCCCGTTGACAATACGAATGCAAATAAACATGCAAAAATATCTCGCGATTATATGTACAAGGAATGAATACGAAAGATTTTAATATCACCGCGCGCTGGGCAAATGCATTTTCAAAGAACAAATAAAATAATTCCGTTTATTTTATTTCTTTTCATTTGCTTGTTTTCATGCAATTTTCTGCCTTCGCTCGCTTCATCTCGTTCTCCTGCTAAAGTCGGAGCGATATTTAAGGTAAAAAGAGATTGGTGGAGATCTTTGTGCACATAGCATGTACCGAAGAAGCCAAATGAGAATATAAAGTATATCTGGGACGAGTGGTTAATCCATTGCTGAGTCCGTTGGGAAGTTATGGGACGAGAGGAGAGGACGAGGGTAATTTCACTGTGCATGCTGCATGCATCGCTTGAGGGTGCTCAGTGAAATATTCACAAACGTCGGAAGTAGAGCAGCGGGCACTTCACTCACGCTCCGTTCGCCATCACTGCGCCACCGACCCGAATACAGGAGCAAAAGCTTCATACCACTTTTTCCATTGATTTTCCAGCGCATATGACTAAAGGAGAATATCGAGTCGAGAGCACACAAAAAGCATTCCGAGTATCGCAAATATAAAAACTCATTGTTATAGCTTAGATGTAGGTAAATAGCGAAAGGCAAAGCCAGTTGAACAAAGTCTCATTCAAAATTAAGCATTGAGGTCTGAAACGGCAAACGAGAGGTTTTTAAGCGAAGATAGATTTCTGCTTTTATTTTGTGTTCTCTCGCTTAAAAAATATTTTCCTTTCCTCGCAGACATCACAAAGAAACGTAGAAATGAGAAAATCTTCCGTCGCAGGCCAGATGTGTCTCATATCTGTTTGCCGAAGTCTTTGACGGGATGAAATATCTTTTCTGTCGACTCGGGGGCGTCAAGTGTGAACCGCAAACATCTTTCCGAGCTGTACGGCATTCTAAGAAACAACGTTCTAATTAAAATTTATTTTTGGCTTTGCTTGGACAACTCCGAGCTCCGATTTAGACGGCGGTGTGATGATTAGCAATTAGTGTAATCGTTGGGTATTATCTGGACGTAGCTGAGCAGCCGACGCCGGATCGATAGTTTTATTAGCAGCGGAGTTAATCCGATCATTGGGGATTAATGAAGGTCACAATGTTATCTGGATCATCTCCTGCGCCCGTTACTGATGAATGATTTCATAGAATGGAAGAGATTAAGAAAAGCAGCAGACAACAGAGCCGATGATGACGACGAAGAATGTTTGCCTCGTTGCTCTGCCAGGTAAGACGAAACTCTGTACAGCCTTCGCTGGTGTTTGTGTTACTCTTGCACAACTTTGTTCGTATTTGGCCTCAACAAAACGAGAAAAGTTTTTCGGTTCTTCTTGTGCCCTTTCCGATCGCTCGGCTGTGGCTCAATAAACATATTCCATTGAACCAATTCAATCGAAATGTATTTATTGGTGAAAAGTAAAAGAAAATTCTTCGACATTATAAGGTAAGAATGCTCCGGTTGTGTGCATGTGCCTCACCGATGAGCGTTTTGTTGATTATTTGCTGCCGTTTCTCGTTCTTTCTTCTAAACTATTTCCAGCTCGGCTCTTTCTCAGTTCTCTTTCCTCGTCTTCGTCTTACCGGCCGACCAGTTCAGTTCATGAAAGAAATGAAATAAACTTAAACTGATAAAAAGCAATAAAAGAAGTTTTTTCGTTGCTCCATCGATGGAATCCGTCGCTTTGTTTTTTGCGCCTGGATCGAACAGTTCGAGTGCGAAACATCGTCGATGGACGAAGGTCTCGCGAGCATTTGAAGAAGAGTTGTTTACAGCAACGGTTGGCAGCAAAGCCAACGAGGAAATGGACAGCAACAGCATCGAGTTTCCTCTGCCGAAACGAAGTCCGATCGGAACTCTATTCGACAAGGTGAACGATTGGGATTCTTGGGAACTCGAAGAATATTTACGAGCAGTTAGCAACATCATTGCTGCATTGTCTAAGGAATAACAAATTTCTCGAGAGCAAATGTAAGAAGGTTGAGCGCAAAGTGGAGACGAAGAAACATGAGGAAAACATCGCTTAATACCTTCCATTCTCTGTTCTGTTCTCCCCAGAGTTCGTTATTAGTGATTTTGTGAAATTCCCTTAAACTCCTATAATTTCGAAGCATTTAAATGTCCAGGCGGCTTCGTTGCTTGCATGTAGCGATTCCGATTTCATTTGCTGCGCGGGTCACTCCGGTCCCGGTTGAACTTCATCTCGATGTCTCCACGACAGACAGAGACATAATAAAGCGTTTAAAATTTGTTAAATTCGTCGAAGATGTTTTCTGCTCTTTCGGGAAGGGAACTGAGTCCCATCACGATGATTTATGACCCGAACGAGAACTTTCTGAAAGAAATTGTAAAAGGAAGTTCTTGTAACACTTCCAACTTAGCCGAGTAAGAAGGGAGTCTCAAAAAACGTCGACGGCGATCGTCAGATCAGAGACGAGAATGTCATAAAACACGAAAATGTTCTGGCAACATTTTCCGTTTCATTTGCGAGTTACTTGTTCCATGCGCCGATTGCAGTGATGAAAAGATTCGAGGAGAAATTACAAACATCAGCCGCAGAGCCCCAGAACAGATCATTAATTACCAGCCCGAGAGTGCATCATAGCGACGACGTCAGTCTCGCTCCAGAGTTCAGTTTCGTCGAATTAAACACAAATTAATGCGACTTTTCCTCCGACTCCAAGCCCAGTCACTTGCACCACATCCATTTGGCGCTGCCTCAGAATTTTCCATTTTTCTTTGCTCTCTCTTTGGCTGTTGATTAATTTTCGTGCAACAAATTAATTCTAAATGGAATTCCTCCGACGTGCATTCGTGAAGTGGAAACGACAAAAAGCTGGAACGAACCTCTCAAGAAGAGACGATAACGGAATGAGATGCGAGGCAATGCCGGCACTGCATGTGGGAGTGAGATGGACTGATGTTGCCCAAATTTCGATCCCTTGACAAATTCCTCTCTCGTAGATAAGTCGCTCGGTCTAAGTTACAATTTAAATAAATATTTATTTTATCGCCGAGGAAAGAAGTCGAGATAAACAAACATAAACTTGAGACCACAAAAAATTGAGAACGAAGTGAAAACGAAAATGCCATAAAATTGAATTTCAAATTGAAAATTAAGTCGAGCGATGTGCAGTAATTATTTCTCTTGTGTCTCCGTCGGGCCAGCTTTGTTTATCGTCGCATTTCAGCACCGCAGATCGCTCAACCTGCTCTCAGATGCCTTTCAGGGAAATTCTCCCGAATCATTCGATTCTCATGGAGCTCGCACGGCAAACGAAAGCCGAGAATCCTCGACCAAGTTTCATTCTTTTCGTTATTTACAATTTGTGGTTTAGTTCTTTCTTACCCCGCCGCACAATAAAAACGATATCAAAGAATGTTACGGCAAAGCAGAGCGAGAAAGACCAAAGCTGAACTGAACAGATGAAAAATAATGTACAAGGCAAACATTCAAATATCACAATCATTAACTCGTGAGAGCTTCGTCAATGGCGTAACCCGAGCCGATGGGAATTTGGAGTAACTCGAGTCGCGCTTTTGTTGCATCCCACGAACGAACCCTAAAACCTACTGAAAGCCTAACCACAGAAAAAAAGGCACAAAATATGATGAATCATGTTATTGATTCGAGTGAAACGTTTTTTTCTTTCCTTTTATTCCATCGCTCAAGCTCGGGTTCACATTCGAATGAATAAATAATGTAATTAATGGCAATTTAAAAACGGAGTTTTCACACATTTTTCAGGCTCGTAATTTGCCGTCAGAGATGCCTGATGGAGCAATGCGCCAGCGAAGCCGATTTCTTGTGTTTCGAAATTTAAATTTTTATAGCGTTATGGCTTTTAATTTTTCTTCTGTTCGCTTTGCCACGGAAAACAGAAAACTTATTGAGAATTTATTGACTCGATTCACGGCCTCGCAACAATGTTCGACTTTTATTGGCATTTAATAATGTTGCTTTGTGCATTTTCTGTCAGCGATAAACGCTGCTGATCGTCTAATTGAAAAGGAAAAGAACTTTTATGCCTATCCGATTGCAGTTTATCGCCTCGCCAGGCTTCGTCGCCCGTGGATTGCAGAGACTGTCGAGAACTTTACTAAGTAGTTAGAAATGTGGAGGTGGACACATTCCCCATGATTGTCAAGTTTTCAAGGAGGTGGGGAGGTGTTGGACTAACAGGTTCACAAACCAATTAAAGTTTTTCGTGGGATTGTTTCGATCATTTTTCAAAAGGTAAATTGAGCAGCTTCAAATCGGTAGAAAAGTTTCTTACGCAGATAAATAATAAATATTTTTGAAGAGAGGTTTTTAAAACGTTTTAAAAGAGTTTTCCTGGAATGTTTGTGCGAACACCTACGTTCGTTACCTACTCGAGTAGTTGGAAAGTTTCTTCTAATGTTGAGCATTGCAGAGCTCTGCTAGCGACGAGTGGAAGTAATCTAATCGAGTTGTTTCCGCAGATGTTTTGGATTTGCTTTCAAACTATTAGGAACTTCTCGAAGCTGAGGCAGCTGTTGATCCTTTTTTCGAGTCGGCTTATCGCTCGCTGATAGCGATGACAGAAATATTCAAATCTGCTTCAGACGTCTTACATTGCCATATTCGTGAATCGTCTTTCGATGTTCTCATCGTTCGTCTACCTCCAATTAAAAAGCCACAAAATTGAATTCTCGGAAGATTGGAACTCGCCGAAGAGTTTGAATGGTTAATAATTTTATTTCGCCGAGCTTTTTGTCGCCAGCGGATTTCACCAATCGGAATTTTTAACACAACAGCGCGATGAAATCATCTGCCGAGTCATGTCGTTGCTTCACAAACGACGAGGAAGAGATGCAATTAGAATAACGTGAGGCGGAACGATTAAGCTGCTGTTCATAATAGGATTAAGTGAAGATAGCCGAACGATGAACTCTGTGAGCGATGAGAACGAGCTGTTTGCTTAGACTCCCACACAAACCGTCCGCAATCGCCATGAGAACGTTCTTAAGCTCGGCTTCGAAAGCACTCAAATGTGTATTCCCTTGAAATGTCGACAATATTCATAAATAATAGAGTGATGCAATAACATAGAGAGCTGCAATGATCGTCAAGCGCAGGGAATCCATTAAGTTTCGTTTCCGCCTCGCATTGATGGACCCGTTTACCTGATTCCTAGTAACATGAAGCGTTAAAGCAAGTGCCGCAATATCTCATGTTTACCGCTCAAACATCCCCTTTTGTTTATTTATCACACATCGTTCTGATGGACGGGAACGAGCGGCAGTTAGGTGCTATCAACAGCAGTTCGTTGCCGTCGAACCTTTTGACATAAGTCGTGGATCTCACCCGACCGAAATTTCTTCTGATTCTGATGATGATGTCTGTTTGTAGGTCACAACTTTATTACAGCGATGCCTGAAACTTCCATTTTTCACACTCGAGGATGTTGCGACGTGAAAATACAATTTGCATAGCAGTAAAAAGTGCCGAGCGAGGGCTGTGCCATATTTACATTCATGTTGGCTAGAGTAAGTTTTGTTACAAAGTTAGATGAACAGTTTTATCGCTTGATTGCTTGTTTCTTTTTTCTTCCTCGAAGGCGATCCATCCTATTTCGTCAGTTGATTTGGTGAGCGCTTGAAGTTTGTAGTTCCCTCGATGAGTTTATTGCCAACATTGTTGATAAAAGTAATTTGCATTCTTTGCTTGTCGTCACAGTTGTAAAGTAAAGTTGTCGAGTTTATTGAGCCGGAGGATTTGTTCTCGACGTGGGAGTTGCCATTGTAACGACGAAAAAGTATTGCGAGCAATAAACGAAAGCACAATCGAGAATCGATTAACAACGACAGCAAGGTCATTAAGCAAACGAGAGACCTAATTATGTTAAGATTTCTCCGCAGCTCGAAGCGAGCGAAATGAGGCCGAGAATTCAGCGGAGTTGTCAATATTTTGAAGCCCTGACAGCGCTCATAACCGATGAGTCAATCAAGACACTTCAATCCGAATGAGAAACTTTAGTTTCCTGCGAGAAACAATAAAGAGAAACTGATGGGTTTAGTAATGCTTGTCTCTTCGTCGGAAAGTTACAGTTTAGCCCAAATAACTTTGATTGGCTGAGAAACTTCAAAAATCTTTATTTCAATCCACGGGACCGGAACCGAATGCGAGGTCGATTAAGCCGCGAGTGCTTTGTCAAAAGCCGGCAAATGCGACACGGGCAGTTCGTAACCTTTATAGGCCGTTTATATCTCGATGGTCGGACTTGCAGCAGTCGCGTGACTCAAAACCGTCAACCGAATCGTTTGCTGACTCATAATTGCAGCGAACTATTCCGGATTCAAGAAGCTCTGATTCACAAACGACATCATTAGTGAGCGCTTCTGTGATTATTGAATTGCATTCCGCGCTCGAGAACTCCGAGTGGAAATATTTCCACCGAACTGACGCTGACGTGTCTCGCAACGATTGAATTCCCCCTGCGAATTCTTGAGCACGATCCAAATGACTCACTTATCGGAAGTCGAGAGAATTTCCTTCTTTCTCAATCAGCGGCTTAAGAGCTTTCAGCCTCATTTGGAGCTTAAGCGATTTGTGGATCGCATGAGAAATGCTGCCAAATCACAGACAATCGCAGTTTCGAGCCTTTCGATTTGCCAAACAAATCCAAACAAAGCGATAGAGCTCTTCTTGCTCCTAGTGAGATAACTAGAACCTAATCTCCACGACCCATCTCGTCCTCGAGTCACTAAATAGAAAAACTTTTCCTCGCCCAAAGTTTCTAAATTAAATCTCCGTCATTAAAACTGCACAGCGTGTAGCTCTTCCATCCAGCCAAAGTTTTCCCAATTAAACTTGTTGCATGCTGAACTGCCGCTTCATTTCTCCTCCCGTCGCCGCCTCCTGGGAACGGCTTCATCTGAAAAGCGCTCTTCGTCTTCATGTTATCTCCCAGGGCTTGTTCAGCAATTACGGAGGATGTTACCGCAGTACGAAACTCCAGCGAGGCTGCAACGAAACTTCAATGCGAAGCCTGAAACGTAGAAATTTTCCAAAGCATTTAATTAATTCGCTTTTATTCTCTCGTTATAATTGCCGATGCTCCTTCGGCTCGTCTTGGCAAGGCCATAAAGAAAATAAAGAACTTTTTCCATTCTCTGCAGCATCCGATTAAATTTTCCTCCTTTTTTCCTTTCTTCAAATGATTGTTGTTTAGTTCCTTTCTCCGGCGTGCACGGCAGCGCTTCCCCACCCTTCTCCGCCTTGAGGTAATCTTCTTATAAACGAAACTCTCGTTTGATAACAAATCTCGAGCAGTTCTCGGTGAAGAGCGACACAGCAAAGCGCCTTCAATTTCAACTCATAATTTTCAGTCGTAAACGCTTTCAGGTAATTTCGCTTTGACAATTTCTGCTGCGACTAATTTAATCAAATGAAGAGAAGCAAATTAATCTAACTGCGATGACTAATTCATTTGTTTGTTTATTTATCCGAGCGCTTGACGTCTCTTTAAATATTCAACGACGATGATAATTGTTTTATGTTGTGTTTCGCAATGCAAAGTGGTTTGAAGGAAAGTGACTGGGTTGATAGATTAAGTTGTAAATTCAGTCGTTGCTCCTTTGGCAACATTTCTTCTATCGGGGAGTCGTAATAATAATCTCCATTTGAATTGTTGCCATCTTGGATATTTAGGGATATCCTGAATATTTAAATGTGTTTTGAATCCTCAAAGATATTTCGGATATTAAAACGTTATTTGCGAATGTCTCCTCCCACCCCCAAGTTCTGCAAATCATTGGATTTAATGGAAAGTCAGGGACGACATTGGGAGCTGTTGTGATTTACGATAAGTGGCCGAACGCAGTCTCATGGCAGTTTCGCTGCTCTGCTCTCGCGTGGTTTCGGTTGTCGGGCCTAAAAATATTACTGCAGCGTCGTTTGAAAAATTACAATGATTGTTTAAGACGACGGCTTATCGTTTAACTTTAAAATATTCTGTCTCGAAAACCTAAAAGTTCGGCACCCAAAAACTGCAAAAGCGAAACTAGGAAACAACTTGAAGTGGTGATTTCAATTGATATTGTTAAATATCTACTGAATTACGGATGTGGATTTATTTTATTCAGCTGCATGTTGAACGTAGCGTGGTAAACATTTTCGATACTTCGCTCAACCTTGCTTGTAGTATTTTTAAATTAGATGATAAACTTCTCAAGAATATTCACCGTCTAAACTTTTGCAGTGACGTGAAACTGAGCTTTTGAATTTAGAAGATAAAACTTGAAGCTTCCAAGGTTCGGCGTTTTAGAATTCTTCTCGGAAAGTTGACAACTCTGCACTGCTCTCGCGAGAAGAGCCGCGCCATAAATCATTTCTGCAGCATCGCTTGAGATAATTGCTGAGCGGCGAACTTCAAAATATCCGGTCTCACGCTTCAGTCAAAATCTCGGCGCACCCACGTCTCCCATCGACGGCTTTTAGTTCAATTTGATTCATTGTTCCGTCTCTCGCGAAGAAGTTCATCGTTGATCGTTACGCAAGCTTCGTCTTTTGTGTATTCAAGACCATCTTTTTGTAATTTGTTTACTAAACACTCATCACGAGACCGAATGAAAGGAAAAAAGATCGAGTGGAGTGAATGGAAAAGTCATGATTTATGATCCAGAAATGGAAACGCCGCGCTAATTGCATTATTATAGGAGAAACAAAGCGATAAATTATTGCGGAGCCGACGCAGAAAAGGCCGCGCAACGTCATCAACGGATCAAAATTGAATTTCATCCACCAACAGACTTTTAATGGGCCCAGTATCGAGCCGACGTTAATAGCTTCGCTCCGCGTCAATGCATTTTCGGGCGACGAGAAGGTCGCAAAGATTGGGCTGGGCCGACTCGAATATATCCGAAAAGTAATTACATGTTGAATTTCAATATTTAGTGTGTGGCCGTGATGCGTGTTTTCAAGTGCGCTAAAGTGGCGAGTCACAATGTTTATTATGTCGATGAATAATCAGCCCCTGAACGGTATTTTGCGCAATTGACGATGGGAACATTTGCAGCTGAAATCAAAGTGAACGTGATAGACCGAATTCGGACTTGAACTTTCGACTCACTCGTCGAAAACAACAAAGTTTTAATTAACTTTATTTCACGCTCCTAATTGATTCATTGACTTCTCGACAAACACCCCTTGAAGCCCAACAGCGAGTCTCTTTGTTCGGACGATAGCGCAGAGCGCAAACTTCAATAGGAGAAACTCTATGTGGGGTGTGCTATGCGCTAATGGATGAGCAAATTAATCTCGGACGCTCGCCGTTACGTTGAAACATCGAAGAACTAAAAGGTGTCATCAAACTTTTAATGCCGTCTGGTTTGCAAAAGGCGTGAGCAATCAAAGACGTTATTTCTGTTACAAGAAGACTGCGATGAAGAGATTGTCACACAAGGAAGTCATATTAGTCTATCGCATTTTTAATGGAGCTCGAGTGGCTGCAATGGCTGCGGGAGGTTTGTAAGTTTAGGTGACGTCGAAATTAATGTGCAGCTCAGATTTATGATCAATCATTGTTCGCTTGTTAAGCAAGCAATAAATTTTATTTAGAAAGCGATAGATTTTGTAACATTAATTTTATTTTCATTTTTGTTAGGCAGACTTGAAACTTGCAACGTCCTCAGACGTCCTGGGGAATCATTGATGACAAAATGCAGACTGCGAAATTATGCACAATCAATTCTTGGACTGTTCAACAACTTAAAGTTTCAACAGATAATGAGCTAGTCGTCTCTTCAATGTACTCAAGAGACAGCTAAAATAAATGAAATCTTGCTTCGTTCAGGGCTAGTTCCGTGATTGCCGTGTGCCACGATCAAGATATCGCTGGCAGAAGTCGATTTCAAGTGAGCGTGAACCCCTCGACTGTTATCATTTCCACTCTGATTTCCACTCAATCTCGCTGAGTGATTACAGTGTAAACCAGAAACGTTTCATTCAATCTCCGAACATTATCTCGTCAAAGTCAATTAAATTCCATTTCGAAGCTTCTCAGCTGGCTGCGAGCTGCTCGCGTCATTAAACTCTGTTCTGTTTTCGATCACCAGCCAGTTGGATCCGATGGCTTTTAATTAACCAATCGCAACTCCCATGTGACAGTTTTATAGTTCATTAAGTAATGCGGTCGACTCTTTAATTTTTGATTTTCCGCGAATGGTGAAAATATGTTTTAATTTAGAGCTTGGAAATTCAATTACGCGGGCATGTTCACGAGTCCATTAAAGAGTCAGTGATGTTGAGCACATTGTTCCGTCGCTGTTATAATTAATGTAATTAATGTCCCCATCAAAATGCGCAGTAAAGTCTCCACCATCAAATCGCATTACAAACCATATTTCCGATGAATTCCCCGAAATGGATCATAAACTTTTTACTCGCTCCAACGGTCATCCGTTGCGTGACCATTGAGACGAACCTAATAAGCCAGAAAATTGGAGATGAAGAATCTGCGTCGAATGAGAGGAAAACTTTTACCTCTTCGCAAAGGCAATCATCGGCTCATGAGAGGTGAAAGCACGAAACGAAAGTGAAAAATGCGAGATCGATAACACCAACTGAGTCCCACCCTCCCGTGCTAGGCGCTCTCTTCAATGGAAATTTTCCATTTAAACTCATTGAACCAGAAAGCTGGGAATCAATCTTCATCCTCTGCTGCGGCATTCGTCGGTTGTGATTTTCCTCATTTTACATTTTTCAGATTTTTTATTTGCGCTTCCCTTCTGACTGATTTGAGAGTCGAAGGGCAGGCCGAAGAGAAATATCAACATGTTTTACGATGGAAGGAATGTGGCCGAGGCACGGCGAGAGGGAAAACTAGGCTAGGAAGAGCATGTGGCGCACACGAATGGATATGGAATGGTTAATGAGGAAGTGGCAGCAAGAAAGGAAAAGTTTATTGTCCCAACGGGAGAGGGGAGAGGGCGAGCATGCCTTGAACTTTTACTCGCCCATCTGGTCGAATAAAGTTTCTTCCACTCGGCCTTCGAACGCGTACTAAACAGTTTTTCACATGGACACTCACATCACGAGATATCTACTTGAGAAGCATGCGGGGAGTAACGAGAATAGGTTCACAGGCTTTCCTCAGAATGGGTCATGGGGCGCCCTGATTTACGGCCTTTGTGTCGTGCTCGTTCGAACATTCACCATTCAATAATCAATGATCATTGCGTGCCAATTTCCTATTTTCCGATTTTCCACATTCTTCGTCTATTGTGATGCGGGGCGCCCACTCATCTCTTCCAATCCACTTGACCCTCATCATAAAAATGTTCTTTTTACTGCCCTTCGCTCCCAGCGCCCAAAGTCGACCAACCAATTTTCCAATTTGAATCTCCAGCAATTTTCATTCTCTAGTTTTCCAGCTGATTTGATTGGGACGAATGGTCGTAAATCTCCCGCCCGGAAGAGCCTTTCACACACAACAAGTTCGGCAACAATTGGCAACTCAGTTCCATTCAATTGGCCAGCACAAAAAAGTTCGAACCGACGAGAAACTTCACTTCAAGTTACGTGAAAATTTTCTTTTTTATTCAAAGGTTTTCCGACTCAGCGGACAACAATAAAAGCGCGTGCATTAGGTTTCGGTTTAAAGCTTTAGTCCTAGACATCTGTTTGTTTCTTTTCATCGATAAGTGAGGTGAGAAGGTTGGAAGCTGGTCCGGCGGAAGCTCCTTGTAGCTGGAACGACTCCATCATGTTCTTGATCGCGTTCATGTCAACGTCGACCGGTTGGAAGTCCTCGATGTCATCAAATCCGTCGTCGAAGTCAGCCTTGGCTGGCTGCGCTTTCTTCTCGAAGCTTTTACCCATCGTGGTGTTGGCAAGTTCGCGATCCATCTGCTCCATGTAAGCGGCGATATTCGACTTCTTCGACTTCTTTTTCTTTCCATTGCTGTGAGGTTTCTTGGAAATCTCATCAATGTTCTTGGCGAGCAGATCGTCGTCGTTTTCGTAGTCGCTCATATCAGACTGCGACTCCCAATTGTCTTCAGGGATGACGAGGTCGAGGAGGTTCTGCACTGTCGCTGAGAACGCGTCGGGATCGAAGTCGATTTTGTTGGTCTTGAGAGAGCCGCCAGCGAGGTGAACTGGAGAATCCGACACTTGACCGTTAGATTGGTAATTGATTCTGTCTGTTATCGACGGAATGTTCTTGTTGACGTCAACGCCATCGAATTCGCTTTCTTGGTCGAGGAAGTCCGTCAGCATCTCGGTCAAATGCCCAGCGTTCGCGTTGGCATCTTTTGTTAAGAGATTCTTGACGCCGTAGCGTTTCATTAGCATTGCGTCGAGATCCTCCGGTGCAATGTTCAGCCAATTGTCGCTATCCGAGTCTGGCAGAGATTGTTCTAGATCCTTGAAGTCTTCGTAGACGATGTCGAGCTGCTTCAAGTCCCGCAAGATTTCATCGCCAATCTTTGGGACAATTTTCATGTTCTCGCGATTCTGAACGTAATAATCTTTCGCTGTTGATAACAACTCTTGATATCCTTTGGATCCTTCGATAAGTCCTTGGAAATAGTTTCTTCCTTTCAAGCTCTCAAAGTACTTTGACCATTCGCGGTCCTGTTCGAAGTCACCACTCGAGGATTTCGCTTGCGAAGCGAGTATCTCAAATCCACAAGCGATCTTAACACCTAAAAGATGAGCCTTGAAATGCGGGCTATTGCTCGAGGGAATCTGCCATCCGGTGCGACGGTCGGGTAAGTAATTGCTGTGCATCATCATTGCGTAGAGACATTTAGTGAACACGACGCTGGTGTAAACTCGATTTTCAGGGGGGAAGTAGCGCATCGCACGGCAAGCCTTCATGTCGATCGGATCTCTGTGGCAGAACGCTTGAACCGCGGGCGAGATTAGTTGACGATTGTGGTTGAGTAGAGCGGCAACAGCAATTGGAACATAAACAGTTTGTCGATGGAAGTTCTCTTCGATAGATCCCGGGAACTCCTGAATCCGTTCAAACACAGATTTCTCGACGTCCTTCGAAACGCTGAAGGCCTTGGGGTTCCCTCGGATCATGCTGATGGCGTCACTAACCGGCAGTACGTCCTTGACATCAGCTTGTGAATTATGCACCAGCAAAATGTGCCCATCATGAATGTAAACCTGAAAATGACAGATAATGTAATTTCAAGTGTCGTGCAGGGCGTGCCCAGCTCTCCAACGGCTTTCGAGAGGGGATGGGTGTGCCGTAGAGTATGAGGCTGATGCTTCTGGCATTTGGCACGAATTCAATGCAATCAAGCGAATCAATTAGAACAATTCGTTTGAGCCGCCACTCGCGTGTCACGAACGAAAGAAAGTTCAAACAAACTTACCCGTTGCTCGCATGTTTCAGGATTTGCGTACGGGGGCAGATGTTCCGCTGCTTCGATCAGCATGAACTCCCCGTCTGAGTCGCACGTTCGAACGATTAATCCAGCGACTTCGCGCGACAGGTGGACGAGCAGCGAGACGATGAACCATTCGTCTTGTATGTTGTCACCGAAGTATGTGATGCCGTAAAGGTGAGCCGGGAGTTGTTCTGAAACGGTAGCAGTGTTTAAATGTTTAACGATTCGTCATGCATCGCGTGACTCACCTTGGCTTTCGGGATTCAACAAATGGGAGTTTCTGTTTCTCGCTTTCACGTCAAACGGATCTTTATGCCAAATAAAGTTCAAAGTGTACGAGCTCGCGATGTCATTGACCTGCTTCAAAAGCCCGCTCAGGATCTCGTCCTCCTGACTCTCTGACACTTCGCCGATGTTGGGGAACAGAAAGTACTCAACGTAGTCGTCGCTTCTCACCATTTCGAGTGCCATTTGTGCTTAGTCTTTGTTCCTTTGTTGCTCTGATAAATTCGATTTCAAACGATTGAACTCAATCACTACCGACACTACTGAACTGGCTTCTTCTATTTGACGGGCGATCTGATAAATGCTGGCGATGTTTTCATTGATATTTAATGAGAGCGATTCAAATTTTCTCGTCCACTTGGAGTTGTCGTAATCTTGCAATGAGCCAACGACTGGACTTGTACTAAGTTCAATCTCGGATCGTTGACTTAAGCCAAGTTCACTCTCAGTTAACCAAGACGCATTCGACTTGTCGCACTTTAACATTAAACTCGAAAACAACTCGAAGAAAGTTTGCTCCGTCGTTTAATTTCATTTGACCAGCCGAAATAAATGGATACAGACATGAGCGACATGGTATCACCTTCACAGAGCTCTCCGTCGATGGTAGGCAATGCAGGGCAGAACAAGGGAAGCTCGGGATCGGAGAACGCGGCAATTGTAAGATTATTTTCGCTTTTGTTTGTGTTTACATTTCGATTTCATGTTTGGCTTTTCCATTTGCAGCTTCTGACGAAGCCTCGACTGCAAGAGCTTGTGCGGGAAGTCGATCCCAATGAGCAGCTCGACGAGGAGGTCGAAGATTGCTTGCTGCAGATCGCGGATGAGTTCGTCGAGAATGTAATCAACGGATCTTGTTTGTTGGCGAAGCATCGCATCCAGAATGGGCCACCGAACCGTGATAACAAAGTAGAAGTGAAAGACGTCCAGCTCTTCCTCGAACGCAACTGGAACCTCTGGATCCCCGGCTTTGGCACCGAAGAACTTCGACCATACAAGCGAACTCACATAACAGAAGCCCACAAAGCTCGACTCGCCCTGATCCGGAAGGCTTTGAAGAAATATTGAAAAGTGTTTGACGTATATTGATTTGTGAGAGAATTTCCTTTAAAATAAGTAAAGTCAGCGGTTTGCTGTAAATAAATTTTATGTGTTTCCATCAAATCAGTTAGACGTCCAAAGCTAAGTTGATTGCTTAGCCGATAATCAGGTCGCTGTTATCGATGCTTCCGACTCGGAATGGTTAAAACTGTTTGATCTCGACAAGTGTCTCAGCTGTGAAATAAATCACACCGGAACACAGAAAGTCAATTTGCAGAAAATGATTCATTTCCATGACGTTTGATGCCCACGAATTCAGCTACACGCGATCAACGGACAACAACTCTGACTCGTGGGCAATAAATTATGGCACTGGAATCGCAAGTGACAGGCAAGACCTTGTTCCACCCACGCCCGCCAAGGCGTCTGAACTTAACAGACGTGGAAACTTCCGTTAGTGTCGCGAGAGCATCGATGATGGTAATTTATGCGCGCTGAACTGTGGAAGATTGTGGATCATCGCAATCCTCTTACTTTTACAACTTCTTTTGTTAGAGAGTTGCAGTGTCAGGTGTTGCTAACGGTTTTGGTAGCCTCGGCATCAACAGTCGCTGCAATTCCAAGTGTGACGCTATGGAGATTACAAACCGGGCGAAGCAGCGCGCGGCTCTCGATGTGGGTTAAGCTGATCGCTAGCGGGAACGAAACTTTAACGTTGTGAGTTCTTTCCGATTTTCCACATGAATTTCCTCGCAATAAGTCGGTGGAAAATACGAAAACTTGACACAAAAAATCTTCTTTGACCTACTCGTTGAGTGCTGTCAAGAACTTGAGAAAATTCTTCTGGACTTTCCTACAGCTTCGCACCAATCTATTGATTCATTCGGAGCAACCGAAGAACTTTTGACAAATCCAACGACGGCCTTCCTCGATCGATGCTTCCTCAAGTCTTTTGGTATTTAAATAAAGAATTCCATTCACAAGTTTGTTACTAGAATTTTATTGAATTTAGAAAAGAAATTCTGCTCGTTTGAACACCCAGCGTCAAGACTGCAGATATTTAATTGAATGACTGCCACAATTTGTGCTCCGCAAGCTGCTGCAATTAAAAGCAAGAAGGAAACGATTTGCATTCTCGGGAAGCGACGTGCTGGCTGGCGATCTCGCTGATCGTTCAAACCGTCGTCGAAATGAATCGATCGGTTTGCGAAAGTCTTCGTCTCTGCTCTCGTCGCAATTTGCTGATTTATCTTGTGACGTTTTGATTCGATTTACGTAATCGCTTCGCTTTTCTTCGGCGATCCGAGCGAGCGGAATTTTCTCTCCACGAACGACTCGAAAACTGAAACTCGGCGGATCGCGAGAACGATCAGCGCTCGTTGCTTTTAGTTTCACGTGTAACTTCGAGCGCGCGAGTTGAGTTTCAGATATTTCGAGAAAATCGAGAAACGTTTGGTGAAGAAAGAAAGATTTCAATGCCGATGCAAGATCGAGCGAGCTCAGGAAGTCGAGAAATTGTTGGAAGTTTGAAGTGAATTAACGAAAAATCGAAACGACAATCGAATAATTGCCGAGGAATTTTCCTCTGTTCGGAAAACAACGTCGAGTGGATGCGCAGTTTGGTTTCCCGCCGAGTGTGAATTTCCTCGTTGCTTGCTCAACTGTTTCCTCGTCGCTGATGTAAGTCACTTTTTGCACCAACTCAAAAGCGATCGCGAGCGTCTCGAGGGCAACGATTTAATTATAAATTATGTCACGGCTGATTCTGGTTTCCATATTAGTGCGAATCCACTTGCCATCTGCTCTCGAGTCCACGCTTGATCCTACGCGACGACACTTAGCACTTTGGCTTTTGCGTTGAGTGGCGAACATTTACCGAAATTCTGTCTCGCTGTTGGTGATTTCAGCGGAGTCTGATTGCCGTGATTTGTTATTTCTCTCGCTTGAGAATCTTCGAGGGCTCATTAAGAACTCGCGAGAGAAGCAGACGATTTGAAAATTGCTCGAGACAAATTGACACGAAACGAGATACGAAAGAAAGAATTACACACAAGAACGACGCCGAAATGTGAGCCAGAGGTGAAATCTGCTATTAATTTCCACTTTTGATGTCAGTAGCTCAGCGAATTCGATGGGACGTGCCGAGCGCTGATTCTTTGGTGACATCACGCGGCTTCTTGTACGTCGCTCGTTTGACTTTTAATGCCATAAACGGTCAGAGCGAGCAACAATCGCGTCGAGAACGAAATGAAATTGCTTAGCATTCAAGGTCGTTGGGTTTCGCTTTTCTCCATCGCAGTCTCGATCTCGTCCAAACATTCGACTCGTTTTAATCGCGCCGATTTCGATAAACCCGTCAATCAGTGAAGTCGCTTCGGGGCGTTCGATGCCATCAAACGAACTGCAAAGTCGACAACTCAAGTCGCAATTTGAGTTCGCTCGAGCTCAGACTCGACAAAGCCTTCAAAGCTCTTCGATTCTCGATTTGCATTTCAAATTTTCGTGTTTGCGAAACTTGATTCTGAGCTGAGAGAAGTGAAGACGATGACGAAACCGCTGCGAGTTTCTCAGAAACGTTTTCGACTTTTTCCCGTTTGCCGAAATGCCAAATTTATGCAAAGCGATTTACGATCTCTCGACTCGAGCTGAACACTTCGTTGCAACGCACGATCGCTCGCCGATGGTTGAAGCAATTCTCCTTCACTTGTCATTACAATAATCCAGAAACATGTCCAGAATATTAAACGCAAGAGCTTCGCAGTCAAAACAGGTTTCCTCGATGCTTCGTCGCCAGCGTGAGATTTCGACTCGCACATTAAACGATCATTAGCTCCCAATCCGTTCGCCGAAAAATCGCTCGCTCGATGAGATTAAAATCCAATTGAAAAGTCTTTCCTAAGACCACCGCAACCATGTCGCAATTAGCAGCTCGCTAATTTTGATCGATCGACGTCATAACGCTTTGCTTGATGGGCTGCACGGCAATCCGCATCTCCAGTCCAAGTGATTGATTCGACCGTCATGCAAATTAGCAGATTTATGAATTACATCGATGCGACGATGGCGATAAAGTTGTTCGAGATAAACGGCTTCGCCTCCTCTCATTATCATACTTAACAAAATGCTCTCAACTATCATCATCGCGTATCTGGCAAACATACAAAGTCCCAAGACAAACGCGCGAAGAGGAAAAATGTTTGTTCAATGCAAATATGGGTGAGAACATGCTGGAGTTGAGAGTTTACCGTCTTCTAGGCGAGGCGAAGCTTGGAAAACTCTTCAGCCAAGCCAATTACGCGAAGCTCTTGATTAGAGGAAGACAGTAGCAGTTGTAAGCATGGGAAGAGGCAATAAACGTTAAGCGCTTAGCGAGCTGTTTGCTTAATTGAATTCACTGCACTCGTCTTAAGACGAAGTCAATTAGTCATCGGCATGACTGTCGCTCTTCTCCAAGTGCATAAAGATTGATTCGTTGCCGATAATTACAACCGTCGAGTAGCGCTTCCTGACGGCGCGGATCGGCCATCTGGAAAGCGATTCTCTTCCGCCGCGAAGAAAGCCGTAATAACTTCGCTCCACGGTTCATAAAGAAATTAACGTTTCGAAGTCACTGCAAAAAGCAATTTACCAGAAGCAGAGCGTCAGCTCAGGCCTGAAGAGCGAGTTCAACAACTCCGCAGCTCACTCAAGTTAATCGTTGATTGATTATGATTTATGAACGTGGATCTTCAGAACAGTTGAAAGCTTGAAAGTCTCACGTCTTCGAGTTGTGTCCCTCAACGCTCCATTTGCAGTTTCGCGAATTTTGCTTGCCAAGGTGGCATCCGCAGCCATTTCCATATTCGGATTATCATGCGAACGAGCGACCGTTTGTTTCACCTTGCGGAGCCTCGAGAGGCTCGAAGCCTTGGCGATGGCTAAATAAAATCTTATGCTCCATAACGAATTCCAATTTGCCTAAAACACAAAACAGCGAGAAACGCCGCACGGGAGAGCGCGAGACAATGGAATATTTTAGACTTGTAAATCACCAGACTAAATTAAGTTCGAGTCGGATCGTCGCTCCGTTCCCAGCTGGCAATCGAAACCCGCGATTGTTAACGATCTGCAAAAGTCTCCACCATAAATTCCATCTCGCTTGGGATCGCACTCGAAGACGTTTTTATTAAAAAGCGACACCGAAAGAATTTATGGCAGTTGGCGAGCTCATTTCTCAGGGCAGCGAGAGGAGGGAGACAATTGAATGAAGTAGCGAAGGCAAGCGATGAAGTTGTTAAAGACGAATTTCATAACAGCGTCATTGACGCTGTTGCGATGGTAAAAGCATTATAAGCTAATCATGGGAACGAGAGAAAGAGCCATTAAGCAAGCAACACCTCGTCGTCGTCGCCTCGATGGAGGGAAGCGGGATCTATTGAATCGTAAATCATTAGAATGGGCAACATAATCGACGAAAATAACATTACAGAAGTGAGAGAAATGAAATTCTAACGAATCCGAATCAACACACAGCTTTGTTCGATTGAATCAACTGCTTGAGGGGCACGAGAAGCTTCCTAGGTTTCGTCGGCGGAAGATCAAAGGCATTTTGGGATTGAGATCGCAAGCCCTAACTGCACTTTCTTCTATTTGCCATGATGGCAATGCCATCGTGATAATTTAGCGAAGAAAAACTTCATTAGAGAGCGCGGGAAGTCTTGATTGGCGATGGAGGAATGCGACCCTTTCGAAACCCGTGAAGACTCAAATTATAATTTATGAGCTTTCCTATCAACTTATGGAGTTTGGTTCTCGGAACGAAGAGTTCCCGTTGAGTCGAGAGAGCTTCACGGCGGGTCAAGAGCTTCAGCAGATAATTAATCTGATTTGGGAAACGCCAAACGTGAGTGAAAGATTCGAGTCAAGTGGAGAGCGACTACAAATTGGGTGGTTCTCGGTCGTTCCATTAGCTCATTGTTGATTTTCGTAAACGATCGTTGTCATTAATCACGCGTGCTGTATCTAGCGAGCGGCCAAAGATCGCTTACCTTTCTGTCTCAGTTCATTAGCAAGCGGAAATCTTTCAACAATTCACAGCAAAGAGAGCGATAGAAATTTATTCTCACAGCCATCAACCATGCAAAGAAACAAACAAGCGATCAATCGATTAATTCTTTCAACATTTGTTTGAATGCCCACTTGAACCAATAAGCTTGACTAGGGCTGTGAGAGAGGTGTTGGCCACGCTTTACCACAAATTGCGCCATCTGTTGAAGTTGAGTGACAGAGCTTGAGACTGCCCGTGATTCCTCAGCTCTGCTGCATCGTGACTGACTCGTCTTCATAAGCTCAAGTGTAAAGTTTGGGAATAAGCTGCTGCCACCATTCGGCGACCATAAATCATTGCAAGATTTCGGCTGGAGCGCGAAGAGCTTTCACAAGACTTTCGCATGTCGATTAGCGGATTCGTTCTGCCTCGCACGCATTTGCTTAATCGCTGTCGTGACATTCGAGCTGCACGTTAACTTACTTTCATTCCGAGAACTAGCGCACGATGTTGATGTAACCGCGCTGGTGATTCTCGCTCACATTCCAAGGCGATGAGTTTGTCGTTTCGAGATGCTGGCGGTTGGGCAATGCCGAAAACAGATGCAGCAGCATTGAGAATCGATTATGCAACGTACTTACTTGTGTACACAATGTTTTCACATCGCCGAAGCTGCTTTAATAGCAATGATCAGCAAATGCATGTTGCTGTTTCTCTCTTCTTCGCGCTCCACTTAAGTCGATTTTCGATTTCTGTTGAAGTTTATTACGACGGTAAAAGCTTCGAGGCGTAAGAGCAGCTAATAAAACATTGTTCGCTCGCAAATTGCTTAATCGCTGAAGCCCTGAGAAAGGCAGAACCGCGATCATCGTCGTGGGTGCATCGCATATGCAAACAGCTTCGAGATCCAATGACATCATTAATTAAAGCTTCATAAAAAGATTTGTAGCAATAAATTCCCGTTCCCAGGCGCAATCCAATTTACATTACGTTTAGCGTTGTAAATCGACTTTTGCCTCATGATCGGCTCAGACAGAAAGCGACAATTGTCGTAGGCGAACGAAATTCGATTACCATTCTCAAGAGCGTTTCTCCATCTCCAGCAAATTTATTGCAAGCCATGTCGTCTGGGCTTAACGCTACTGTCAAACGAAATAACATAAACCAAAAGATTGTTTCATCTCTTTCACCGGAGCCAGCATTATTTTAATTTGTTCATAGGGGAAATGAATATGCACGGCGAATAAGCAGAGATTTGGAGCAGAAGGGAACGTACGGGAGTTGTAACACTTAAGCTATGGGAGCTGTGGAGGACTTGACAATCTGTCCTGAGGGTTTGAAGGGTTGCTTTTGATCCTAGGACATCCACAAGCGTGCAATCCAAGGCTTGAACTATTTCCGAGACTTTCTTAAACGTTATCTGTTCCCACGGTTCACCTAACCTCGGCACTGTTCCCCTGCTGAAAGCTTAAATTTATTTTCTTTTTTAAGGTGCCCCGTAACTGTTGTTAGTTTGGTTGAAACGTTTCCGAGTTTCCTTTTATTGTAGCACATTAAATTGTGAACATAGTACGAGAAATGCAGATCCAGAGCTTCAGATAGATTCGGATACCTCGAAACCAATTGTTATTATGCCATTTTTGAGCTCTCTCGTGTTCTTTTTTATTTGCAGCGATTGTAGCTCTTGCTGTCTTTCCGATTTCGCTCGACCTATTGTGAGGTTCGCGACATGAAAGAAAGTCTTTTCTTCATTCGATGGGTGTGGACGCGCTTGATTAGCATAGACAGAAATTATTACAAACTTCAATGGCAGATTTCGAGATCAAACATCTCTGCCCATCCTTCAACGTCTTGTTTGCATATTTTCGTTTGTTTAATTGATTTTGCTGTTTGCAAACATCTTTAAATGGCTCTGGGAGGAACGAGATTGATTTGAGACCTGAATGGGCTAATGAGGCTGGAGATTTGATCGGTGAGAAATGGGAGTTGCGAGCAAGTATTGCGGCGACTTTCAAGTCATTCTTTGTATGAATGAGAAAGATCTGTGGCTCTCAACATCGCAAGATGCTCGAGCTGGTCTGTTCGATCACTAGTAAGACAGCATGCGACCCAAGCTGGTTGATAATGAGCCGCAAATCCACGCAAAACCAGACTGATAGAATGTGTGCACCGTTCTCGAGCCACTTAAGCGAGCGTGGAATCAAGTTTCGCGCGACCACGCTGAGGAACGAGTTCCGCATGCAAAACGTCTTACTTTGGCTTAACCAACATCGCATCGCGCTGATGAACGTCACGTATAGAATTAAATACAGTTGACAGCGGAGCGATGCTGGAGAAACTTTCTGCTTCGACAAACAGTTTGACGTGACGAGAGGGCGAACAATGAGCTGACATATCACAACGAACTCATCTGTTAAGCTTGATGAATCAATTGGCAATGTTCCTTTGCGCATGCGATGACGGAACCACCGAAAATCGAAGACAGAATGAGCGTTGCCTTAATCATCGTCAATTGCCGGTCGTGGGATCTTGGCGAGCAATCTCATCGTCGACGATTTATGGAAACACTCGAAAAGGCTGCGAGATTCATCAACCCAGCTCAATCCACGAAATAACGAGAGTTTCACTTTTCGCCGCTGCACTCGAATGTGCACGAAGTGGAGAAACTTTCAGTTTTATGCAAATTTTTAATAGCCTGTAATGATGTCTATCGCTGGGGAAACGGAGATAAAGTGCAGCGAGCGGGTCTTAGAGAATAGCCAAGTTGAATGGAATGAAAACGATTGCGAAATTTCTCGCTGCTTTAATGGCGAGCGCAGCGTGATGGTAACTGAAACGTTTCGTGAACGATCCGATAGCGTCAATGAGACTCTTGACCAAGTTTGAAAGCTTAATTTTTTTACGATCACAACGTTCGCTGTTATTTAATGAATGGAGCCGAGATTTTTTGTTGTCGAATGCCGGAACGTGGGCGATTGCGAATGGCTCCACGACACTTGAAATTGAATAGGCGGGTGTCATTGAATCGCTTGTTGGCCAAATATGATTTAAGATGCGGAAATGTACGACGATCTGGAGCAGATGTTTACCAAACTTCCTTTCTCTATTCTTGCAGAGTCATCAACGGTGTTGGTGAACATGTGAGGCGCATGAAGACGTGAGGCGAATGAACTTGAGCTGCTGAAACTTTGAGAAACAATTTAACTTAAGAGCAAAATCATGGAACGAACTGCGAAAAAAGTGAGAAAAGGACATTACGTTGCGACGCACAACCACAGCAGTCCATCACCGCCTTATGGCTCGACCAATCGAGCTTACTTCTCGGACGGCGACGATAGTCGAGCGCCTTCCGAACGGACTCTGTCCGAGTACACAATGATGAACGAACGATCGACTCCACCTCAAGCTCCGGCAAGGAAATCGCGTTCGGCAACTCGCGAGGTTTACGCAGATGGACCGCGGCCTTTATCTAGTCCCCCACATCGTCCACCGCCTCGAGCGCCTTCAGCTCTGAGCTACGATCATGGCGGCGAGAACGGCGACATTTACGTGACGAGTGCGGTCTACAAAGCACCGTCTGAGATCAGCAGATACTCGGCAGCACCTCACAGAACGTACCACTCGAAACCGCGCAGTATTTACTCGGTCGCAAGCAGTCGGAAGACGGGACGGAGTGCACAGTCGCAGCGGAGGATGGGGGCGAGGGTCGAAGCGATGTCAGCTCCGAATCCGTTCTGCCCAAACATTCGTGGCATGTGCTGTCTGATGCTGCTCATCAACTTGGGGCTTATTCTCGTCACGCTGGGCTTCGTCCTTGTCATCCAATTCGTTGAACCTCTGTTCGTGTGGTGAGTGCCAATGAAAGTTGTCTGACCCTTCAGTTAAGCATCTTTGCACTTCACAGGATTCTCGGAATTGTTTTCCTCGTCTTCGGATTCGCGACGCTCATTGGCTCAATGATTTACTGCGTCTTCGTGTGCCGTGACGTGAAGACACCATCGCAACTGCGGAACGAAGACTTATACTGGACGAAGCACTACCAGAAGAACATTGGCTACACGCCGCACGAGATCGACTACAAGACAGATCCCGACGGTTACTCAGTCAGCAAGATGAGCGGAAAGTATTCCGACAGAGGCAGCAACAAGTCGCGATACTGATTTAGCTTAGTTAAGATGCCATGAGAGAACAAACTAAACCCATTAATTGATTAAGCAAACTAAACATTTTTCATCCAATTAGCGGCTAAGTCAAGTTAATTTATTAATGTAAAATAAAAGCGAATTTTTCTTACTCAAATCGTTGACTGTTGAAACCATCGAATTCTCGGAATTGCGAAACTGTCTGAGTTGCAGAAACATTTGCAGGTCAAGAAGGAATTGAGGCTGAAATTTCAAGCTATCTCGGTCGATCTGGTTAAAAAAGTTTGGTGGAACGAGCGATAGAAACTCTGCAATGGCCAAGAAGTTCGCGGCTTGAGTAACAAGCAACCGACTGATGATTCTTAGCTCGACATTCGTAACGAGTTTGCTTCCTATTTCAGAGTCATAAACTAAGCGCAATCAACTTATTGTGCCAACTGGTTTAGCTCGAAAATCGCGATGATCTCCAACTGAATAATCCAAGACATTATCGACCATTCGCTGCGAGCAACTGCAGCCTTGAAGCTTCATAAGCTCCTTGACATCGACCGTTTACCTTTTCTTTGTGCGTGCCTTACCTTTTGGTTTGCAGAGCGCTCAATGCCACTGCGCGGCTCGCAGAGAGAGGAAAATACAGTAAACAGTTTAAGCTGAAACAATGTTTGGGATTATGGACGCAGTTTGAGCCAGCGTAATATCGATTTCAGTAATTAACTTCACTGGATTATTCGTTTTATTTGCGTTTTCATTTCAGTAAGAATAAAAGAATTAAAACCGTTAAGCTCGAGTCGAATTGCAAATTTCACAATTGTGAGTTAATAAGTTAAACTAGTTTTCTTTATTTATGGCAAAACGATTTAGTTTCGATCGAGATCTTCGATGAAATCATTGTCGAGGCGGCTTCGGTCAGTATCGCGACTTGTTGCTGCCTCTGTCGGAATACTTTCCGCTCATCTTGCTGACTGAGTAACCGTCGGGATCTGTCTTGTAGTCGATCTCGTGCGGCGTGTAGCCAATGTTCTTCTGGTAGTGCTTCGTCCAGTATAAGTCTTCGTTCCGCAGTTGCGATGGTGTCTTCACGTCACGGCACACGAAGACGCAGTAAATCATTGAGCCAATGAGCGTCGCGAATCCGAAGACGAGGAAAACAATTCCGAGAATCCTGTGAAGTGCAAAGATGCTTAACTGAAGGGTCAGACAACTTTCATTGGCACTCACCACACGAACAGAGGTTCAACGAATTGGATGACAAGGACGAAGCCCAGCGTGACGAGAATAAGCCCCAAGTTGATGAGCAGCATCAGACAGCACATGCCACGAATGTTTGGGCAGAACGGATTCGGAGCTGACATCGCTTCGACCCTCGCCCCCATCCTCCGCTGCGACTGTGCACTCCGTCCCGTCTTCCGACTGCTTGCGACCGAGTAAATACTGCGCGGTTTCGAGTGGTACGTTCTGTGAGGTGCTGCCGAGTATCTGCTGATCTCAGACGGTGCTTTGTAGACCGCACTCGTCACGTAAATGTCGCCGTTCTCGCCGCCATGATCGTAGCTCAGAGCTGAAGGCGCTCGAGGCGGTGGACGATGTGGGGGACTAGATAAGGGCCGCGGTCCATCTGCGTAGACCTCGCGAGTTGCCGAACGCGATTTCCTCGCCGGAGCTTGAGGTGGAGTCGATCGTTCGTTCATCATTGTGTACTCGGACAGAGTCCGTTCGGAAGGCGCTCGACTATCGTCGCCGTCCGAGAAGTAAGCTCGATTGGTCGAGCCATAAGGCGGTGATGGACTGCTGTGGTTGTGCGTCGCAACATAATGTCCTTTTCTCACTTTTTTCGCAGTTCGTTCCATGCTCGTCATTGTGAACAATTCTGCCAGCAGTTCAAGCGATGATTTAAATCATTTTCAAGTCTGAAAAGAACAAAGCATCGAGGTCATAAATTATTTCTGCAGCACAATGTAACAAATGAGATCGACAACTAATGATAGCGGAGAGAGGAAAAGCTCCACAAAAAATCGAATGTGAGTTTCGCGGTTTTCGCGGTCGCAAACAAATTCGTTCGACCCGGAATAAGAATCGCGGCATTTTCTCGAGGGCTCGGGAGCATGTAAAGCACAATCGTAACAAAAGACATCAGAAAGTTTCATCGTCATTTGGCAGAAAGGAACGTGCAGAACGCTCGAAGCCTTTCATTTCTCGTCTAAGCCAGCGCAAAACACTTTGGATGAAAGATTTCAGTGAAACATATATTTATGCTAATCTAGATCGCAGCGCGACTTTTACTTTAATAAACTGCCGACGACGGTTGGAAGCGAAGAGATGTCGAACGCTCGCGATCGACGGAGAAAACTGAAAACCTAATTCAGCGGCGGTTGGCTGGAAATCAGCGCAATTAGGTCATAATGCGATGTAAATTCTGACGAGAGTTTCTCTCCATTCTATGCAAATCCATTGCCACACGGCTCAAGTGTCCGAAAATGTAGCGCAACGTGACTTTAATAAATAAATTTGTCAAGCACCCAATGCGAAAGTTTCCCAGCTCCGACTGCGTTCTTTGTTCGGGTGTCGCGCGGTGGGTCTTAAACGGAGACAATTGAGATGACGCAAACGCGAATCTGTTCAGTTTGGCTTTGTTTATTGCTATTGTGACTGCTTAAGACAATGACTGAGGCTTTCTCAACCCGTTTTCAAATTAAAATTAAGAAGTCTTAAAAGTAGCGATGGCCCTTGGGCGTTTTCCACGTGCATTGATCGAAGAGGTAAATTTTGTGGCTTTGGTTTTGGTACTTTGGCTTTGAGCGTGGTGCGTTTTTAATGGGTTTCGGTGTCGTAGTCGTTATCTCGCGTTTGGGCGAGCAGTTTTCTTTGAACACTGACTGCAATTTGTTGAACGGAGTTTCGGGAAATGATTCATCGATGCACAAGTTGTTTTGAAACAGAGCGAACTTAAGCTGCGGGAGATTCGATAAGAACTCGTTCCCGATAGATCTTATATGGTTGTGGCGTAGAAAGACTCTCGTCAACTGCGACTGATTGTAAAACAGTTGCTCATCGATGTGTGATAGTAAGTTGTCGTCAAGGTCGACGTACAATAAGCTCAAGCAGTTGACGAACACTTGCGGGTTAAGTTGTTCTAATCGATTGGATGCAAGCGACAAACGTTGCAGGCTAATCAAGTCACGGAATGCCATCTCGGGCACCTCGGAAATGTTGTTGCCGTGAAGAGATAGAATCTCGAGCTTGCAGGAATGCCAGAAATAATCCACGGGAATTTCATTGATCTTATTGAATCCGAAATAGATCTTTCGCAAGCCGTTGAGTTCTTGGCCGCGAGTCAAATTCTTCATTCCGCATTTCTTAACGAGTAAAACTTTGAGATGCGGGAACCACTCGGTGAGATTACCGGGCAAATATTCAACAGTGGCGTTCCACATCGTCATTCGGACGACGTTTTTGTTCGTTCGGCTGCGACCAGCTTGACTAAGATGATCGCCGATGACGTCTGTGATATAATCAAATTGATTGGAGTTCGTGAAGTTAACCACACGACAGTTGTAACCATCCTTATGTTTGAAGGTAAAGTCACAAGGCAAAACGATTGAGTGACAAGTCGTCGTTATCACCAAAAGCGCCGCACAGTTTCTGATAATGAATTGCATCACGTTGTCGATTGCAGTCGAGAAGAAGATTTATGTACGTTCATTCTAGCCGAAAATCGGAGCGAAACTGAGTTCATACTGCGCAGAGCCGACTAGAGCCAGATAACCTTTGTGAGTGATCACTGAACTTCTAAAACTTCTTATTTTTAAGCTCAGATGACTCGTAATCATCTTCGAAGCCTCAAAGCAATAAAATCGTTTTACGACTCTAGAAACGGCAACGTCGTTCTTAATAGCGAGCTGCATCAAAAAAGACTTGCAAGCAAAAGATTAATCGCGAGATATTGTCGTTATTAGAACATCATTGAAAGCTCGAAGCAATTAAGCTTCGATATTACTTAAAACGCCGCTCAGGAAAACCAATCGCGCGGCCGAGAAGAATGTGAAACTCGTCACGAGCACTTATAACTGTGATTATTGTGAATCTAAATCACAAGCCGAGCGAGAGAGCAAAAGGAAAAACGTTTGACTGCATTTTTCTCCATTCGTTTCTTCGATTTTTCCCAGCAGTAGTTAATCAAATCTCTGTTCGGAGCTGAACTTTTGCTTTTTAGCAAATGTTTTGCACAAAGGCGACGACTTTTTCTGTATGAGTGCTTTCGAGAAAAGAAGCAATGCAACGATCGAGTCAGGGAGCTGACCAGGTTCGTTATAAAACTGGTTGCCTCGCTGAAACCTCCAGATTGGAACTTCAAGTGGGTCAAATGAGACAAATTCTAAGCTGAAATATTTAGGACTTGGAAGCATCTTTTGATCCAGATTTCTGATAGATCACTCAACCACCAAAACTCCCAAACCTCCTAAACTCTGAGCGAAGGTTGTGCTCTTTTAAAAACTCCATCGACACCCAACACCATCGCTCGACCCGTTGTCAGCCTTAAAAACTGAGTCACGATTAAGTTTAGTGCCGGGCTTTGTAATTAAATCGAGAACTGAGAGCGGAGGGCCGCGTAAATGTTTCTCGCCAGCGCGGGCAAAGTGAATTGGCTAAGCAGGTTCATTCATAGCGGCGGAGAACGAGCAATGAGGCGCGCGATAGTTTTAAATACCTCGATGGCAATTTTCAATAAATTAGATTTTAAATACAGTTCTTAACTGGAGTTTCTCTCGCTTCAGGGCTCGATCAATTGCAAGGAACGTCACGAGTGGCACTTGTTAAGTCGACCGTCCAAAGCAATTCCTTCGACTCATGAGCGATATCTTGAGCTTTCCCATCATCAGTTTAATGGCTAATTCTTTTTCATCGCTCTCCCCGAACTGTTGACTTTCCATCCCACAAAGACATCGCCTATTAAAGACACAAAAATCTCATTCATTAAAGCCTCCAATTCATTAGAATCACACTGAACGGTCAATGGGAGGAATGAAAGTTTATGTTTGATTCGGAATAATTATGATGAAGCATGCTCCGGCTAATTATAAGCAGATTACTTGTGGATTTCTCCGATGGAATTAATCAAACAAATTCGAAGAGAACGTGTATCAGTTAAGTCTCAGCGGCTGAGCTTCCGTGTGGTAGAAGAGCGTTTATCTCGACACCACTTGCAGTCGCCCACAGGCTCTCGCTGCCGCTGCAAACGCCCAGAAGAAATTTATGACTTCTCTAAGCAAAAACTACAAGCTGATAATGTTCATCGCTTGGCTTTAATGAAATTAACCAAGGCTCGCGTTAGGAAAATCATTTTTCTTCACTCAGCGCTCTGCAGCACAAGAAGTTTGCATTGTTTCTCACGTCCTCGATTGCTATTTGAAAAGGTGTAAACTCAGTCTCTCTTGATTGTTTTTTGCGCTGACCCACCTTCGAGTTATCTCCGACGCAGATAAATGAAACGCGATACTTTTTGGACATTTTTCTGTTTGACTTCTCGAAGCGCTCGGTGGGGAATTTCGTAACCGATTTGCTCCAAAGACTCGAAACACTGCTTCGAGATTGCAAAATTAACATCTCAGATTGTTTCACTCCTCGATTCATTTGTAATAAATTTAACTAGACGGGTTGGGAGCGGTTAACATCAGGTGGTCAACATCCTAATAGCTCTCAAATATTTTCTGATCTTCCCCAATAATTGTCTTACTCTCTAGAGCTTCCCACAACATGCAGGCTTACTAATGTTGCCTCTAGTCATTCCGCAGATTTTTAGGTAAACAAAACAGCAGCTCAAGTCGTTTCTTCAAGTTTTCTATCGGCTTAAGTCAGGCGCATGGAGCTGGAAGTCCTCACCTTGAAACACATTCGGCGGAGAAGCCGAGAAGAGAGCAAACACACAAAGGAACGTGTGCATGATTATTCTCTGCCTCGTATTGACTCAACATTTAAATGTACAAGGTGGTTTGAGCAATATAAGCACACTTGTAAACCGCACTCTGCCTCGACCACAATCTCTAAAGGAGAAGTCGGGAATGGAAATCGTAAACATCTTCAAATCAATTTCAGTTTGCCGTCCCCGCTTTAATGATCTTGGATATAATTGAGAAATAACGATTGAATTCTCTCGGCTGCGCGATCGAGCGTTCGAAACAATGTTGCATAAATCATAAAGGAATATCTGAGCAGCAATGAAAATTCTAAATGCCAAAGATGCGGAGCACAAAACGCGGAAATGGAATTAAGCTCAAATTAATGAATCCATAAAGAGGGGAAGGCCTTAGCGCGTAGACAATCACGGACAATGCGGAAGAATCTATAAATTGCGAAAAGAAATTAAATTCTTTCGCTCGCTCGCTGCGCTCGTCGATGTTTATCGCATCTTTATGGAGATTTCAATTGAATCAGCTTTGGCTTGTGCGACGTTCACGGCGTCGCTCGTTCGCTCTCCATCTCGCCCCGCTTTCGAAATAGTCGAACAATTGGTTTTCATTCACCATCCACAAGGCAATGGCACGATTCCCTGCGATTCTAATTGCCTTCGAAATTCTCTCTGCGCCGTCCCGACAAAGATCTTCGGCGAAAACAAGCCATTCCTTTGCACAAGGCGCGGTCTACTAATTTAGCGGTTATCGCTTAATTCAGCATCGCAGTGTAAATAGAAAAGTCACGGGGAGAAAATTTGTAGCTTCTTAGAAATTAGACAATCGCAGCTCGTTCCCTTGTCGGCTTGTTAGCTGTAAAAGGCGTGCGAACGCGGATTTCTTCTCATTGATTCAATTAACGACGAACGCCTTCCCCGAAAAGGCACCAAAGTGGTTTTATTGCAAAGACGCGAGAACCAACACAATAAAATCATTCTTGGCTTGCTGCTGATTTCATTGATTTTGTTTCCTGGTCGAGAATAACATTGAGCACATGTCACTTTCTCACTAACCGTTATTACTTTGAAACACGTGCTAGCCTAAAACCAACAATTCAACAGTACCATCGACAGCTAGCAACAGTTCAGAAGCTTCAAAATCGTCTACGGCTAAACCCCAAACTCGCTCTATTCACAAAGCTAGGCCAACAATCGTTGAGAGCTTGAAGCAGCTCTTAAAAATCTATAAAGTTAAAAATAGAAGTTCGCACAACAAACGCCAAGTTCTCGGTAGTCAAACAAGAATGGGAGTCAAGAATTTAATTGAACACACGACAAATCAGCTCGAGCGTGGTTCTCCCACACCGATCGACGTTACATTGACATTGTCGCATATTAAATCACGAGCAGCCAGAATAAATTTGCGCTTAAGCTTCACCGTGGCATGGGCGTGCAACCTTCTTCGAGTTCACCAGCATGTGGTTGGATAAACTTGTGGTTTTGCTCGTTTTCGGAGCGAATGAAATGTTGCTTCGTTACATCATCGGTGCGCGATGTGTGTTAATTGAGACTCAACGAAACGCATCGCGGAATGAAGCCGACGAAGGCAATCGTAGCTTCCCAGGCAAGGCAGCCTCAAATGCTTCTGCACGTTGCACAATAGCTTTACAATTGATTGGACTTGACATCGTTTGAGCGCATCGATCGATGGTGCGCAACAAAAGAACGGATGAGAAACGATCGCCCGAAGGCCTCAGCCTGAAAGTGCAGCTGAAACTTTCGCTTTTTCCAGCCGACGATCGTTCGCCTGCGTGGTATCCATCACGGGCAGATCTTTTGTTGTTTTTCTCTATTTATTACACGACGTTCCATTCGAGCGCCGACAACATCTCATAAGTGGATTTGGTCATTAGGTCTTTGCTCGGTTATGGGCATATTGCTTTCCTCTCTTCAGTCATCGCCATGCGAATCGTTACATAAGAAATAGAAACTGAAAGACTTTTCATTTCAATTGGATTTTAATCTCATCGAGCGAGCGATTTTTCGGCGAACGGATTGGGAGCTAATGATCGTTTAATGTGCGAGTCGAAATCTCACGCTGGCGACGAAGCATCGAGGAAACCTGTTTTGACTGCGAAGCTCTTGCGTTTAATATTCTGGACATGTTTCTGGATTATTGTAATGACAAGTGAAGGAGAATTGCTTCAACCATCGGCGAGCGATCGTGCGTTGCAACGAAGTGTTCAGCTCGAGTCGAGAGATCGTAAATCGCTTTGCATAAATTTGGCATTTCGGCAAACGGGAAAAAGTCGAAAACGTTTCTGAGAAACTCGCAGCGATTTCGTCATCGTCTTCACTTCTCTCAGCTCAGAATCAAGTTTCGCAAACACGAAAATTTGAAATGCAAATCGAGAATCGAAGAGCTTTGAAGGTTTTGTCGAGTCTGAGCTCGAGCGAACTCAAATTGCGACTTGAGTTGTCGACTTTGCAGTTCGTTTGATGGCATCGAACGCCCCGAAGCGACTTCACTGATTGACGGGTTTATCGAAATCGGCGCGATTAAAACGAGTCGAATGTTTGGACGAGATCGAGACTGCGATGGAGAAAAGCGAAACCCAACGACCTTGGATGCTAAGCAATTTCATTTCGTTCTCGACGCGATTGTTGCTCGCTCTGACCGTTTATGGCATTAAAAGTCAAACGAGCGACGTACAAGAAGCCGCGTGATGTCACCAAAGAATCAGCGCTCGGCACGTCCCATCGAATCCGCTGAGCTACTGACATCAAAAGTGGAAATTAATAGCAGATTTCACCTCTGGCTCACATTTCGGCGTCGTTCTTGTGTGTAATTCTTTCTTTCGTATCTCGTTTCGTGTCAATTTGTCTCGAGCAATTTTCAAATCGTCTGCTTCTCTCGCGAGTTCTTAATGAGCCCTCGAAGATTCTCAAGCGAGAGAAATAACAAATCACGGCAATCAGACTCCGCTGAAATCACCAACAGCGAGACAGAATTTCGGTAAATGTTCGCCACTCAACGCAAAAGCCAAAGTGCTAAGTGTCGTCGCGTAGGATCAAGCGTGGACTCGAGAGCAGATGGCAAGTGGATTCGCACTAATATGGAAACCAGAATCAGCCGTGACATAATTTATAATTAAATCGTTGCCCTCGAGACGCTCGCGATCGCTTTTGAGTTGGTGCAAAAAGTGACTTACATCAGCGACGAGGAACAGTTGAGCAAGCAACGAGGAAATTCACACTCGGCGGGAAACCAAACTGCGCATCCACTCGACGTTGTTTTCCGAACAGAGGAAAATTCCTCGGCAATTATTCGATTGTCGTTTCGATTTTTCGTTAATTCACTTCAAACTTCCAACAATCTCTCGACTTCCTGAGCTCGCTCGATCTTGCATCGGCATTGAAATCTTTCTTTCTTCACCAAACGTTTCTCGATTTTCTCGAAATATCTGAAACTCAACTCGCGCGCTCGAAGTTACACGTGAAACTAAAAGCAACGAGCGCTGATCGTTCTCGCGATCCGCCGAGTTTCAGTTTTCGAGTCGTTCGTGGAGAGAAAATCCGCTCGCTCGGATCGCCGAAGAAAAGCGAAGCGATTACGTAAATCGAATCAAAACGTCACAAGATAAATCAGCAAATTGCGACGAGAGCAGAGACGAAGACTTTCGCAAACCGATCGATTCATTTCGACGACGGTTTGAACGATCAGCGAGATCGCCAGCCATCACGTCGCTTCCCGAGAATGCAAATCGTTTCCTTCTTGCTTTTAATTGCAGCAGCTTGCGGAGCACAAATTGTGGCAGTCATTCAATTAAATATCTGCAGTCTTGACGCTGGGTGTTCAAACGAGCAGAATTTCATTCCTAAATTCAATTAAATTCTAATGCAAAGTTGTTTGATTATCGCATCAGAAGCGCTGTCGAATCTGCCTTCCTTCAGTCTCCAAAAACTGTTTTTACTTATAAAATTCTATTTTAATTTCATCGAATAAATTCTACAATCATTTACATTGTAGTTCACTTCTTTCGTTTTCTTCTGACCGCTTTCGGGTGTGGATCGTCGTCGCTGTCGTCATCGTTCGAGTATGAGTTGCGGCTTCTGTTCTCGGCTTTGTCCCATTCTTTCTTCAGTTCTTGAAGCATGTTCGGCGTTAGCAGTCCTTGAGCCAGAAGTCGCTCGGTTAATCTTCCTCTGAGCGGCGCTAACTTGTTGTCTGTTAAGAAAGCGATCAATCATTTTATCCTTCATCAAGTTTACACTTCTCACCATTGAAAATGTTTCCTTTCCTTTGGCTGATCGAGAACGTGTCCTCGTCGGGCTGTTTCGACGACACCGCAGTCTCTGAGTTCTGCAGCAGCTTCGTGATCTGGAACACTCCTTGCTGGATGATTTCGTCGAGTTCCTTTTGGATGTCGCGAACTAAATTGCCATCCGGGAAAATGTCCATGAAGCGATAGCTGAACCAGAGATAAAGATCGAGCACATCGAAAACGGCTTCGAGGTGAATCAAGTCGATAATTGTCCGCGGTATTGAAAACGGCCAGTTGACTTGTGTACACAGCCAGCTGAAAGTGATCGTGTCGTTCCGGCTATATTGACGCGCGAACTGGAAAAATAAACAGTTTCAGTTTCATAGTCGCTTAGGCAATTAATTTCAATCACCTTGAGGAACATGGAGCAGACGAACGGCATCTTTCGGTTGATCGGCGCGCAACAGAAAACGTAGCGAACCCGCAGAGGCAGCGGAACGTGTTGGATCATCTCGGCCAGGAACTTAAAGTCATCGGTGTTGCACATGAAGTAGAGCGAATCATCGACCGTGCTCAGCGATACGAAAATGTCCTGTGAAGAAACATTGAAGTTGATTGTATAACAAACTATTTTTCTATGAACTCACCATGAGATTGCTAAGCGCTGAGTTCGGGAGATGGTAAGCGTACAGTTCGATTTGGTCGGCAGTCGGATGGAGGCCAGCTTGCGTGAGAGGCTCAGGAGTTTTCGAGAGAATCACTCGAAGCGTTTGCAAATCCGCAGGCTTGAAAGCAGTCACGAAGCCTTTCTCCCATTGCGTTCCGTACCTTCCGGCGCGTCCCGCAATCTGAAGCGCTTGCGAGACTGAAATCGTGTCCATCTCTTTCTCGCCCTTCTCGTTCACTGTCGGCTTGATAAGTGAGTAGAAGATAATCCGTCGAATGCTTAGGTTGAGTCCCATTCCGATTGCGTCAGTCGCTACCATCACTTTGCTGAAATATGCAAGCAAAATGATTTACTGCGATCGTTTAACGGTAGAATAACTCACCAGCTGTTGTTTGGATCGTTGAATTTAGAAGCTTGCGCGAGTTTCGTGCCAGGAGGAAGAGTTCCGTAAATGACGGCGACTTCTTTTCCCCGCGATTCGATCTCCCTTGAGACTGAATAAATGTCGTTCTTGCTGAAGCAAACAATACAGTCGCCGGGTTGAACATTATCCAGTGACGTGAGAGCGGCATCTTCAACTGTTAGTTCAGTCAATCTTTTGTAGTGTCTGATCTCAAGCTCTTCGCCGGTTGTTTCGCATAATCTTTTTAAAAGTTCAGCGGTTCCCGGTTCGCCACACACGTGAATTTCGTCCGCTATCAGTCCTAAAAAGGCGCGCGTCCACGCCCAACCTCGACCGCTGTCTCTGATCTGTTGGATTTCATCGATGATTGCTACTTCGTAAGGAACACTAAGCGATGTCATTTCAACTGTGCAGGAAACATGCGTTGCCGGTGTGTCGGAGCTTAAAGCATACTTCCTCTCCTCGCCTGTCACCAAGTCGCATGGCGTTCCATCCTTGTTACTCTTCTGATAAACCTCAGTCGCCAACATCTTCAACGGTCCGCAGTAAACTCCAGACTTAGCTAAAGGAAAATGAGTTTGTCAAGATTCACAGCTATGCTGAACACAACGCAAACCTGTCAAGAATCGCTCCATGGCATGATAAGTTTTGCCTGAATTCGTCGGTCCAGAATGGAAGATAATCTTCCTGTTGATCGCTCTCGCTGACGGATACCAATTAGCCGGCTGCCTCAAGTCGGAGATCTGCTTCAAGTCATCCATGCAGTCAATGTGCGGGAAGATTAGCTTCGCATGCCTCAGGAAGTACGGGAAAATGTCGTCGATGTGACCCGCGCCTTGCAGAATGTCGCTGAAGATCACGTGGACGTCGACAGGAAGATTTGTGGCTTCCAGACAATAACGACGAAAGCTTGCGAACGCCTGCGACTGGATAAGGTCTAAAATGAAACGGAGATGATGTCAATGAGTTGCTAGTACAGCCAGGAACTCTAAGTTACTCACGATCCAGTCCGTTCTCGATGCACATCAGCCGAGTCTCTCGCTTTTGGAAAAACTTATTCAAGACCTTCACAAGTTCCGCCTTGTCTAAAGCTGCTCCCGTGATTTCAGCGCCCACGTTGATGTCATCTGCTGAAGGCTTAATTGGCACCGGCTTGAATAACGAATCATCCTTTTTCCCATAAAATCTCACAAACTTGACACTCGCTCGGCTGTTTGATAACGTGAAACTTCGATTCCTAGAGGTGATCCGAGCCGCATTTGATTCAGCGAACAAGTTCACAGCATGTCTTAAATTCTTCAGCATGTTTCAGGCTTCGTTTGAGCTTTATTCACTGTTCATTTCACAATTTAACAATTTCATTTCCGCATGGAAAATGTTTACATAATTTCAAACTTTAAAAGTTCGTTAAATTTTTTGTTATTTAAAAAAATATTTTATAAGAAGAACTTAAAATTTTAATAAAACTCGTTTGCTATATTCATCGCTTCTTCATTTATCTATTTTAATGTAAAACATTCTATGATAATATACAAACATAGGGAGAGGGATAACTTAATATGGGAGCGAAGTCAAAAGCAGGTAGATATGAGATTAAGCAGTAACAACTGTTTGACGATCGTTGAACTCATCTGATTATAATACCATTGTTGTGTTAAGTGTTGCGGATAAAAGGTTTGGTTTGATTCTTTTCTGACTACCTAGTTAAGCTGCTTTTCTTAAATTTTCACCTGGAAGAATTCCAATGAGTTCGGGAGAACGCAAAACTATCGCGAAGACTTACAATCTCTTTGGTATTTCCTGACTGCTAACTCTCGTTCGTTTGCATCAAAATACCACAGCGTGATGGCGTATCGAGTCCTATGCGCGGGCTGCACCTCATGAGGGTTCCTCCGGTCTGACCAGAAAAACGTTATTCGATCGAAGGCTGGCTCGATGTCGGCGACTCTGTCTTCCCAGCCGTCAGGGAATATTCGGAGGAGTCCACCGCTCTCAGTCACATCCCAGTTGACGTTCAGGTAGTAAATACACGTTATGCAGCGTCCGTCGCCATTCGGGTTGTCTACGTGTTTAACATAGTGCGAGCCTTTGCCTTCGTAGCATGCGACCATCGCCTAGAAGAAGAAAATCTCATGAACTTCGGCGTCACGCGTTAAACTGCACGTTCCATTTCGAGTTCGAGAGAACGTAGCTTCCTCAAACGAATAAGAAGTGGCGGAGAGAAGCGTACGTGACTTTTCCACGCGAAAAAACGAGTGAGAACGAAACATAAACAAAACGATCGTTGTGTTCAAGCTCGTGTCGCTACACATCTATCGCGTATATGATTCATGGATTCGCCTCCCTTTCCATTGTGAGTTAAGCCACACGTCGCTCAACTTTTGGAAAGGAAAAGCGAAAAATTACGTCGGTGAACACTCGAGCGGAGTCTCGAGAGGGAAAATGTGATTGATTTTGATATCAACCACTTCAGGACTCGATCGATAAGATTTGTTTATGATCGAAGTGTGATTGGCCTACCTTCGTTCTCTCACGTATTTTGTACTGGCCCAATTTCCCGTTGTCGTTCATTCGATTGGCCATCGTTATCACAGCATCAACCTACAAAGTTGCAATCGAATAGCAGCAATGAGTCAGCCGCAGGTCGAGACGTCTCTTGAGCCTCACCTGGTTCATCAGGAATTTAATATTCGAGACGCCGCTCTCTCTGCCGTCAACCCACATTATCTTATCACCCCGAATATTCTTGTTGCTTCGTTTGTCTTTACTCGCTACGAGTTGGCCGTCCTGGCGAGAAGAATAAATTGATCTCTCGCGTTAAGAATCGATCAGCTCACACTCACTTTGAAGTAGCCAGCTGTGTACATGGACTTCACTTCCTGGAGCACTTGCAGTCCTCGCTCTTCACCGATGAAGTTATCCAAAACGCAGACTCCGTACTGATTCATGTCACGTATTAAATTGCTGCACATCTCTTCCAGCCCGTATTGATCGTCGATTGTTCTGGAGAAGAGAATCTCATTAAAATCTTAAGGATCGGCTGGGCGACCTTGTCGTAGGTCAATGACCTTCGATTCCAGGAGCCAACATAATAATTTTTCACTAAAACACTTCACTCGTTTGACCTGATAGCTAGGTCAATTGAATATCTAACGAAGCGCACTTGATTAAGCAAGAGTTCTGTTGAGTTCAGCTCAGACTTTTGGCAAAATCAGATGGCCTCAACTATGTCACGTAAAACTCACTTGTAAAGGAGATGATCGTCGAGCTTCGCGTGGTTGATGTACTTGGGGTTTTGAGTGGTGATCATGATGTCTGATGCTGCTTCGTCGTCGATAAGCTGATGCTGCTGTTCGTGTAGATTAATCTCACGAAAGTGAGACAATTCTTTTTCTAACGTTTCCCTCGTCTCGAGGTATTCGGGCTTATACTCGTAGCTTTTCCGTCTGCGAATTTCCTCAACAATTTTCTCGTCAAACTGATCGTCGGTCACGTTAATCGAGGAGTTGTCAGTGTCTAAATTGCACGCGGCCAAAAGCTCGTCCGCAGTTATGTTCAGGTTCTTCAATATTTCCTCTTCAGTACCTTCGTCGACGCCGTACATTAACGAATTGAGCAGGCTCTCCTCATAATCGTCGGCCGGAGTTTTCGTGTTGGTCTCGTCGTCTCCCTCTTTCGTTTGTTGCTGTGATGGTGAGGGTGATATCGAAAAATGTTGCTGTTGCACTGGCGAGTCACTTGCGCAATTATCTGCGACGGTTTGTTTACTGGAGTTGGGGTGATCGACAATCTGATAGCAATCTGACTTGTGCGACTTCCAATCCATCTTTTGGCAGTTCCTCGAGCAATAATAAGCGCTCTTGCATCGACAAACTTTGATCCCAACGGCGTTTCCGCATATTCTGCACGCGTACTGCTTATGCACTCGGTTCACCAGCATGGCCTACGGCTTATTGTTCACTATCAAAGCTCTGCAACAAGAGTCGAATCATTTCTCGGATTAGTTTGCGTAGAAAAATTTCACCTTGAATCACAAAAAGTCACAAAATCTCTTCCGTTTTCTCGCTTCAAAGCTATTTTATCACTTGGTCGGACGCCTATCACGAGCCCATTGGCGATGGAAACAAATATTTACACACAGCGACCTGGTTTTGCGCACTATTCGATCTTAATTCACTAAAAAAATCTTTCAAAACAGAGAAATTTTCCGAGCAAATGTTTTCGAAAAGACTGAGCGAGCTGCAAACGTCGGACTTGCCAAGTCCAGTAAAATTCTCTGCCAACTTGTCTTCAAATATGTTTATTGATACAGCTGGATCAGTTCAATGCATCAGGATTTCCGTTTGGATGAGCCGAGCGTTTGTGTCGCCGGGCATTCGGTAAGGAACCGTCGCTGCCATGACGGTGATGGCTTTGGCCTGCTCGCGTAGGAATCTAAGCTTGTCGTCGCTGCTGCCGCTGCTGAACTTGGACACGTCTTTGCTCTTCAGGCTGGTGTACTTTTTGTAGATGATTTCCATGGCTGACAGCAGAAGGTCCGGGAAGATCTTGCAGACTTCGCCACCGATTCTGTGATTGAAAAATAATTTAGATTTCGAGTTTGCTGTCAGGTGAAGTGGAAGTCTAACACTCCCTGCCTATTCCTACTTACTTCTTAAAGTTCTGAACGCAAACGTCCAAGTCGTTCATGCTCAACGGAATCAGCTTAGTTTGTCCGAGGATCTCGAGCGCCTCTTCGTGTTTGTTCTCGTGATAACATTCGAAGAAAGCCATCAGATTTTTGAAAACGTTGAAGGTTCGTAATGTTTGTGGTTCGCAGTTGATTTCGACGGCTCGATAGCGATCGCTGATTTCCAGGGCGATCGTCTGCAGGCGGTCTTTCATCGAGCCTGGCTTGTTCGGCTGATGGACGACTTGGGAAAGCATTGTGATGATGTAGCGGAGAGTTTGTTCATGATTCTGAAAGAAGCCAAACGTTTAAATACCAGCGGAAGGTTGCCCAAGTTATTAACTTACCCCAGCCAAATCGTACATCTTGATTCCATCCTCGAACAACCCTTTCTTCACGAAGTCATCGGCGATGGAGTTGCAGGCCGATTGAATGTTGATCACGCCATCAAACTGGTCGATCAGACCTCGCGATCGAATGCCGTTCATCTGCATCTTTCCGAAAATCAATTCGTAGTTCAGGTTCTCAGTCACCAAGTCGGTGACGCAAGCAAGGAAGAGATTCTTGCCATCGGAGTTGGAGAGATGGCGCAGGAAGTAATAATACTGGAGCGCTTCCGCTGGATCGCTGATCTCGAACTTGTTAACGTAAAGCATGACTAAGCGAGCGACGTTCAATCGACGGATTGGCTTAGGGTCTTCGATATCGACAGACAGCAGCGGCTCTTGAATGTTTCTCGGTCCAGTGATCAAGTGCAACTCGCTCAAAGCAAGCGCGATGTGAACAGCATGAGTTCTGAAGCGCTCGAAGCGAGACAAGAACTCGATGGCAGCTTCGAATTGACCGGTAAGAGCGAGAACTTGGAAGTAAAGATGCGGTTGCTCGTTAGCGTTGTAATGCTTCTCGCCGTACTGCTCCAGAATCATCGTTTGCAGGGCTGGCAGTGTCAACTTGTCGTTGGAATCGGTGGAGACATTTGAGATTAAAAACAATTGAATCCACAAGAAGTCATCGGACGTCTGCATCAACTCCGGATGTTGCTCGTTGCACGATCCCAGAATCGAGAACACGGCGCGCTTGTAAGGGTCTGACATGCGAATCTTGTGCTGCTTGTACTGCATCTTGAGCTGCGACTTCACCTTCGCGCCAACTTTTCCGTCTGGATTCTTCAAGATTTCTTCCAGCGCTGCGATGACTTCCTTCTGCTCCGGAACAGCATTTTCAAGGCAGTTCAACGCTGATTTGGTGTCTCCGCATCGCAAGCAGAAATAAGCCATCGGCCACGGCCAAACCACCTTGCTGTTCGTCTCACGACGGTCCTGCAATCCAATCACGTCGTTTTGGTTGCGGCAGCGAAGGGCGACGAACGACTCGACGAGTTTGTAGTTGCTGGGATCTCCACCGCGTTGCGATTCTCTCAAATGCTCGGAAATGACAGTCTGCATGAAGATCTTGTATTGTTTCTCCAGATATTTCTTGGCCTGATCAACGAACTCTAGTTGGAAGCGATGCTTGACCGGATCTTGGTTCTTTGGAATCGGCCGAATGTTCGACATGAACTTGATGATCTCCCACATATCGAGAATCTTCTTATCGTTGGCGGTCTGAGCGACGCTGGTGAACTTTTCGACCAGAGACGGACGCATTGCTTTGTCGTAGCGGTTGTAGTCGGTGACCTCGCGAGCGTAAGCCATTTGAATGGAGTTAAGCGACGACTTGATTGAGCTCTGAGTGGTTTCGTTGAGAATCGTTTGCTCGGGGCCTTTACGGAAGTCGATCCAGTTCTGCGACGGTCCTATCAATGCGTTCATGAGCTTTATCTTCTCCATCTTCCACTCGTTCATGACGTGATCCCATTTCTGAGCCTGAGCGTTGTCGTAAGACTAAATCAAAATTACAATCAAAAAGTTGCGGTTGAATTCAGTTCAAGAGCGGCTTACACTTTTGTTGACATCCTGAATGATGGACACGATCGCATTCTCTTTCTCATTCTTCAGGAAGCTGTGGATGTCAGTGTCGTAGACGGGATCGAGAGTCTCGAATGTTTTGCGCGCGTTCAGCGCTTCGAGGTTCTTGCTGATTTTCGGGACATCGATGCCGTTTTTCGACAGAAGAATGAAGCTGCAATAGAACTGATTAGAGCATCTGTCTGTGTAGCAAAGCCTAAACTTACGCCTGGATGTCCTGGGCACTTGTATCGCAAACACGAGAATGCAGTTCGTTTGTTGCTTGAAGAATTTGTGGCATTGAGCGCTCAACCCGCGGCATATCGTCCTCATTTTGAGTCTCTGTGACGAGCCGTTGCGACTGCTGAACTAACGATGTGAAATCCATGGCGGTCGATCACGTTTTTCTTTAATTATTCGCGATTTAATGAAATGAATGTTGAGAAGACAAATCGCCGACAAATTTTTTGTCATCGCAGATTTGAATTATTTTCCGTTAAAAATTTGTTTAAAATAAAATTTTCCGATAAATTTTCTGTAAAAAATAAAAGTTTGGCTCGTGAGATTGCGATACATTTTCTCAGATTCTAGCTTCTCTGTTTGCTTTTCTTCAATTCCAACTTCTTCATTTGCTTGTTCTCGATCACAGCAGCAGCCCTAAGTCATAAAACAAATGCGTTTTACATTTAAAGATCAGATAGTTTTATTTGTCTCCCATCTTACTCAATACTTTCATTAAATAGTACTTACATCGAATTGATTATTCCCCTTTTTACTTTTCAATCATTATTCATAGACTTACAGACACACCCCATCGCTAGTTAATTCTTTCAACTTTACACTTAAACATTTTGACGATCGTCGCTGAAACGTTTATAGAAAAGAAAGATAATATCAAAAAATTCTCAACAAGGATTCGACGGCTGCCGGCTGCATAAGCGACCAGTTCAGCTGTTTGAGAATGGCATTCTCCTCAGTGTAGTTTGGCCGCTTATGCGTTTGGCTGCATTGGATTCGATACGACTCGTATACTCCCTGAACTCATCATCTAGCCAGCATGTCACGATTCAATTGCGACTGTAATCATAATCAGAATTCATTAAACATTAAATTGCTCAGTCATCCGTCGGAAATTCTTTGCTTCAGGTGTTAATCATTGCATGTTTTGTTTGACACCTACATTTAAGCGTTTCGAAAACTCTCCTAACGATGACGATCACAATCCTGAAGCATAGATTTCTCGATCACTCTCTCTTGCTCGTTCCCACCTCGGTTAATTTATATAATTCAAAATGGGGATCAGGCTCGCTCGTGTGTCTGATCAAAGTGGGCCCGTTGACTGCCGAATTGTCCTAAAAGAATTCGAAGAATTAACTAGCGATTGAGTGTCTCCGTTGGTTTACTTAGCGCGCTATCCCTTTGTACAAATTTCTACTTCAATTATCTTCACATTCGTGACTTTGAAAAGGTTGGTTAATCAACAAATAACAAATTAAGAGAAAAGGGGATTAATGAGAAGGAAACTTAAGTCCTAGGATGCAAATCTTAACTCTACTCAAAGTGATACCGACATTTTGACTTCCAATTTCGAAGGCTCTATGAGTTTAGTTGCTTGCGATCCACGAGTTCGTAGCGTTGTAGTGGCAGGTCGAGCAGAACTCCAGCGAGACTCGGCCACTGTTGATGTGAACGCACACTCCTGCGCCCGGTTCCTTTGACATCAGCGACGTGTTTTCAAAGTAATTGTGTTCGGTGGATATGTCGGACGTTGGTGGCGAGAGGCCCAAGTCGTCTACTTTGGAAATGTCTGAAAAGTCTGTAGCAGCAGTGAATGGATTGCGTAGGATTTCATCCCATTCAGTTGCTACATCAACATCCAGATCTGGGAAGAGAAAATCATCAGAAATCGTCGGAAGAAACGGGTCGTCGTTGGCTTTTACGCTACCATTTTCGTCGAAGGTTTCGCAGCTCGCTGTTTCTGATCCGCTGCCTGCGACGCTCGGATGTTCATCTTTGATTTTGGTCGGGAAAGCAGGCAGAGATTTCAGCACAGAGACGATTTCCGTGCGGTTGACAATGACCGACTTTAGGTAGCGAACTTCTTGTTCAAGGTTTTTGTTTCGGTGGTCTTTGAGTTTCATCATTTTGAGCAATTTCTTGTTGTGCTCTTGTAAGTCTTCAACGGTCTTCTCCAAGCTGTCCATCATTTCCTTCTTGCGTTTGCGATTCTCGCGGGCCAGCAATGCGTTTCGGTTCTGGATCTTCAAGTTGGGAACTCTCGTAGGTCTTCGCTGGATGTTGTTGTTGCTTGAGACGTTTGTAATCGTCCGAGTGCGTTTGCTGCTCGGCTGGTACTCGTAGTCTTCCTCCGAATCAATGTACGACCCATTGGAGCCGGGATAGCTGATCTCGTCATCGCTCTTCAGCGATTGAAGTTTCTTCGAGAAATTCATCGTCGACATTTTGCGTCGTTGCAGGAAATTTTCAATCGAGATTTGGTCAATTTAAATTGATCAAAGGTTTGGATCGTCGACGTACTTACACAGCAGAGATGCTTAACGACACTTTTTTGCTTGTTTGTAGACCCAAATCACAGTCTAAGCAATTCTAATCTTGATTTTCTTTTTCCTTTGACACGCTTTCTTTTTCCTCGGCTTAGTTTTAGGCCCTCGATGGCTTTCGGGGGCTCAAACTGCGCTGAGTCGTGAAGTTGATTTCAAGATCGAACAAACTTTTTAATTTGTACGGTTTGATGGCAGAAGGTAAATGAAGCAAGTCGATGGAGGAGAAGCCGATAACATTGAGGAATCCATTCCAGCCGAGGAGCTCTTCGAAGTCACTTGTCACTATGAGAACAGCGAAGTTCTTTATAAGTGTTCAGCCTGCGAACTGACTTTTCCTGACATGGAGCAACACTTGAAGGATTTCCACAGCGCTGAGGAAGAGAAGGAAGAGCCCGATGAGGAAGAGAAGGAAGAGCCTTATGAAGAAGCCAACGAAGAGGATGAAGCAATGGCTTTCGTCATAAAGAATGTCGCTGGTAAGTTTGGATTGGAATAAATCTGAAGCGAACTCGATGAAATATGCACAACTTGAGCCCGTGAACAAGCCTGATATTCTCCAAGAACAAGCCTGATATTCTCCAAGAACAAGCCTGATATTCTCCAAGAACAAGCCTGATATTCTCCAAGAACAAGCCTGATAATCCACAAGAACAAGCTTGATAATCTCCAAGATCTCTTAACAAGACAACTTCCTTTTAATTTTAGGAAACTACGAGTGCTCAACTTGCTTCAAAGCTTACAAGTCGCTGAAGAGATTCGTTGACCACGCCAAGACGCATGGAGACTCGCTGCAGAGTAACATTGGAATGCTCGAAGAAATCCTGAACGATGGCAAACAACAGAAGCAAGAATTCTCATGCGAGATGATTAAGGGAGACAAAGGAACGAGCTATCGCTGTACAGTTTGCAGTACCGTCTTCGATTCAAGAAAGAAGATTATGCTTCACTTCTCAATTCACCGAAACGTCGCTGCTGCAATTGAAAAGGGAAACGAATTCGAGGCGACTGTGGAAGTTCATCACTGCAAACTGTGCAATCGATCGCTGAGAAGTGGCTACGAAATGGATTTACACATGAAAGCTCACGAGGAAAACAACACGAACGGACCAGCGCAGACTATCACACAACCCGAATCAGCTAAGAGAAAAAAGGTGGCTGGAGAGAAAGCCACTTATCCTTGCCAGTATTGCCAGAAGGAGTTCAAGCGACCGCACGAGAAGGTGAAGCATGAACGCGTGCACACTGGAGAAAAACCTTACAGCTGCGATGTGAGTGAATCAGCTAGCGGGGTTTCAGCTTTTCCTTGATTCCTTTTCATTTAATAGATTTGTGGAAAACAGTTCAGAGTCACGTACTGCTTATCGTTGCACAAGAAAAACGTTCACTCAGAAGAGCGACCTTACATTTGCACGTTTGAAGGCTGCGCCAAAAGGTAAGCTCGACTGTCCCAACTCTCTCAAATAATCACAATCTTCCCGTTTCAGATTCAAGAGTCAAAGCGTCTACAATCATCACCTCAACACTCACGGAACTGCTAAGAACTTCAAGTGTCCGTTCTGTCCGAAAGCATTCAAGACGAGGTAGACTTGGCCGCCTTTCTCTTGTAACGTTACTTGAATATTTTTCTTTAAAGCGTGCAACTCTCAGGACATAAAAACACTCACACGAAGCCCTTCGCTTGTCGTGTTTGTTCTCGTGCCTTCGCTTCTCTCTACGCCGTTCGCATCCACATGGAAGTTCACCGCAACGAAGACACCTCGCTTCAGTATACTTGCAAAATCTGCTCAGCTCAGTATGGCAGGAAGTTCGCACTGACAGATCACATGAAGACTGATCACCCTGAAGAGACATCCGAGCTTGATGACGAGGGCTACGAACACTTTACGATTGAGCAAGTTCCTGACGAAGTTGAAGCCGAAGAAGTTTACTCAGTCGTTGAGGCTGAAACGTCAGCAGTTTGATCCAAGTTCAGACTTGTCTGTGAACTGTTTATTGCAATTCTAAGTTAATCTCCCGAAATATAAAACTTTCCTCGACACTTTGCTGAGCTTTGGCCATTGAACGACGAACACGTCGGATAGGTAAAGAAGAATCCAGCCGGTTAGCGAGAGCGTTCTCACGCGGCAAAAGCTCTCGACGAACGCAATCTTGCACCGGCTGTTGATGTAGAAAACTTTGAAGAAGAAGGCGACAAGGCAAACTGGAACGCAAGTCGCTGGTCCGTTGCACAAGATGAGATCAGGCTGAGCGTGCATAAGAAGAGGAATGCAATTGAATAGCGACTTGAGGGTCGTGAAGGTCGATGAGATGAAGCTCTGATGAACCTTTCTGCTGCGGGTGATCATGTAGATCTTGCACTCATCCTGAATAGCCTCGAGGGCCAGAAGTTTGTCGACTGAGTTCTGGTCGCTCTCGGCAACGACGTAAGACCGCGGCGTGTACTTCTCTTTGTCCAGCTTCTTGACAATCTCTAGCATTTCAGTCGTATGGCCTACAAAGTAAGAGGTAGACTCGTTGCAAAAGACGTCAGATCGCTCACCTCCTGAGCCCAGAACGACCAGCGTCCTCGCAGCCGGCTGATTCAAGTCGAATCTTTGGTTGAACAACGACGAGACCACAAGCGAAATCACTCGGCCGATGGCAAATCCAATAAACCCGAAGATAGCCAGCAGGAACATCTCTCGTTTGTTATGATTTGACGCTGTTTGGGGTTGAGTGGGCCGTGGGATGCAAGCCAGGGCGCGAAGCTGCGACGGTCGCTCGAGTCCAAGTGCGCGAACTGAGAAGAAAAATTAAATCGCAAGCAAATCGAAATTATCGTGAAAATGGTTTAAACCTTCGTTCGTCGTCAAATTGACTCCTTTCGTGCTCAGCAGTACAAAATTACACACAGGCGAGTGATAAATGCAACGTGAAATGTAACGCGAGACGACGAGGAAATCGAATTGAGATTTTTTCCTGCGCCCACTTTTGCAAATTTTGTTTATTTTCCTCGACATTTCCTCGTTTTCCATTTCCTCTCATCTCGTTGCGGAGTAGAAAGTGGCTGACTGGTTTAGGCGATCTGCTGATTGAGTGTGCGAGCTAATTAAAAATGGCTCAATTGAATCCACTTCCAGGTTTCGAAGATTGGATCGTTCGCCAATTACTCCATCAAGGGGATGGACATTCTCTTGGACAGCACCTGCTCTCCAGCAAGGATGCCGCACATCTCCGAGAAGCACCCGAAGATAACGCTCGCCGAGCTGAACGTGCTTCGAAGACATCGCGAGCTGTGCGACGTCGTGCTCAACGTGGGCTCGCGCAAGATCTTCGCCCACCGAGTGATTCTCTCAGCGTGTTCACCTTACTTCCGAGCCATGTTCACAGGTGAGCTGGAGGAATCGCGCCAGACCGAGGTCACCATCAGAGATATCGACGAGAATGCTATGGAGCTTCTCATCGACTTTTGCTACACATCGCACATCATCGTCGAGGAGTCTAACGTGCAGTCGCTGCTTCCTGCTGCTTGTCTTCTTCAACTAGCCGAGATACAAGACATTTGCTGCGAGTTCCTCAAGCGACAATTGGACCCGCAGAATTGCTTGGGCATCAGAGCCTTCGCTGACACTCATTCGTAAGTTTTTCCTTCGAAACAAGTCATGAGACAAGTCTTTAACTAGAGGAGATTCCAAGCTAGTCTTTAGTAGACAAGCCTAGAGTTTAAGAGCTTGAGTAACCCTCGATTAAAACACATCATGACCGTGAAATCAAATTCTTTTCAGATGTCGCGAGCTGTTACGCATCGCCGATAAATTCACACAGCACAACTTCCAAGAAGTGATGGAGTCTGAGGAATTTTTGCTCCTGCCTGTCGGCCAGGTGAGTTGAACCGTTTGAACGAAGCTGATCGTGTTTCTAATTGAGTGTGTTGCAGTTGGTCGACATAATTTGCAGCGATGAGCTAAACGTTAGAAATGAAGAGCAAGTATTCAACTCTGTGATGGCTTGGCTGAAGTACAACGTAGCTGAGCGTCGACAGCATTTAGCTCAAGTGTTGCAGCACGTGCGGATGCCGCTGTTAAGTCCAAAGTTCCTTGTCGGAACTGTTGGCAGTGATCTCCTCGTCAGAAGCGACGAAGCTTGTCGAGATCTTGTTGATGAGGCCAAAAATTATCTCCTTCTTCCACAAGAACGTCCGTTGATGCAGGGACCAAGAACAAGGCCACGCCGTCCAACGAGAAGGGGCGAAGTTCTGTTTGCTGTCGGCGGCTGGTGCTCAGGCGACGCTATTGCCAGCGTAGAGCGTTTTGATCCGAATACAATGGAGTGGAAGATGGTTGCACCGATGAGCAAGCGAAGGTGCGGAGTTGGCGTTGCTGTGTGCAACGAGTTGTTGTATGCTGTGGGTGGTCACGATGGACAAGTATGTTAACAATAATGATTTTGCGAGGGCGAACGTTTAAACGACTTTGTTGCTTTCAGTCCTATCTCAACTCGATCGAACGATACGATCCGCAGACAAACTTGTGGCAAACTGATGTTGGTGAGTTGAAGCTACGAAATGTTTCAATGGCAATTTAAATTACAAACTGTTGAATCTTTAAGCTCCTACGACAAGCTGTCGTACTTCTGTTGGCGTAGCTGTCCTCGACGGATTTCTTTATGGTGAGCGGTTATAATTAGCTCAGAGAATTTGGTCTTAACTAATACTTATTTCAGCTGTTGGTGGTCAGGATGGCGTACAATGCTTAAATCATGTCGAACGTTATGATCCAAAAGGTGAGAGATTCATTGAACAAGCGACAGGAGAAGTCAACGATCTCGATTACAGAAAACAAATGGAGCAAAGTTGCACCGATGACAACGAGACGTCTTGGCGTCGCTGTTGCTGTTCTCGGAGGTTTCCTCTACGCAATCGGCGGTTCCGACGGCCAAACTCCGTTGAACACGGTCGAGCGTTTCGACCCGAGAAGCAACAAATGGACAGTCGTAGCTCCGATGTCGACGCGCCGAAAACATTTGGGCTGTGCTGTTTTCAACAATTTCATTTACGCAGTCGGAGGGCGTGATGACTGCATGGAACTTTCGTCAGCCGAACGCTACAAGTGAGTGGTCAGTGATTGTAATTTTGAAAAATATTTACGCTCGTTCATTCGTTCCAGTCCAATTACAAACTCATGGGCTCCTATCGTGGCAATGACTTCAAGACGTTCAGGAGTAAATATCGCGTCGTTCGCCGGTTAAGTTCGATGTTATTGACGTCAAGCTATTTTCCAGGTCGGCTTGGCTGTTGTAAACGGGCAACTCTACGCAGTTGGGGGCTTCGACGGAACCGCCTATCTCAAAACAATCGAAGTGTACGACCCGGAGAGCAATCAGTGGCGCTTGTGCGGCTGCATGAACTACCGCAGACTTGGAGGCGGCGTTGGCGTGATGAAGCATCAGCAAACGGAAAATTACATGTGGTGAGTAATCGACGTTTATCGTTCGAACAGCTCGAGTCTGACTTTCTTTGTTTTAGGATCCGGAAAGATTCGATTGTTTGATCGGGCGTGCATCGTCCAACTTACTTTTAAGTTCGGTAATTTATCTGAGTCATTATCAATCGCCGATCAAACAGGAAGAGCACGTCGATCGAGCAAAAGATAAAGTCGTTGTGAACCCCTACAGATAGAATCTAATTTAATCAGTTAACGAGAATTCCTGCTTTTAGTTTCATTGGGTGACCACGTCACCTTAGGGCGCTCGATGTCCCCCGCGCGTCGATCCTTTCATTTCATCTTTTTTACGCAATCTCTTTCGTTTTGACTGTAGTTTAAGTAACTCCTAACAAGGGCTACGTTACTTTAGGGACTGAAATCGAGACCATCTGAGGCCGATAAGCCTCTAAAGTAAGTGGCTCTTGATCCTAATGGCGCAATCGCAATTTATGTTCAGACAACATAAACATGTTAAGGCTTAATTAAAAAAAAAAGAAAATCAAAACGTTTTGGCGTTTCATGGGAGGGTTGTTCAGCCTCTGAACGTTTCTTTGGAGGGTGGTTCAGCCTCTGAAGGTTTCTTTGGAGGCTAGTTCAGCCTCTGAAGGTTTCTTTGGAGGGTGGTTCAGCCTCTGAAGGTTTCTTTGGAGGCTAGTTCAGCCTCTGAAGGTTTCTTTGGAGGGTGGTTCAGCCTCTGAAGGTTTCTTTGGAGGCTAGTTAAGCCTCTGAACGTTTCATGGGATAGTGGTTGAACCTCTAGACGTTTCATGGGAAGGTGGATCAGCCTCTGTAGACGGCCAGGGATCTTGATTAGCTTAAGCTAGTCCATGAGATCCCGAGGTTTCCTTCATTGCTATTTCTAGGATAATCAGGACCTTCAGTGCATGTGCTTCAACCTCAGTGCATGTGCTGACGTTACTCCAACGTCTCCAAGCCCAAGATTGTAACACCAACAGGTCGAAAGTTCGTCGAAACTTTCGCAACGTTTGAGCTTTCGGTCGGTTCAAATTTTCCCTGAGCAGACAGAGCTCGAGTGGCAGAGGTTGTGTAATTTTCCGCTGGTGAACGTCGATCTGTTTTCAAATTCTGTTTAAGACGACACGTGTGCATTCGACCAGCGCCTGATCATCTGCGCCCCTCCATCGACACAGTTTCTTTATCGTTAATTTTGCGTTTCCCTCGAAAAAGAGAATAAAAGGCGGAGCGAGAATGAATCGTCTTCAGTCAAGTTTAAGAAATCCTATAGCAATGACAATTCTAAGTACGATCAAGCCTTCGGCTGGATATCATTCAGTCACACATTGCATCTTCGATATGGACGGATTACTGTTAGGTAAATACAAAACAGAAAACGTGTTGATCCAAGTGACGATTCTTCGAACTTCGCTGACCGGCAGTGTTAAGATCTCGAGTGATTGCTAACTTAATGAAGCTCGTGTGAACTTGCGACAGTTCTCGTTTCATTCATAAACTGCAATTCTAGAGGTTCAGCAACACGAATCTCTTCCAGTTTTCGATTTGTGATCACGTACAAGAACTTTAGACTGTCAATTAGCTCTGGTGTTCACTTAGAACCCCTGCAGGGCAATCCAACGAAGGCAATCCAACGAAGGCATTTGAAAATTCGGTTGAAATGATAAGCGGCTGATTGCCTTGAAGTTCGAATCATTTCACTTCTCAATTCATATTCACTTCAAGGCCAATGTCTCTTCTCCAATCTCAATCTTTCCCTTGCTAAATGAAGGAAGTGTTGAGCAAGGTCAAGAGACCGTTGATAAACAACGAGCACATTTTCGTGTCCGAAAATATTCCACTGGCCCGTTAAGAGTGGAAGGTTTAGTGACACTCATAAACATCATGGCTAATGATTCACGGGGGAGATCGATCGATGTTAAAAACATAAACATGTTTGCTTTTCTCAAATTGTTTTTCCTCGAACACGTTCGGATCTCATGCAACTCTTTCACTTCCTTCTCGCGCAATGCGTGATCGCGAGTGACTGGGCTTCATTCAATCCCCGAATCTCTCCAGATACTGAGACCCTCTATACGGTGGTCACGCAGAATATTCTTGACGAGTATTGCCCGGGAAAGATTTACACTTGGGACGTCAAAGTGACGTTGATGGGCTTGCAAAAGGAAGCTGTGTCGAAGCGAATCATCGAGATCTACGATGTGCCATTAACATGGCAAGAGTACGCCGATTTGGCGCAAGCACAGATCGAAGTTCTCATGAAGAATTGTCTCTTGATGCCAGGTAAACTTATGCAGCTAATACAATTTACTAATTTTGTTTTTCTTTCTTTCTTTCTCTTTTGTTCGATAACAAAAAATTCCCAACTACGCGTCTTTGACCCACAAACAAAATACACAAACTCGAACAACACGTGAACGGCTCGTGGCTCCTCTCTTCCGCGATTCATTCACATCTTGTTTCCCTCTTGACTCATCCGCGTTCTCGTCTGAATGTAAAGATACGGAAAAGCTTTATGTGAAAATTATGGAGAACCTCGTTAAGAGCTACGGCTCGCCTTATCCGTAAGAACCCTTCGATTGCTCGTGTCGACTTTAGATTGAAAACTTTCTCTTTGCATCGTCAAGTTGGGACGTTAGAATGAAAGTGTTAGGGGTAACAGAGCGACGAACCGCCGAGATTGCCGTTAAAGAGTTAAACTTACCCTGCACAGTCGACGAGTTCCATCGCGAATATCGATTATCGTGCATGAAAAACCTTGGTGGAGCTTATCTGCTTAAAGGTACATGACCATCCAACCCAATTTAGGATGCAACCACACACAAACATTTATTTTCCATTAACAAATTTCCACTTCACTTCCTAACGAACATCTCTTGACTCTACCAGGCGCCGAACGTCTCGTCAGACATTTACACGAGAACAACGTGCCGATCTGCTTAGCCACATCGAGTTCGAAGGAGTCAGTTGACGTGAAAACGTCGCACCATCAGGAGTTGTTCAAGCTTTTCCATCACAAAGTTATGGGCTCGAGCGATCCCGACGTCAAAGAAGGCAAGCCAGCTCCCGACATCTTCTTGGTCGCAGCGAAACGATTTCCCGACAATCCAGACCCAGCCGATGTAAGTCACAAAAAAAAGCTCTATAAAACCGACTAATTTCTCACTCCACCCAGTGCTTGGTGTTTGAGGACGCTCCGAACGGCTGCAGAGCTGCGAAGTCTGCTGGCATGCAGGTTGTGATGGTTCCAGACTCTCACGTCAACGAGGAGCAGAAACGAGACGCCACAATCGTTTGCAAATCATTGCTCGACTTCAAACCAGAAGACTTTGGCTTGCCGCCCTTTAAAGATACGATTATTTAAGCCACAATCTACGCAAATTTAGATTTAAGTTATGAATATTTTTTGGGATATCGTGATCGAATAAATAAAATGAAGTTGAAAACTTAAACGCTCGAAGTTTTTTTTCCGAGTCTTCCTTTGAACTTGTGCAAGCCGATTTCACCGATAAAGACGACGAGCGCCAAGAACAAGCCAAAGCCTAGAAGTTGAAACATTCCAACCATTTGTTCGATCGTTAATTTAGTTGGCCCGTCGCTTTGATTGTCGATCTTCCTGAACCTTTCGTCAGCGTATTTCGAGATGTAAAACTGAGTGATGCCGCTGGTTTTGAACGCGCTGATTTTCTCGTTCATCTCGTCGACCAAATAAAATCCTTTGCGAAAGTAAAAGACGAGATGGTTCGTCATGAGAGATTCCCGACAAATCTTGTAGGTGAACGTCTTGTAGTTTTGTTGGTTGCTGTAAAGAGCGCTCGTCACGTACTGAAACACAACGCCTTTGAACTCTGGGTCGAGGGTTTTCTGGCAGTAATCGTCAACGAGCGAGAGGTCAATAATTTTCCGCCTGTAAAGCAGAGATTTTTGGTTGCTTCTTATCTACTGTTATATCGTTTACGGTCAACATTAATGATAAGATTATACCTCGAGTTAATAAGCGGGTAGTCGAGACGTTGCGATAGCGAATCATAAATGTAAAAGTTGAATCCTGCGTTGTAGAAGTCGCTGATCGATGTGAATTCTTTCGACCGGATTTCTGACTTCAGCATGTTGAAAAGCGAGCCCAAGTACAAGCTTCGAATGATGAGACAGAAAATCAGGAACATCATCAAAAGAAAGCGAGGGAAATTCTTTTGCGGTAATGATGTTTGCGACAATCCGACGAAGCCGATCAACAAGTTGAGGAATTCGTTACGTAAAGGTTTTCCAATGATCCGTCGATAGTATTTCACAGGCATCAACTTCAACAGCATGATCACGACTGTGGCAGCGAAAATTGTTGCAAGGACTGCGAACCAAACTTCGGAGCTCATTGGACGAATAAACTTCAGTAGCGGGTTTAAAGGAACGGGCAGCGGCATAATCAGAACGAGTTGGTCGCTGAAATAGGAAACGGTTTCGCTCAATATTTTACGACGATCGAGCTGCAACGACCAAGATCGAAGTGAGGCATCGACTTCGCCTCTCATCGTGTAGCCCAGGAGGCCAGTGACTGTTCCATTCGGGAAAATCTTCCCAGTGTCGATCGGGTAAACCTTGAACTTTACGTTTGCATTAATTGATTCCATGAGTTCGGTGAACACATCAACGTCGAAGCCTCGAACGTGGACCGATCCATTCGGATAATGATCAATTATGTTCACAGGAATCAACTTGAACAAGCCACAACGGATCGTGCATCCGCCCAGATCTTTGAATTTCTTTGGAAAGAAAACTTTCGTCGTCCAAGTCATCGATTTTCCTTCGAACTCGTTAATCTTGACGAGCGTGTCGTCGCCGCATTTTCCTGGTTTGCCGAACGGCATGAAGGTAAACATTTCGATTACTCCGTCCGACGTCTGAGTCATGATGTTAACATTGTAGACGAATTTCTTCCACATTTGCATGAAAATTGAATTCAGCTCATCGGGCTTGGCGGACTCGAAAACGATAATGTAAATTCCGTTGGTGTAAAAGTTTTGGATCTTCAGTTGACTGTAGAATCGTTCGAAGCCATTGAGATCATTGATGAAAACTATCACGAAGTATCTTCGTCTCTCGTGCTCATGCAGATCTTTCACTTTGCTCTCGACTTGAACCAGAAGTTTGGTTCTACCGATGATGTCAGTGACATGATCTTCAGTCGCATAATCGTCCGAAGTAACGAACACATCGAGCCCTGAATTACAGTTTGCCGCGTGCTCGCAGACTTGATTGATCAAACTCTCAACTGAACTGCCGAAATAATTATTTGCTGTCGCAAAACTTACATTCAGCGAACAACGAGCGAAGCCCAGAAGACTTAGAAAAGCTGTTGCTTTAATGACACTCATTTTTGAACTGCGGAGCAACAATTTTGGTCTACTGAATTGCTACTCAAATCACTTGTTGATCTCTCATTTATTATCTAAATATTTCATGAAAGCATTAGTAAAAAACTGTTTGCAGAAATCAAAAGCTCGAGTGTTTTCAGTATTTTTTTCATGTCCAATTAATCAATTTAGCCCATCGCGACTCCTTTCTCGCTCTCTTCCTCTGAACTTGTGCAAGCCGATTTCACCGCGTCAGCGTTCTCTGAAACGTGGAGCTGAGTGATGGACTTCAAAACTCTGATTTTATCGGTCCAGAGTTTATACTCTGAGTTCAGTTTAAGCTTTGGAGCTTTCGCAAGCTCGAGCCTAATTCAAAGGCAAAGCTCAAAAGCTTTTATTCGATCGAAACTTTCGATTCGAAAGCTCAGATGTTTCTAGGTCGAGCTTTCTTCTACTTCTAAAGAATAAGGAGAAGCAAATCGAGCGAGCTCTGAATTGGAGCCTACAATTCTGTCAAACGCCGTTCACATCTTAGCTTTGAACTCGAATGGTTTGTGGCCTCGCTCGTGTTTATTGCTCGTTCTTACCATCGAGGCCGCCAGTTACATTTGTTATTGTTTCTCGCATTTCATCGCAATGTCGGAGTTCGCATATCTCATTGTAACTGGTGCGCCTGATTCCACAGAGTTTGGCATTGATCTTCTCGCTATTAATATCACCCAGGAGTTTCGTGGTGTGAAGCTTATTCCGCCGGGCGCGCACTTCGTTTACTCGTCCGCGAGAGACAAATTCGGCTTTTCGAATTCAGCACGAAATGGATTTCTTCATTACTTCAAACCTGGTGAGATCCTCGTCAAGGAATGGAATGATGCAGCGGAAGAGTTGCAAGATAGGACAAGAGGTGACTTGGAGCTGGAGAAGCGAAGGATTCGCGAGCATTTGAAGGACTTGGATAGGTAAGAACATTATTTTACTCTTGAAACGATTGTAAGCGATGTGTTGATTTAAGGTTTCTAGCGATTTACGATTACGAGAACCTCAGCAAGTGGAAGAACCTCACCAACATGCTAACGGAATCAGCGGTTGCCAGACTCTCACCCGAATGCGGAATGATTAGGAATTCTGTTGAGTTCAAGTCGTGCCCCGACAAAGATCGACCGAGAGGAAAACCAGAGACGCCAATCAGAAACATTCGAATCAGGTCGACAGACGATGAAGCGATGTACCTGCCCAACATGGAAGTGATAACAGAGACGCAGCCAAAGTATTCGAAGCTTCCTGAGAGATTCACTAAGCTCACGACACCCGCAGACGTCACATTCAACAACATAGACACAGTGAACCTCATTGAGAAGCTTTTCTCTGATGTCACGTCGAAGCAAGAACTCCTCGAAGAGCTGCAACACTCCTTCATAGTTTACCTTTGTGGCTTGTCAGTCGACTCGTTGGCACACTGGCGCCAAATCCTTTCGCTGCTTTGCAACTCCGAAAGTTTTGTAGAGAAGGACAAACATTTCTTCAAGAACTTCGTGTGGGTCATCAAGCATCAGCTGCCCGAGATCCCGGTCGAGTTCATCGAGCAAAGCGATTCCAATACAATTTACATCGACATCAAGAACTTGCTGCGAAATCTCGTGGCCAACAACTGCACCGATCTGTCCGAGAGTCTTCAAAGCCACATCAAGAGTTTCATCGGCTGGACGTTCGAAGATTTCCTCGACGAAGACCCTGAAGATCTCCCACAGATTGTAGAAATGTAACCGCAAACCGTAGAAATGTAAAATGTTCGCAATACATCAGCAAAACAGCTAACGGATGAGGTTTCAAACGGCGGAGCATTTCGCCTGTCCCATTTCAGTTTTCATCCCTCGATGTTCTTCAATAGATTGCCGCAGGAAAAAAGTCGGAAATTGTCGCGATATTTACTTGAAAACGCTGTTGAAGCTGCTCGAGAGTTAAGGTAACGTTTCGCATAAACAAATGGCACAGAAAACTAGCGCGTGAAACTAGCTCGATAAACTTTTAATTCGACGTTGTTCATAGAAGGAAAATATTTTTCAACTCCCCAAAAAAAAAACTTTCGGTTCTTTCTCACGTAATCTTCAAGTCGCTCGCACCGATAACATCAACGCGAGCTAATCAATCTCCCCAGAAATTCATTGCTTTTTAAGCGTTGTTAAATGGTGTTAGGAGAGATCAAGGCATAACCAGGAAATTACACCCCCAATCATTAAATCGCCATAGAAAATAAAAACTCCATCGATTCTCCATTTACATGTTAATATTTTTCCGTTGCGAGAACAGCGAAACATTGATCGTATGCTTTGAGCTTCATGCGAGCTAGATTAGAGTTCACGCTTTCCTGTTAAAATGGAGGCAACCTGGAGACTGAAAAATCTTCGTTTCGGTTCTACATGTCGAGTGACTTGAGTCACTCAGCCTCGGAAGAAGTTTACATCGTCAACTTTAGATATTTGGCATTATTTACTTACACATTAACACTTTTTGATTTGGGGCGATCCGTCGGTGATATCAACTCGTTTTCTCCTTCAGATCTTTCCTAAGAAATTCGAGTTTAATTCCCAGTCGAGCAAAAATTACAAATATCTCAAATGGTTCAAATATCCGAGAGGGTTCAACACATCACTTGCGATCGTCCCGAAATTGTTCGAAATACATTTTTCTGTGAGCTTGAAATTGAATTCAATTTTTCCTCTCCGATACAATCGGCCAAGTTAATCGCAGCATAACTAAGCGCACTTCAATTAAGCCGCGCCGATTGCCGCAATCAAATGAAGTTTGTCGCTTGAAACAACGAGCTGGAAAATCGGTGAGGCAAACCATTGAAGGTTTGGACGGGGCTGGTGCATATTGAGTATCGTGTGTATGTTTAATTATTTAGCGTTGTGTTGGTTTTCTTCGAGCGATACTCACGGAAACATAAAAGAAGTTTTGTGGAAATAGCTCAGATCCAGACTTATCGAGATAAGGATTCGTCGTCAGAGAGCTTCGGCGAGCTTGAGGCGAGAAAATATGGAATGAGCCCGCGCCGAATGCGGAAGAGATGTTTAATGTTAATCCCATTTTTTCAACTCGACAAACGAAATCGCTGACATTGCAATCGAGTTAGCTTCGCGTTAAGGCAACGAGACAAAAGTTCCGTCATGTGACTGAGTGTGCAAAGCGACCCCAGGCGAAGTGAAGAAACAATTTTTCATAATCTTTCAAGTTGTGCGGAGAAAAACTGACTCGAGTGATATTGAAGTCGAAGCCAGGTGAACGGAGATCTCCCAGCGCCAGAAAGGTGATAATTTGGCACTCGGCGAGAGTCCACAATGAAACGTTTTGAAGGTTGAAGCCATATCGACGTTTTTTTTTTTCGTTGGAGTGTCATGATGTGCTTCGAAAGGCCGGAAAGAAAATCTCGACGTTCGGCCATATGCGAAGAATTCCCTTGCCAAAGCCGCAAACCCGCTCAATAATCTCCCTCGACTGAATCGGGAGTCGATTGCTGCGGTTACAACTCCGAGGCCTCGCCGAGAACGGGAAATTATATAACGAGGCAGTCTAAAGTGCAGGCTAATTGCTGCGATTCTTTTGTGTCGGCCAAGACAAGCTCAGGTGGCTCGATGAGAGCCGAGAAGTCATTTTCTTGTTTCAATGAAGCTTTGACTTTTTTCGCTCATCATTACAGTTTTTCGATTCTTCTTCTTCGGGCAAAAATGATGAAATCGAATGAGGAATATCAAGTACAAGTTTGCGCGGATGCTTGGGCATTTTTTTCGGGGGCCCTGCAGTGATAACTACAAGCGAAACAGGTTCGATTGCTCGCTGTTTCTGTGGGTGGATGAGGATTTAAGTGATTGCATTGAAAGGTTCCATCAAAGGAAGCGTTGAGTGAGAATAAGTTTATCCGCTTACGTCGCAGTTCAAGTGAATAGTTTCGAGTTCGCTCTTGTCGATTGAACAATCAATTAGTTGGATCCAAAAGTTTCTTTCTCCCACTCGCTCGAGGTTCCGACTCGCCACGACCTTCCCAGCTCAACCTGCAACATTAAATTGACATTTTTCTGTCTCTCTCGCCTTCCAGATTTTTGTTGGTAATTTGTAGAACATGAACAAAGTCAGAGCATGAGCAAAGTCAAAGGGAAAAACCGTCACTCGAATGCTGAGACGGAGAGCGACGAGAGCAATCAGCATCTGCCAAATCTAGACTTGAGCTTGATCCGCCAGCCAATTGCGACGTCAGTCACTGGATTCGAGGAAGTTCTCCGAGCTTATGAGGCTGGAACCAGCGAAGTAAGTTTTGAAAGCTCCATTGAATTTTTTATCGATTTTTCTCATCCGCGACAGCTGCGTAAATTGTTATCGCGAGAATGCGACTTGATATACGAATGCAAAGTCTGCCGAAACATCTTCCGAAGTCTCACCAACTTCATCTCCCACAAGCGTGTCTACTGTCGAAGCAACTTCAATGCAACGGATCACTTCCACTTCCGGGAAAATGGATTCCAAGTGCAAGACATTTCGACGATAATCCAGGCAGAGCATGAGATCAACAACAACCCCAACGGCGCTGCCGGTCTGTTACCAGGATCTGACGACAAGTCCAAGGATATCAGCGGGATTGTCGAGCGACTTTTGTGGAAGCAGCATCAGTCACAAACAAGCAACCTTAGACACTTGTATGAGCAAATTCAGAAGCCACGGGACGAGTCAGCTCCACACACGATTAAGCTGAACCGTGTCAACGATTCAGACGTAGCGGTTTATCAGTCGCTCCAGATGGAGAACGAGAACAGCAACATGAAAGATGAGGTGAGACACTCGACACGATTGAATCCTGCGCAATCGCTAGCTTCTTCTTCTGCTTCCAGATTCACGAAGTCCACAAAATGCTTCAAAAGTCAAACACAGTCCTTGGGCCCGATGGAAAGATTCTGAACCTCTTCAACTCATCTGAACAAAATGGCTTGGCTTCTGAGCACGCCGCCAACAGCCAAATCAGGTGCAAAGTGTGCAACATTCTCTTCGAAACAGAGAAGACATTGAAGCTGCATCTCGAGATGAAACATTTACCGTCAACGTTTGTCTATCAATGTCCGTCATGTCCACAGAAGTTTTCGTCATCAGCTGCCGTTATCAAGCATCTTAGCAACGATCACAAGTAAGATTTCATACTGCGACTCGCTGTTCGTTTACTTACTTAAACTTTATTGTAGAAAAAACAACCGTCGCATTCGATTGATGCGCGACAACATCATCAAGAAGCGTGTGAGGGCTGACGAAGTCGTCAATAAACCCGCGAGCGTAAATCGCGAGCTCCAGAAGCTTCAAAACGGCTCAGACCCTCCGCCAGACGACAGCGTTCCCGAATGGAACTCCAATGATCTCAGTGGCGACTACCAAAGCGACTCACACACGTGCCCAAGCTGCTTCAAGACATTTGATCGCAAAGCTGTTTACACGAGTCACGTTCAAGCTTGCTCCGATGCGAAGTGCCGCGAGAAGAGTAAAATGAAGAAAAAGAAAGCCAAAGAGGAAACCAAATTCAAGCAGATCATGGACTTCGAGGAGAACTCAAATGGAAGCGAGCAGAGTAGTCAACAGGTTGAGAAAACAGTCGATGGCGATGTGCCAGTCAACAAGCGAAAGCGCAAGCGAACAAACAAATTGAAGAAGGAAGAAGCTCTGGCTAAACATGTGGCCGAGCAAGAGGAGTCGAGCTCTGTCGATTGGAACCTCGATGACGAAGAAGAGAAGAAGAAACTCGACAACATCAAGAAAGAGATTATTGAGGACGATTACAAGCGCGTTAGCACCAGCGAAATGTCGCTCAACATCAGCGCAAACTCATCAACCAACATTTCAACTCAGGTCGAAGCAGACACTAACGATGAAGACGATGAACCCAAAGCCTTGGTGATCGACGAGAAGTTGGATGAAGAGCTCAAGAGCGAGCAAAAGTGTCCGCAATGCGATAAAGTCTTTGATACAGAAGAGAAACTGAAGTATCATCTCAACACATATCATTCGCGCCAGAAGCGCTTCAAATGTAAAATGTGCGAGTACCAAGGCTATCGAAAGAAAGACACAATCAATCACCTTAATTGCGTTCACAACATCGACGGGGACAAAGAGACACTGGAGAAATACATGGAGAGCGTGATGAAAGCTGTCGACGAGGAATCGTTGGCTAAGCAAAACGAGCTGAAGAAGAATCAGCTCAAGATCAAGCGGAAGCTGGCACGAGAACGCTTGAAGCTAAACGGATCAAAGGATGGTAAAGCTGAACCAGAAGCTAGCGTTCCGCCAAAGGATGAAGCTCTTCAGCCACCTGAAGTCAAGGTAGAGTTCAAGGAACCGGCTCCTGTCACGCTCGAGCCGACCACCTCGAAGCCCGCGAAAATGCGTCGAAAGTCTCTCCACACTTCGATCCTTGTTCCACAAGAAAGCGACTCAGCCGAAGATACCAAGAAGATTCCGAAAATGTTCATCAAGGCCAGCGTCGAAAGCACCGGCGATGAAAAGAAAAAGAAGAAGCGTCGCGACCGACTTGGATCGACGCTGCAACCTGGCCAGAACTTTCTGAACATCAGCAAATTCGGTAAAATTGTCAAGCGGTCTTCGAGCGGCGATTCCAAGGACGGCAGCACTCAACGGCCGATCAGAAACCGCGTGAAGCCGGTGCGAAATGATTTCCTCTACGATCTCTCAGACTTGCTGAAGAAAGACGCAGACGCTTACCGCGAGCAAGCCGTTCAGTCCACGACGTTGGGATTTAAACGCGAACTTCGCAAGCGAACAATGTCGACCAGCACGCGAGAAACTCCTGACTTGAGTTCGTTCGACGATTCTTCGCCGGAAGCTCCGCAAATGCTTGGGCCACCTCGCAAGTTGTCGAAAGATGATGACGACAATCCGCTCGGAAAGTTCAACCGACGTGTTTTCACTCCTCCAACTCGTCCAACATATCCTCGATCTCCTGTCTACAAACCCACGCCAGTGCCGACCGCAACCAACCCGAATGCCGGAGCGGCCCAAAAAATGGCAGTGCGCGAGTCTGACGCCAACCGCGCTAGCTTATTCGAGCCAAAGTTTCTCTGGTCCATTTGCTTTGATCAAGACGACAAAGCAGAGTTGATGCCATCACACAGCAGCTACGGCACATCGACAACTTCTGCTGCCGCGAGCATTCTGCAAAAGCTTTCGGGAAAAAATCCCTACTCAGGTTTGATGGCCGGTCTCTCGAAATCGAAAAGCGTCGAAGAAAAGTCAACGAGCTCGATGTCAGCTGACCAACTCGTCAACAACTTCGACATGATCAACGTAACGAGCGTCAGCGAGAACGAGTTAGACATTCCCGAATCTCGTGCGATCAATTTAAACCCAGGTCGAAGTGGCTTAGTGGCGTTGGCGCTTGAAGGAGCCGGCAACGATGTTTGCGTCTTGCAAGAGTGCAGTCCGGATAGCGACGATGAAGACGACGAGAAGCCTTCGTCGAGCTCCACAGAAGAGCCGAAGCGGCAACGCAACCGAAAGCGTTCCAAGAAGAACTCCGAGAAGCGAAAGGTAGGCTCGAGACTGACCGTCATGCAACGGCTGCAAGAGAATAAAATTCGAGCTTCGCGTGAGCAGTTGTTCAAACGGCTAATTATGGATCGTCAAAACGACGACGAGAATCCTTCGCCGGTTTATAATTTATTTAGTGAATCGTAGATAGGGTGGAGGAGAGGCGTGAGCTTCGAGTCACGTGTCGGTTAGATTCTGATTGCACAAAGCTCTTAGTGCGTCGAGCGTTCTGACTCGCTCGCTCTTTACAAACGTCTGCTGCCTTTTTTAATTTAAAAACTTTTCTTTTTCTTTTCTTTTCGGTTTAGAATAACGACGACTTGTTTATTTAGCATAAAAGTTACACTTTGCCGGTCCCATCAGCGGGCTCGCGGCATACTCAACCATTTACACATGAAAACTGATAAACATTTCAAACCTCACGAGGAATTTCTTGATGGGAGAAAAATCTAAGATTAATAAAGAATATTTAATGAACTCGTTGAGTAAGATTAGCCAGAGCTATTACGATAAATGATAACTTTAATAAAGACTTGAACACAAACTATTTTTCCTTCTTCTCCTCGTCATGTGCTTCATCAGTTTCAGGAGTCTCAGGCTTTGATTTGTTCTTTGTCTTAACCCCTGAAGTCAGCTCGTCATCGTCTCGACTGGCTTTCGCTTCAACATCACTCGTGCTTCCAACCGCATCGCTAGTGTTGTCGTCGTAAATCGCTTTCTTCGGCAATAACTTATTTTCCAAGTGCTGATTCACCTTTTCAGCTTCAAGCTCAAGGTTCTTCATGTACTGAGGAAACCAAATGCAAGCGGACACCAATCTGAGAAAGACGATTTAGTATTTGAATCGTAATAAACCTGGCGACGAACTTAAACAAAAGCCATCCGCAACCGACGAGTGCCAGGACTGTGATTGAAGACTCGAGCATGACGATATAGTCTGGAACTACTTGTTCGTGCTTCATTTTCCTTGATCTGCAACCTTAAAGAACTGCACACGAACTGACAAAGCACCACAACTGATTTATATGTTATGAGACAGTTCGTTGTCAAGGCGAAGCTGCCATACGTTTTGGCTGAAAAATAATGAATGTAGTTCAAAACATGAGACATCATTTGTTTTTATATCATTGATCCGGATTTATTTCGTGGATTGTTAAGAAACAAAATACAGCAGGATGTTGATGAAGCTGTAAACGACCATCGAAGCCGATAGAAAGCTTAACGGTAAGACTTTTGGTACTTTGCACGGGCACCGGGACCGCCGAACTTCTTCGGCTCGCAACGACGTGGATCAGCGACGAGAAGAGTTCTGTCGTATTGTGTCAAGATGTCTTTCAGCTCCTTGCGCGATGCTTCATCGACGTACTTCTGGTAGAACGACACGATAGCTCTGGAGATGGCTTGACGGATCGCGTAAACCTGAGCGACTTGACCACCACCGGCGACGCGAACACGGATGTCAACGCCCTGGAACTTCTCCTTGCCCAGCAACAGCAAAGGCTCTTGCAGCTTGCATTGCAAAAGTCTTGGTTCAATCTGCTCCAATGGACGACCGTTGACTCTCAACAATCCGCGGCCTCGCTTGCAGTAAGCAGTGGCGATTGCGGTCTTCTTGCGTCCGAAAACGTGCACGGCGTTGACGGGTTCCTTGACTTTCTTCGGCATGTTCGATAATTATCTGCCTAAAATGAGAAAACGATGGCAAATAATTAAAATTTGTTTAGGGAAACAAGATTTATAACCTAACAATTGATTTTTCAATAATTTTCCGAAGCTTCTCAACTATCTAAACGTTTCGGAATCAGTATCTATATCGATTAGAACTGCAGGACTAATCGCTAAGTAGTTTCCGGTCGAAATATCTTGAGATACCTAGACGAAGGATTTTTTGTCGCATGTACAATCACAATAATATTTCCGTCAAATATTGCGGAAAACTCTGCGAATAATCTAAATCCTTCAACATCAGACTGAGCCGTGGAGCTTGTTTCACATTTTAGATATAAATTGAGATCGCCAGCGTTTCGAAAACTATTGAAAAATCACTAAAAACTGAAAATTAAACTCGCACCTTCAAAAATTCTTGACGAAAAGACAGAGCGAAGTTGGTCGCGATCGCAACTGACGAAATCCAAATGGACTTTGAAAATATAAAAACCGTTAAAATTATTTCGTTAGGTTCCTGTGCGTTGGAGGCATTGACTGACATTCGACACTTCTGTAATGGCTCACGATGATTTATAACATGGAAATAACATATAATGTAATCAAGCGAACCTTGTTCAATACCAATTACAAATATAATCTTTCAAATGTTGGCTCTCAATCCGCCAGAATATGAGCTCCACCACACCGATGAATGTCAACTTTTTGACTTTGGACGCTAATAATCAAGCCATCGTTTGTCATAGCTAATCGCTAATGATTTTAAAGTTGTGCTTACTTATCTGTGAGCTGATTGGTGTTGCTAGAGAAAAATAAGCTCTTTCCGTGTCTCCACAAAATCGACAAACGCTCAAGTTTCCTCAACGTTGTTAATCCTCTTAAATTGTTTTACTCTCGTTCGGTTGAAACATAAGTTTTTGTTCTAACGGATATTAAAGTTTATTCTCTATCTTTCTACACCAAGTGTTTGTCGTAATACTTTCAGCTTCATTACAAAGCGGTTGTAAATGTTAGCAAACTCGTACCTTTAGTCAGACTCGCAGCATTCAGGGGAACAACAGAAATAAGACCAGTCGACTGCTTCGAAAGTCTTGAAGGGAATGTGAGAGACGCGCTAATGGCAATTAAATTTATCTTTTCTACTTCTTGCTGCTCATGGCGTTCCGAGCCTTCTGCAACACGTCAGGGTTCTCACTCAAGGTATCCGACAAAGCAGCGAGCAACACATCTGAGGAAGAATTCCGGGTTTCTTTGGGGGTTTGATTCATGTCAAAAACTTGCTCTTACCCAAAATCTTCTTCTGCAACGCTGGAGAAATGCGACCGTCCTTGCCTTCGCTTTCCAAGAACTTCGTTAGCTTTTGCAGCGCCGCCTGCGAATCTTCCGATCCATGTGTCAAGCTTTGGGTGAACATCGTTTTTGCCAACTGATAAATTACTTCCTCAAGTGAATATTCGCCATAAAGAAAGTCAGCCAGCCTCGAACGGCCGCCTTCCTCGTCGTATGATGCAATCGCGTCTTGTTTGTTGGCGAACCTTTGTGCCTCAGCCATTTTCATCAGAGATGGAATGTTCTCAAGAGCTTTCAGTGCAGCCGGCGAAAGTGTTGGCGTGTCGCTGTCATCAAAGTGGATTTTATTCTTGTGACTGGGCTTGAAGAAGCTGTGGAACTTCTGGAAGTTATAGTTGTAATTGAAAGGCAGTTCATCGCTCGGAGCTTCAGTGGAAGTTGACGTCGTAACGGGAGTGATGCGAGCGAACGGAATCGTCTGTCAATAAACGGAAAGATGATCAACCGTCGTCATAAACGACATGTTGTCTTACGTTCTTCGCATCGCCATGCTTGAGACTGTAAGTGTTTTCCAAATAGTCGATCCCGAGGCGGATATCGTTTAAGAAAGCGATGGCATTTTCACGGCTCATCAGACCTTCGTCAATCAACTCCTCCACAGCCTTCGCTACGCCTTCCTCGTCGCCGGTCCAAAAGATGTACTGCGAAATGTCGTAAGCTGAATATTTTCCATTCAACTGACGGAGAATTGAGCCGGCGTTCAATGGAGCCTGTGAAAAGCAATTACTCAATGAAAGTCTTCTTATTTGATGGCTGACTTACATCGTTTTTAACTGACCGCCGCTGGCCGTTCTTTGTGGTCGTCGATTCAAGAGCGTCGGGAAGCGGCAAATTCTCGTAAATCTCTTTCTGCTTGACTGTAGTCGATGGCTCGGTTACTTCGTCAGCATTCTGACCGAAAGCTAAACGAGCTCCGCCTCGATATGCCTGCGATGAATATTCAATTAGTGTTTTAATTTTATTAAGGACGAAAATCTCCACCTTCACCGGCTTCTCCTTCTGGTGCGAGTCGTGTAGCTTTTTCAATGAATCTTCTAATTCGACAGACTCCTTACCCTCTTGGGGATTGGCTTTGAGCTTTTCCAGCTCCGCTACGCTCTCGTCAATCTGCAAGCAAAACTAATTAGATCTCACGTGCTGCAAACTAATGCATGCTTCGCTTCCGTTTCGATTCACGTGGCGGAGGAAATCAATAAGCCCAAAGCTGTTCGTTTCTCCTCATGTAGAAAGCTTGAAATCGATGAGGACATTTTCTCGCTGATTTTCCCATTAAAATTATCCAATTAAAACCACCACGGTGAAGCGCGAAAATTGGCTTAGGCTTCACTGGCTTGGAAGGTTTCACGTTGATCGTGGTGGAAGGTGAAGCATATGACAGAAGAAGGCAGAGTGATGAGTTCAAATATTACATCGTGAGTGAAGAAGCTTTGACGTGAGCTTTCAGAAAACTTGAACTAAACGCGGATTGATTTTCTGCCACGCTCTGTTTCTTTAAAAATATTAAGCAGATCATTAAATTCTCGGTATGGCGTCGACGATCATTGAACGTTTCCCTAGATTCATTTGCGATTCAAATTTGATACAACGACGATAGACCGATGCTGTCGCGATTGCGAAAAGCTTTACAAGCTCTGCACACTCAAGGAACTCAAGGGAGACATTTGCCTTGCTGGTAATTGAATTGCGCTGAGAGAATTGAACCGAAAAGTAAGTGTTCGCCTCCGGTCTCAGCTCTACGTTACTTCGTCGCCACACGCGATTATCGAATCACGCGGTTGATGAAAGAGAAGCTAATAAAAAGCTTATCAAGCCGCAATCAGCTTTCGAGGGTCAGAAAGCTTGCGTTGGAGTAATCGTTAACCGTTCACCGTGCGACTCGAAGTATGTTGATGTGCTTTCAGCAGAAAAACATTTACACAACACCTTCCAATCATTGACGTCATATGGTTGAAGAAACCTTTTTCGTTCTTCACTAAGCTCCTTCTCATTAATTTAGATTGGAGCTTTCGGACTTTGAGCTCTCAGTGGAAGACGGAGGGAATGGGAAAATCGAAGTTATGCAAAGTGCGACATATTGTTGGTGTTTTCGCGGCGAACGGAAACGAAAGCTTGTAAATAAAATCGATAGCTTCGTAAGATACAAAACCAACCTCAGGTTTTAGTGGCGCTTCGACATGCGTCTCCTGGCCCGGCAGTCTTTCCTTCGTTTTGTCGCCTCCCAATGTTAGCTTTTCTGAGGAAGAGATTATCAGATTATAAGCTTGAGCTCAAAATAATTGGATTACAGACTGACACATTAAAGTTTGATTGCATTTCTGAATCGATTCGTGATTACGGCATTGATACATTGATTCATTGCTGACGATTCAGCGTTTCAGATAACTCAATTTGCATTGGAAAATACCTGAAAGATTATCCAAAGGAGCTGCTTGGAGGGTAGCGGCCAGGATCGCCACCAGTAATATTATTGTTTTCATTTTTCAGAGTTCAACGCGACAAGAACGTCACCGTCAAAGTGTAAATGTTAGGTTTGTAGAAGTTTGACAAAATATGTTTTTCTTTCACTCAAGAAGCGTTTAAAGCACAATTGTGGAGGAAATTCGGTTGAGTCCTAAGCACTCGAGTTCCCAATTACGACTAATGGAACTGATGTAATGGAGAGGAAGACAAGAAGTTGCTGCGCATGACATGAAAATGGAGAGAGGAAATTTGAAATGTGCAATTTGCCAAATTCTAAACAAGTTTTTGACTCATCCAAAGTCTTTTATTTCTGGTGAAGTTCGTTAACAGTTACAGTTCTTGTTACTTGTCCTGATATGATTAGATGATTGACCTTCACGGCCTTAAATCTTTCCGATAATGATGCATTAGTTCAACTAATTTAGTTATGAAAACCGAAAGTGATTTTTGAAGGAAAATATGGGAAGAAGTTTTTGAATTGGAATCTAATGCTTTAGCAAGATTAACTCTGTGATTAACAAGATATAAGTTGTAGATATAAGCTCTTTAATAGATCGACTGCAACAGCTAACTCGACCACGTGCAAAAACTAATTCAAATCTCCCGCGCTTTGCCCATTTGGAGTTTCAACCGCGGCAGAAGAATTTTCTAGATTGAAATTCTCGAAACACGAGCGAGAAGAAAATTAAAGTTAAAGTGCGTTTGCAGTTCAAGAAAAGAGGTAATTTAATGACAGTTCTGACCCACGAGCTTCTGGCTCAACAATCCTATTCGTGGAATTGAAATTGACTTCCGAATTATCTTAAAAATCGCCGAAGAAAAAAAAATTATTTCCATTTTGATTTTCCGATTTTAATTCTTCTCGTTGCCAAATTTCTGTTTCATTCAAGTCAACTAAATCATACTAAAATGGTCAAGGAAACGGGATATTACGATCTTCTTGGTAAGTTTGCATTTCTGAAAGCATTTTTCGAATGATTTCCTAATGTTGAACTTGGATTTTAGGCGTTAAGCCTGGAGCATCACCAGACGACCTGAAGAAGGCATACAGAAAGCTCGCCCTCAAGTACCACCCAGACAAAGTAAGCGAACTGATCGCTCAGCTATGAAACGCTGCTAATCAACTTCATTTTCCTTCCACAGAACCCGAACGAAGGCGAACGGTTCAAGCAAATTTCCATGGCTTACGAAGTGCTCTCCGACGAGGAAAAGCGTCAGATCTACGACGAAGGAGGAGAAGCAGCGATTAAGAAGGGAGGAAGTGGAGGTGGCGGTGGATTCCACAGTCCCATGGATCTTTTCGATATGTTCTTCGGAGGCGGAGGCTTTGGCGGCGGTCGGTAAGTGTCAAAGCATTTCCTAAATTACCGCGAAATTTCCAATCGAACTTCGTTCCTCGCGCTTCTCGAATATTCGTTTCCAAAGTCTCTTGCTGTATGCGCGAACGAATACATTCGACTTCATCATCTGTTTCGTGTTTTTACGCGCAACATTTGACTGTTTTCTGTTCGTGCACATGACAAAAGCATGAACAGTTTGTAATTGATTGATCAACCACGTTTATCCTTTTTATTTTAGACAACGAGAGCGCAAGGGCAAGGACCTCGTCCATCAAATCCAAGTTTCGCTTGAGGAGGTTTACAACGGAAACGTACGAAAGCTCGCACTACAGAAGAGCGTGATTTGCGAAAAGTGTGAAGGCCGTGGCGGTAAAAAAGGAGCTGTGGAGTCGTGTGGAACATGTCAAGGAAAAGGAGTCGAGATCAAGATCCAGCAGATCATGCCAGGCTTCGTTCAAAAGCACGAGCAGATATGTCGGTCATGCCAGGGCCAAGGTGAAGTGATCAATCCGAAGGACAGATGCAAGACTTGCAATGGTAAAAAGACGGTTCGCGACAGGAAAATCCTCGAGGTTCATATCGAGAAAGGAATGCTTGACGGGCAACGAATCGTGTTCTCAGGCGAAGGAGATCAGGAGCCAGACTTGCAGCCCGGCGACATCATCATCGTTCTCGATGTGAAGAAGCACCCCGTCTTTCAGTTTGGAAATGGAACGGACTTGGCTATGGTGATGGATCTTCAGCTGGTCGAAAGTCTTTGCGGTTTCCAAAAAGTGATAAAGACGCTAGACGGACGCGACTTGGTAGTGACGAGTCTGCCTGGAGAAGTCGTGAAGGATAAGGAGATTAAGTGCGTCATGGGCGAAGGGCTCCCCGAATACAAGAATCCGTTCGAAAAGGGCCGTCTGATCATCCAGTTCAACGTCGTTTTCCCCAGCGCCATTCCTCAAGAGCTCGTCATGACGCTCGAGCAGTGTTTGCCTCCCCGGCCTTTCGTTGAGATTCCAATCAACGCGGAAGAATGCAACCTCACCGACTACGATCCAAACGCTGACTCCCAGCGACGGTATCGCGAAGCCTACGAGGACGACGACGACAGATACCAGCAGCGAGGCGGACCAAGAGTTCAACAGTGCACAACAAGCTAAATTACTAATGACGTTGCTTCTGAAACAAACAAAACGTATTAGCGAAAACTCTCAAGAAAAGAACAAACCAAACGAGCACCTTTCCTTGAATTCTGTTTCTCACTCGTGAATTTATTTGGACAGAGCTTTCCAACATATTTTATGATACTTTCGCTGAACTATTGAGGTTCATTCCTTTGTAAGAGTTTTTGACGACATTAAAAAATTCTCGCTTCATCTCAGCAGAAACATTTGAGCTCTGTAGGATTTTTCAAACACAGTTTAATAAAATACGTAATGGAAGTTAATGGAAACGGATTGCTGTTTTGTCTTGGAGATCAGGTGGCGTTTCCAGATGGATTGGTAGCGTTCCAGAAAGTAAACAAGAAGCAACCTCGGATTTACTTTAAAGGAAAGAATCCAATTTATTGAAACAGATTAAAAGCGTAAAATTTGAATTGGAAAAATGATCAAATGTGCAACGAAAGAAGGCTGCAGTCATCGATCACTCGTCGAGAGCTTTTCGCTTGGTCTCCGGCTCGTCGCTGCTGTCCTCGGCTGCTTCTTCTACTTTGCTTACAGGTTCTTCAGGCTCTGGTGTGCGCTCTTTTTCCTTTTGGATGCGAGCCATAAGCGCTCGGTTTAGTGAGGACATGTCTTCGACTCGGCCCATCGCCAGGTAGATTTTCACGACGCCGTTTGTGTCGAACGCTGTCAGTCGCAAACTCTTCTGGCTTGGCTGCTCGCAAATCTGATCGCGCCAGACTTTCGTGTTAAGTAAGAGACGCAAACTCCCTGAGGCGCGGAAGACAACTCGCGATGAACCAGACTTGCTGTCGTTTAGCCGCAAAATTCCGCGTCCACGTTCCTCGTAGTTGTTCTCGATGAAGGTAAACAGCTTACAGTTGATCTCAAGGATGTTTCTCTCATCCTCTTCGCCAGTCGTTATCTCAACTTCTTCGTACTTTCGTTTCTGAGCGCCACGCATCTCTTCGTACTTGCGCGCAGCCTCGACCAGGCTCATGTTTTTATCAACGATTGGATCTGCTCCGTTAGTGTTGTTCTTCTCATCACCGTTAGATTCGGGAACGATCTGCGCGTCGCCATCCGAAGTATTCTCGGTTTCAGGTGGCTTTGAAGTTGTGATTGCATTCGAGAACAAGAGATGAGTTGAGTCTTTCTCGTCTTTATTTTCTTCGCTTGATGTTGGCTTCGAATTATCCTAAAAATATGAAAAGATGAGATTAGGTGACCGGGAAGACCACGAGCTACTCACAATCACGACACGCTCTGCAAGGTGCTGACCAAATACAAAGCTGGAGTTCCCGCTTGCGAATGAACTGGCGAACAGATTGGTTTTTGCTGGTTGGAATAAGTTGTTTGTTGCTGTTTGCTTGGCTGTATCTTTATCTCCATCGTTGCTCTTCTCCTCCTGCTTGGCAGCTTCGGGCTCGTCTTTTTCACACTTCAGAAAAGGATTGTTGACCACCAATCTCGCTGCACTTCCATTTTCACTCGAATTGTTTCCATTCTGCTCGCTTTTGCTCGACTGAAAACTTGCTGGCTTCAACAGCAGCTTTCTCGTTTCCGACATCTCAATCGATATTGGTTTCCAAAGATCTGAATAGCTTGCAAATCGATCACAATTCCCAAATATCTCAGGTAAATTGAAATCAATTTGTTGGACGTCCCGTTTTTATTTTCGTTAAATTTTTTGTCGTTAAGTTTTTTGACGAAATATTTTCAGTCTTCGCAACCGATTTACATTAAATGTTGAGTTTTCGTGGATTGCGAAGGAGTTAATCGTCTCCAGATATTTCAGCCGTCATCGCAAGTTTTCCCGCGACGCGAGATCGATAAAAGTCGGCTGGATAAGCGCGAGCGAACGGAGGAATTGCCAAGTGAAAAGTGAGAATTAGACAACAAGAAAAATTAAAAAGGGAAAAGTCGAATAATCTTAATCTCGAGCTCGCGAAAGAAACTATGATGGATATTTGTTGTAATTATTATGCAGGTAATTAGTGCTCGCTGCAGCCTCGTGAACCAGTCGCATTAGTTGAATGCGTACGGTTGAAAAGTCGGAAGTTTGTTAGTGACGGGACGCCCTTCTTTGCATCTGCTCGCTTCTCCTCGCCCGTTTCAAACGATACAAGCTCATTGATCAGCTTGAGCGCGATCTCCGTCATCGATAAACGGAACATCGTGATGACGGTGGAGTAAATTAAGTGATTACACATCTTTCAACATCATCGGATCTATAAAAAGCAACGGCGCTTCGTCGCATGTAGATAATTGTGCGCGATCCACAACTCAGCTTCAATTTCCATCTCCGAGTCGTGCGACACACAAATGAATCTTTAATCAAGATATTTAAATTTCAAGGCTGTTGCTGCTTCGCGCGAGATTCTGTGTCAGTCACTGAAGAAGCAGCGAATCACGGTCAGATTCCTGCAATCCCAATTGCCCTGAAATCTCTCATTGCTTGCCCTGAAATCCGTCATTTCGTGGCGCTTCAATCCACAAACGATGGACTTGTGTGTTCCAAATCGTGTAAATTTCACGCCGATTGAAACAAACATGAAACGTGTCGCGCTGTGAAAAGGCAGAAAATCTATCGAGTAAATTATTCATGGCGCTCGATGGGGCGACTTGTCGATTTGCTACAAATTGTTATTCAATTTTCGCTCGACTTGCGTCGTGAATATTCGTGCAAAGCGCTTTGTGGTTGACGCTCGAACATGATTTCAGCGTGAACAGATAAATAGGGTCACACATTACGATGTTGGCTCATAAATTTCTTAATTGCCAGAGACTTCACGCGATTTTTCTTTATTTCGGTTCGCGCGCGCCTCGCGATTTGACCTTGAGAGCGTCGTAAAGTTTCTTCTTCGCGCTGTTTACATGAGTCTTGCCGTTCGCTTCTGAATTAGACAAATCTTGATTAAAAATGAACATGTTGGAGTCGATGACAGATTCGCTATCGGTGTGGGATGAAAGTCAACGATTCTTTGTTGTTTTCGGAAACGTTGTTTGACCTTTCGACGGTTCAATGCGCGCAGCATCGAGCATGTGTGATTAGAGACTCAATCTCGCCTTCTTCTCCTCCTCGACAACAGGAGAATAACAGTAACATCGGTAAATGTCAGCAGTGAACAGTGCAAAAGCAAAAACAAACTGCGATGCAGTAAATTCCGGACACTTCATCATCAATCAATCCATTAGAGCCAATAGTTCATCAGCCATCTCAAAACATGTCAACCATGGAACCAAGTTGAACCAACCGTTCATCAAGCAGCAAACAACCACAGATTACAGTCAAAAGTTCAGCGATGTGCAAAAGGTGTTGAAGCAGGAGCAGGAACTTCAAAAGCAACTTTATTCAGGATCCAACGTCGCACCAGGCTGGCTGCGAGTTAACCACAACAACAAAGTTATTTATATCAGGTGAGCGCTTAGGATTTATCGCATGCCGTCGCTCGACGATGCTTTTAAAATCACGTACAAGTTTCGTTTTCGTTTCGGGGCAGCAGGGAAATGTTCACAAAGTGGAAGAAGATGCACGAAAGTGAAATGTGCGAATTGGCTACGCTCCGTTGGCGATCCGTCCGCTTGGTTTCCTTCACGATTCCGACATTCTTCAGCTCAGGCTGTTGTTGTTTTAAACGACATCTTCTGCCGACGACCTAAAAATTTCATTTTCGACCTTAACTCTCGACGGCTCTTTCCCTTTTTTCTCGTCGAGGGTTTGTTAAAGATGGGTCGAGCTGTTTGAGGGATCTCAGGACTTGTTTCGATTGTTTCCTCTTCTTTGTTCGACGAAAGGAAAAAGTTTAAAGAGTTCCAAATTGCGCAATCTCTTGAAATGTTGTTCACAAACATCTCCGTCTAAGATGAAGCAGATTTCTTTGAACTCGAAGGGCGAAATTTGATTTTTCCAGACTGACTTCTAAGAGTCGTTACGGCTCATCTCGACGCTTGCAACTGCTAATAAGAAAATTCCACAGATCTGACGGACTCTCGATGGCAAATAAACTCGACAGTAAACATTTTCTCGCTTCGTCATCGGCTTGCAATTCCGGTTTCTCTTAATCACAAAAAGTTGACGAGATTATTTGATAAAGAGACGAGGAGAGAGAAGCCGCATCAGTCAAATATTCGACTCATGAGCTTGGCAACAGTTTTAATCTGCGACAACAAACTTTTTTCTGCAGAAAGCGCAAAAATTCCGAGTTAAAAAAGCGTAATTAAGGATGGACGCGCTCATTAAAACTCGTAAAATGTAATGTACAGGGCTCATAATTGCGATAAATTTCATTTTTGCCTCCTCGCCAGGTCCCATGCGGATAAAGTTTTTTGTTTTATTTATTTTTTGGAACATTGAATAATGCAACGAGAGGCATCGAGCAAAAAACGCATTTTAATGCTTCATGTCGTGACCGAATAATTAAAATTTTGCGCTGGGCATAATAAAAGGGCTTCGCTGGTTGATGTTCAGCCGATGATATAATCATCAAAAAATCATTCAACCAGTTTTTGTATCGGAATAATTTTCGGCTCTTTCCATCTTCCTCTCCCCATTCCCTGTGAATCGTTTGAAGATTTTCTCGGAAAGGCAGTTCGTCATGACACGACGCGGAATGCGTTTTTGGACTTCGCAATCATTCCGTATTTTCCGCAGCGTGCAAAAACATTTCGGGGAAGGTTCAGACGTTCGTCACAATCTCTGTGGTCGATGCTTAAGCTTTGCTCTGTCCTTGACATTGATCTCAAAGAGCCTTCGACGATCTGCTTCTCGCAATCGGCTTAACTCCGTCGTCTTAAGTCAGACCTTAACGAACCATACCGAAGCGAGGCTCACAAACTAGTTCCTGCCAAGTATATAATTCAATTCAACGAGGCGAGTTTTTGTCGATATCAGAAATTCTCGGTCTCCTCTTTGCGAGTGTTTAACTGCAATTTCAAGATCAAAGTTTTCGTCGTGCCTTGTCATTTTGTTTTGGTCTCATTCCTGAACGTTCCAAAGTAGATTTCTGTCATCAGCAGAAGAGAGAGTCGCTGAAAGGTTTCATATCCCGCAACCTCATACACTGCGGAGCCCTTGAAAATGAAAAAGTGCATTTTAATATCCACTCGACGGCTTAACGAACAAACCCGAAAGCGGCAACGGCGAAAATGAAGCCTCGAATTTTGCGCTCGAGCATTTTCATTTTATTATTCAATTGTTTCTGTTTTCGGACAAGTTTTGCTGCGATTTTTTCCTTCTTTCTTCTGCCTTTTCTCTTTTGGCCGAGCTCTCCTTTAATTCTGTTGTACATGCTGCGATATAAGCGCGCGGCTTCATCGAGAGCGAATTGCATTCTTGACGGAGATACAAAATACAAGACCGGAGTCAAACGAGTAAAAGTGGTTGAGGCACACGCATTCTGAGTCGAGATCTGGCCGTGTTTAAGCCTTGCTTTCTTTCGAATCGAAGTGTTGCTTATTAGTGCAGAGAACTAATTGCCATAAGTGAGTTTTCCCCCGAAGGGAGCCGACAGAGAGGCTCACAGACATGTTCATGATTGGCTCATTTTCATAAAGACCTGTACTCGACGAAGGCAAGTCCTTCAGCTCGTGCAACATTTAACGCTGCAGTGTGCCACTTAATTAAATAATTTACTGCATATCGTGATAGCGAACGGTGGCGGTGTTTGTAGACACAAATCGTAGCCGCTTTACGATGCAGTTGACAGGAACGAAGAGCTTCGAAACTGCTGACTTGTGCTTTGAGGGAATAAGGGATTTGCCAGGGCTTTGAGTGAAGTATGAAGAATCGATGCAAAAGTGTTCGAAGCTTAACGATTGATCTAAAGCCCTTGAGTTTTGTGCTGTTAAAAGGCCTCGACAATCCGTTCGACATTCGCAAACGTGTTTTTATGTAACAACGAAAGAAAGAGAAAAATTATATGCGTCTACATTTACATGCACCGTGGCCTTTTGTGCAGCTCGATGATTATATTTACGATGTTCTGTTGTTGCTGGACGAAGCATAATAAAATGCGCCGCCGAGGGAAATTTCTCAAGTGACGTCAGGCTGAGATTTCTTTGTTTTGTTGAAAGGAAAACCTTCGCTCATGACGGATAAGCCAGAGACGAGATCTGTCGGCGCAATAAAGTGAAATACGTTATGAGGTTGGCTGCCATATCTGGGCATGCGGATCATAAAATTTAATTTAATTTTCCTGCAACCATCGCTCGTTGATCGTGAAACGCTTCGCTGCAGCAATCAACTGATTGCAATCAAAATTCCATTTTAGCGTTCGCCTGATTTGCGTCTGATTTGAAAGCAGTTGATGTTTGATTTTGTTTCATTAATTCTATTTTCTTCTTTCTCTCAACAGTCCATCGGGTATCGGTTTAGCGAGCTTAAAGCAAGTCAAAGATTATCTCCTCACGCGCGGGACGTGTAAATGTGGCCTGCCGTTTCCATTGCGTGTCGAGCTATTCTTCAATTTCAGTACAGAGGTGAGGCGCTCGCTTGTCAATTCGCAGTTGAATTAGAAGCGCTGAGATTTCCGAATTGATTTAATTGACTCGCTCTATTCTGTTACAGGTTCAAACAGTGCCATTGAAAACGCCAATCGAGAGTATTAAATTCGATCCAACTTGCCAACATCGAAAGCGGATAACAACGAACCAAACGGCAAACAATCAAACAGGTGAGATTTGGTTGAAAAACTGCGGGAGGCTTTGAATGAATCAGCTCGGAGTGAATCGTAATTAGCTTTGCGACATTTGGTGTCTGGGTTTCGATCAAAATGGCCAGCGCGGAAGGAACCAACAGAATTGCCGATGATCTTTACTGCTCAATGTTCGAGCACATCATCGAGGATAAAATGTTAATCAACTTCTCGCAAAAAGTCGTCGCGCGTGAATCGAAATTGTCAGTGCGATCCGTCACACCTTTCACGAGAACCCAAGTCAACTTTCTCAATGGAAATCAGTATTTCGGTGATATGAACGAAAGCAGAATGACTGGAAGCGGTCGGTACTTGTGGGCAGACGATGCGAGCTTCTACGAAGGCGAATTCAACCGGCCGAATGTCATTGAAGGCCGTGGCACATTCAAATTTTCGAACTACGAAAAAGCAACAGGATTTTCCAAATATTGTGGGAGTTTCGTCGATGGAAAATGTCACGGCAATGGGCAGTTGACCAACTACTTCTTCAGCTACAGCGGAGAATTCATCGCTGACAAGTTCCAAGGGCGAGGCAGCATCAAGGCGGGAAACGAGAGCTTCGATGGTTGCTTTGAGTTGGACAAGAAAGTTTGCGGCAAACGGATCTACGCCGATGGAAGATTCGTCGGTGAATTCGACTGCAATGAGCTGCGAAGCTTCGGCAAGTACGAGTTTAAGAACGGCGATGTGTACCGCGGGTCATTCGAGAACGGATTGTTCTCTGGCTTCGGAGAATACACTTGGAAGCTTCCGGACAGCAAGGAGGGCAAGTACATTGGCTTTTGGAAGCAGAGCTATCGAGACGGCGTCGGAATCATGAAAGTCGACGGTGTCACGTGCGCCACAGTCTTCCGAAGGAACATCAAAGAAGGAGCGGCAGTCGTCTGGGCTAAAAATGGAAGAATCTACGCTTCGGCCAAGATGTTTCAGCAAGACGAGTTTCTCAGCTGCGTCGAAATTCAAATCAGCAAGGAAAATGTCAAAGTCTTGCGAAAGCTGCTGAACGTCGAAGAAGTTCATCCCGAATGTTTCGAGTCAATCGTGAAATGTCTTGTCGAAACAAATGGAACAGTCGAAAGCTCAGCGGGTTTTCCTTTCCACATGAGCTGGTTCGAGCTGAAAGTCGATCATGAGGTCGTCTGGCAATTTGTGAAAAGCTTCCCTGGCGTTGTGAAGAAACGAGAATTCTCGTCAATCGCTCAAACCATCATGGAATTCGTGAACGTTTTCGAGCAAATTTACCGGCGTTACGCTGAGTTCTCGACGAACACAAAAGGAAACATGCTGCGTATCGGATTGTGGCAGCTAATGCGGGACTTGGGGGTTTACAAGAAGAGCGAGACGTTCAACACTCAGGATATCCTAAAAGCGGCGGATGAAGAGTTCCATGTCCTGTCTATCAACTCCGCTGATCCGTTTGAAGTCGTTTCCATTTCAAGCTTCGTTCAGTACATGATGTTTGTGACGCTTCATCTCAACAAGCACCACGATTACGTCCTGTCATGCGCCATCAACCAGCGCTCAAAGATTTTCGGTCTCTTCGCTACAATGCTCGTCATCTTCTTGCGGGAATTTCTTTGCCCATTGATGTCCCTGCAGACATTTAGCGGAACCATTCCGAAGCTCGTTCAAGACGACCAAATGTTTTTGAGAAACTTTCTCAACAGTCTCGACCTCAACTATCAGAAGTTGTCGATTCGAAGCGTCTTCGAGTCTGTTGAGCTGTGGAGAAGTGAGCGTCTCACAATGGTTTTGATGCTTTTAATTAATTGAGTTTGTCTTGTTAGACAGAAATGCTGAAGGGACTCAAAGTTTAGTGTTCGACAATCTTTCAACGCTCGACATGCTCACTTGCGTAGTAGAATTTCTTCCTTTTCTCAAGAACTGCAACTCAATCACCGATTCGGAGTATCGATTAAACGCGCTTGAGGCGATGGAACTTCTGATTGCACTGCTAATAAAAGACATTGCAATAACGAAGCTCAACAACGGACTGCGAGAGCGGCAGGAGAAATTGAAGTTGGAGAACAAGAAGACGCGAAAGTCGATGAACAACGTCCGCAAAAAGTGAAAATAAATTTCCGTCTCGTCTGCGTCGTTCACCGCTGTTTTTATGTCGCATTGCAAAATAATTTTCATGACTCACCGCTTGTGCAAATAAAAATTGATTTCCTTGCCAGTTGCTCTCACTCGTTCCACCTTCCAACTCACTCCCGTCACCCGCCGTTCATCGAAAAATGCAGAAACTCCTTCAACATGCGAAGCCATTTCAAGAATCATTAACAAAAGTACACACAATGTGATGAAAATCGTTGAAACTTGGCATCGAACAATGTAAAAAAGTTCGCAACCCGACGGAAAAGTGTCGAGTTGAGTCGCTGGGGGGGTTGGAAACAATTCATTGACACTTGCGAGGCTCTTGCAAAGGGTGGCGAGAGAGCAAAACACTTCAACTGGCGTGCTGATATCGCATGACAATCGAGAACTGCAAGCCGGTTGCAGTTAGCGCCGCCACCCTCAATCCTGTAAATCAATAATGCATATTCTGTTTACCACGTAGACTGGATTAATTAGTTTGTTGGTTGCTTGAGAGTGGAAGCGTGTGCGAAAGAGTTGAAAAGTTTGACATAGATTACAATGTTTGCGTATTTATTTTAGAATCGAAACGCACAAAATTGGACAGCAAATCGAAAGGAGTCCCCGGAGAATGCGCCTTGCCGTCTTACGAGTCCTCTGAAGTGATTAACCAGAGCGCCACAGCTAACAGCTCCGTTATGATTGTTAATAACAGCGGCAACGTTCAACCGCAAATTATCCAATCGAAACCGCAGCTCACTTACCAGCAGCGGCCGCAGCAGCAATTTATGCAACATGATCCGTCGTCGGGCGCTAGTGTGGTCATGAGAATTGTAAAGGATGAGAACGAGTCAGAGAGTGTCAAGCTGCCGCCGTGGAAAAGGAACTCGATCGTTCAACAGAAGAACGTTCAGCAAATGCCATCGGGAATTCCGATTTTCCAAATTAATGGACAAAACGTCATTGCGATTGACCAGAACAATCAGCAGTATCAGATTCAACAACCGCAGCACATTCAAATCATTGAGCAGAAGAGCGACGGAAGTGAACAAAACTGGATGAGTGATGGGAAGATTGGGAAGACGATAATCCGAAGACGACCGACATTCAAAGAAGATCCGACGGGCTACTTGAACCAGCAGACTGCGTTACTTCAAAACACAATCACCACGCTCCACAGTCCCGAAGGAATCTCCACGGCAACCTCAACGGCTTCGTCCGAAAGCGCCGACAACTACCAACGGACTCAAGTTGGGCAGCGGCAGTTCATTCAGCAGTATGTGAAGGCAGCTCCGGGTCAGGTCACAATAGGCGGACAAACGTTGACTCACATGCCCAACGGCATCGTCCAAATTCAACAAAACTGTGATATTAAACAGCAAGCGAAGCCGATGATGATTCAGGAGCAGATTCAAATGCAGCAAAACAAATTCATCCGTCAGAATCCGAAGGGACGGCCACCGAAGAACCCACAGACGATAGCGAAGCGGCTCGTGGCAATGTCTCAAGAATCTCCGGTCTCTTCTACGAGTGCTGTTAAAATCACAAAGAGCAACACGCCGGACATAAGTTCGTCCTCGAGGACACCAGAAGCGATGGCAGAGACAGTCGTCCACTCATCTAGTTATGACAGCGCTGAGTTTGTTAAATTCGCGAGAAGTGCTTCGACGCAGGAGCTGATAAGGACGTCGATGACTCAAGTTGTAGCTGGAAAGGCGATCACGAACACGACGATGGCTGGCAGCATGAAGAAGCAGCCGGCAATGGCGATGATGAAGAAGCCGCAAGCGATGATGAAGAGTTCTGGGAACATTGTTTCACAGAACTCTGGCACGCAGCAGATCATGATGACGTCCAACGGTCAACAATTCATTGTGATGCCTCAGCAGCAGCAGCAACAGACTCAGAACATCATGCTCAACAACAATGCAATCATGCAAATCCAAAATTCCAACCAAAACACCAATCAAAGATTAATCCAAGCGGCACAAGGGCAGAATGGAAACATTTTCATTCAGACCAGCACTGGAAACGTTTTAGCATCGAATCCAATCTCCGGCAACAATTTCATTCTCTCGAATGGCCAGCAAATGAGTCCCTTGATCATTCAAAACGGTCAGATCATCCAAAACGCAGGAAGTTTTATTTCAAACGGCGGAGCGAAGGGAAACATTTTATTCTCCGGAAACTCGGGCGGTAAAACAGTCGTCGCGGGCAACAATCAGCAGATGATTGGACAGCAAACGGTTCTATTCAACGGCGTGCCAACCCAAACTATCGTCCAAGACTCGTCGTTCATCCAAAACAATCAACAGCAGGCGCCGAGAACTATCAACATAAACCCAGAGAAGAAGAAAGGCAGGAAAAGGAAAATTCCTCTGCCTGAAGCCCAACAAATGAACATACAGCAGTCGAACCAACAGACAACGATACAAACCGCCCAGCAGCAGCCGAACATGCTTCAAGGTTTCCAGCTCGCACCAAATATCCTCGTTCAGAACAAACCACAGCAAGGCCAACAAATCATTTTGCAAAATGGCCAAACATTAATCCAGCAGCCGATGATGCTCGGCGGTCAGCAACTCATGCTTCCTTCGGGACATTTCCCTGTGATGATGACGCCTGATGGCAACTCCATAGTGCAGCTACAAAATCCAACATTCAATAACATTATCCAGACGCCGCAAGGCATGATGATTCGGTCGCCAATGCCACAGCAACAGCAGACACAAAAGACGATCATAAACCACAACGGGCAGCAATTCATTGTTAACCAGGGCGGCCAACTAACTCAGATGAACCAGGTGTTCAATTCCCCGATGGGCTTCATCGTTCAGGCTCAGCAAAACCAACAGCAGCAAATTATCAACACTCAGCAACCAATTATGATGCAATCTCCAAGCCAAGGCCAGCAAATCATCAGCCAGCCTCAGATAATCACCCAGACTCAAACGAACATGGGCCAAGGAACGATGATTGGCCAGCAAACGCAGTTCATATCGCAGAGCGACGGGAAAGTCAGCAGCCAAAGAAAAATCATTCATCAGAAAGTTCAACAGCAAAAGTTCTTCCCTCAAATGATGAAACCTCCACGGGCGGTTTACGGGACAACGAAAACCCCAATACAAACTTTAGTTCAAGAGATTGAACAGCCGGATGAAGACGAAGAGGAAATACCTGACGATGAGGATCAAGAAGAAGTGTGCGAGGAGCAAGAGCAAGAAGAGCAGGAACTTTCTTTCGATGAAGACAAGCCCGACATGATCCAAGAGCTTCATCACGGGTCGCAGCAAGTGCTACACCACAGCATGATGGGAGATGGCCAGTGTGGGATAATGAACATTGACGACGTGAGTAATCTTTGAATAAACCAACTGAATTCGTGCTGATAAAATACTTTCTTCAGATCACAATAGAAATGGATGAGATCAACGACCTCAACGAATATTTGAACGCAATCGATGAAGAAGATAACCGCATGGCTCAGATGGGTTTGTCGTCGCTCCAGCAGTTTGGAAACTCTCCGCCAGACACGACAACGCACAGCCCACGAAGTCCGATTCATGCGTCCAGTGAAAAGAGTAACGGCTCCAGTGATAGCACCAATATGGTGCAGTTCGTGTCGAGCTCCGAGCCCGATTCGAACTCCAACGTTGTATCTCCTGAAGGCATCGAATCACAAATGTTACCACCACAACACCAAAGTCACTATTCCGGTAACAATCTCAAATCCTTTTACGAAACCAAATGTCTAAAGTTTGCTCGACAGGAATGAATCAGCCAATGTTCAAGATGGATCCCAAGGTGACCAACAAGTCTAGCTTAATGCAGCTGAACAATTTGATGGATCGAAGCCAGAAAAGTCCTTTGATGCGGCCAGACTCGCACGGTGAGTTTCACTCTCAGCATTTGCATTACTCAATGTCATCTCTTGCACCATTTTACCCCGGAAAACTCATTCTCCTTATCATCACAATTTGCCTGTTTGTTGATTGGTGGAGGTTTAAGTTTAACATTTTATCGTTTTGATTGATTTATTAATTGCTGTTTAATTATGCATGTCGGTGTTTTCATGGTTTGTTTATTGTTATCTGATTTCTCCCTCCTCCGATCCTGATCCCGATAACCTTTGACAATTCTTTGGGGAAAACGTTGCTAATGTACATAAATATTTGTGAAGAAGTGAGCAATGGGAATAAAGCTTTGCCTTCCCTTTGATGTGAACACTAATCAACGACGAAGAGTTTTATTATTTGATCCTTCGCGGAGGGTTCCTGGACGACAGCGCGAACTACTCTAGTTTAAAACCAGCACATTATTAATCGACTCGGCAATTTTGTCGGCTTAACCAACACAGATTTATGTTTATAATTTACTTCTCGTCTCTGTTCATTTTCTATTTATCTCGTGCACATAATTCAAACATTTCTCATTACCAAATCATTTTCACGTGCCCGTTTTATTCGAAATGACAATGAGACCCCAAACAAACAAATTGCAGAGTCGGCATCTTCGGAGCATCAATCCATCGATGATGTGGACGAGAGCGCAGGGAAAAGTGATTTTGATTTGCTTAAAGAATCGCCTCCGGTTAACATGATAAAGCCAAAGCCTATCGCGACTGAGTTGCTTGAATCCGAAGATTCTGCGTCGAATTCTCCGCTTCCGACAACGAGTTCAGCCGCGACGATAATTTCAAACGCGAACTTTACAATCGGTGACTTAATCTGGGGAGCGACAAGAGGCTGTGACGCCTGGCCGGGGAAGATTGTTATCGGGCCGGACGGTGAACCGACACCAAGTGATTGTGTTTGGGTGAAGTGGTTCGGTGGACGTCAGAACACCGAGCTGATGCTGTGCAGCACCTTGAAGAGCCTTTCCGAAGGCCTCGAAGCTCATCACGCAGCTCAAAAGGACACCAGAAAGTGAGAAACTTTTATTTTGTTCCACAACTTTTTCTTTATCCAAGCTCCGTCCTCTGCCACCCACACATCCCAAAAACATTTTCTCAAGCTCCTGTATTGTAGATGCGAGATATTCAAACCTTTATTTCATGAACGAAACCTTTCAAACGCATTTTCGATGGACCTTTCGTAGAACTTATCGTAGACTTTGCCGAATGAGAACTTTTTGCATGAAACTGTTCTTCTCTCCTTGATTAAAACGATATCCGTTTGCTTCCTTGAAGTCCTAACGCCTCAAAATCATTTCAGGGGGCGAAAACTAAACTCTCATCTTGAGCGCGCGATCCAAAAAGCAATGACGGAATTAGACAAGCAGTCGAGCGCCAAGAAGCTCATCAGCGAGAAGAAAACCGTAACTAGTAGTCATAAAACTCCGAAGGCGAAGTTGGTTAAGATTGCACCGGCACCAGAGAAAGTGAAAAAGTGAAAGCTTTAATATTACTAAACATTTACTAGATGGAAGTTATTGGGTAGCGTACGCAGATGACGAAAAGTTTTAGATGTTTTATTTCCTCACTAGAGCCAGGAAACTTAATCGATGTTTAGAGTATCAAGATGTCTAAGAGAAAAAGCCCAGATTACAGTAAAAACTAACTTTATCAATGTTTTTTATATTTGACAATAATGATCGCAAGCGATATGAGCCATAGAGGTTGCAAGACACCGGAGAAGGAATAGTTTTACGCTCTAACAAATCAGAATAAGTTTCCGTCATGCCAGGATAACAATCGTAAAGTCCATCACCACAACTGCAAGATCAAGATGTACCTGCATTTATCAGAGTTGACGAAAACGTCGCCGTCGCGTCTCGCTAGAATTTGAAGCTTCGAGACGTGGCGGAAGCTTTGATAGACTCACATCAAGAATTTAAAGCGACTCTTGAGTTTTAACATCACACTGTTTTAATTTCCCATCATCACAACCTACGCCAGAATAAAATGAGTATTTTAATTACTGTGGAAATCGATTGAGCGATGAGAGCCCAATGCAAAAGAAAATTCCCTTTGGAGGAAAATTTGTGTGAAAGTTCGTATTTAGACCGTCAAAATAAAGAAGTTTTCAGTTGAAACAAGTAAAACAAAATGTGGATTTTCTTTTCACGCAGCGACTCTCTCATCAATGTTAGGCTGATCCTTAAATTTGTCGATCCACGAAGTGAACTTGAAGACATTTGTGAACTTGAAGGTCGGAGCTGCTGTGCTTGATTTAATTTTGTGGCTCATTACGCCAGCTAAAGTCCAACGATTCGTCTCATTGATGAACAGCCCGGCTCCGATGTCACTGACTCTGAGATTGCCGGAAGTGTTTTCAGCAGTGAACGTCAGACCTGTTGTTTCTTTCAGCTCGTACTCGGCCTCCGTCAAGAGAGAATATTTCGGTGCTGTCGCTGATGACGATTTCCCGAAACCTGCAAGCTAAAAACCGAGCTGCACACAATTGAACTCTTTCGGCTTAAACGACAAACCTTTCCTAACTTTCCATTTGAGAAACTCTCGCTTGGCAGACAAATCGGCTGGGCAAACTCGTTGAACTGAATTTCACGTGTCAGTCTCACCACTGCAATGTTGTAATCCAAATGAATGTTGAACGATTCGTGTGTTATGAACTCGTCAGCTTCAAATATCTTTGATGACTGCGGTTTCGATTGCAAGTTGTAAGGAGAGATGATAATCTTAACGTCTGATGGCTGCAAGAGCAGACCGTCTTCGAGGAGACAGTTAGTCGAAGTTAGGATCGTTGACTTGCCGATTATCGTCCCCGAGCATTTGTAATAAGATTCCTCGTCGTCGTTGAAGAACCGATGGATGGAAACGTGCCATGGAAACTGGCCAGGAATCGAAGGAAGTGGGAACGAACTTTCCACGCCGATTTGTTTCATTACTCCGCACAGTTCGGTTGAATTAGCAACGATCACTTCAGTCTTGCTCGCAGCGGTTGTCACGTCATGTTCATGTTCGTTCTGCGGGAGCAGCGGCCAGACCAACCGGTTTTCATTCAAGCAAACTTGATGCTCGCCGTTGATTGCGACGCTGCTGATTTCAAAGTTCGCGTTCTCGCTACTGAATGCGAATTTCCCTTTATAGCTGCCACGCTTCTTCGTGTTGTACAGTTTAAACTTTGGGGTCTTCACGTCGTCGCTGAGAACATTCGCTCCAATCTGAGATATTTGACATCTTCATTCATGCGCGCTATCACTGAATTCTACTCACGAATTTCAAGTCGTAATCGTCGTGAAATAAAGCAAATGTCAAAGTGTCAAACTCATTAGCGTTTCCAGTTTTCTTCTCGTAGTTGATGCAATAAAATTTCTCCAAGTCTTCAATAATTCTTTGCACTTTGAGTCCTTTGCTCGTTACACATTCGAAGCCACCGCGCGATGAATTCCCTCGCAAGCAATCGTCGCTGAACTTGAGGAAATCGAGGCAATTAACAGAAGTAAGCGAGATTAATAACAACGCGATGAAAGCGCTCATGACTGCGCCTTATGACTGTTCAGGAACGACTGAGAGATTTACTGTTCGCGAGAGGATTATCAGCGACGACGTAACGGGATTCCCCAACGTCGCAAAGTTTATTCAATCTTCTTCGTCTACATGTACATGCTACCGCTGAAATGGAAATAGAACCAAATGTATTTGTTGATCATGAACGAGAGGAGGATTGTGGCCGTGCTGCTTTTCTTTGAGCAGCCGCTTAGCGCCGAGTGAATGTAGATGAGCGAAATGAGGAAGTAGCTGATGACGATTCCAAGGTGGACCGAAGAGCTGACATCAGAGATGTTGTCCCGCCAGATGATGATCGGAAGAAAGAAGAATTTGGCGATCGAAGCGAGCATGAAGCCTCGGAACAAATCCGCCGTGCGACTTTTGGTTCTCGCAATTTCTTCGGGCGAAAATCTGGTCAGCATTCGGATTATAAGGAAGAATGAAAGGTTCGCTGAAATGGAATATCTTAGTCTAAGTTCAAGCAGCATAGTATATGAACTTACTCAATATAATCTGAATGGCAGCCAAGTAGAATCCTTTCTCCAGATACAGCGGATCCTTCACATTGCTAATCCGATTCTTGTCGAACGTTTCCATCCACAAGCAATAACTCTCAAGCAGAGTAATGACCATCAGAATTTTGTACAGATTCTTGCAGGACGTATTGTAAAGAACATGCCGTTGTGCTTGGCTCGACAGTAGGATGAGATCAATTATAATCACTAACGTTTCAAACTCGATCAGATGATCCGCGACTTTTCCACAATTTCCACAGTCTGCCAGCTTCTGAATCGTAGGGCTGTAAGTCTTGTAGAGCTCGGCAAGGCGATACCCACAGTTCACACATCTAAATTTCAGTTCCTCGTCGCTGTTTTCATTAATTAAAGTCGATTTTAATTTCTTGAACATTTTTCTTGTTTTGCGTTTTTCACTTCTGCACTTTCGTTAAATTTTTCAACGAAGATTTTTATCGAAATTGAAGAAGCAAAAGAAAATATTTTAGTCGACGTTTTTAATAAAATACCGGTGTCAAAACAAAGTTTGCCACGTTCAAATCATCACCAAAGTGTTCGTAAAAGCTTACGGAACTAAGGAACAGTAAATGCGAAGTGAGATTTATTGAATTTGCTGGAGAAATCAAAATAATATTTGACTTATCTTCAAAGTAAATAGACGATGGATTCTGGCTCAGATCACGACGACGATGCGCTGAACAAGCAGTTGACGGGTTTCTTGTTCGGAAATATTGATGAAAATGGCAAGCTTGAGTCAGACTTCCTGGACGATGAAGCAAAAAAGCACGTCACATCGTTATCAAAGTAAGATCATAACAACAACAACATCCAGGCGAGCTTCAACTTATGTCATTTTAGATTCGGGCTCTACAACCTAATTGGATCAGGATTTATTAGTGACGATGAAGCGAGTGACTCGGACTCAGACTCTTCGAACTCTGGCGGTCGAACTTTCCAGCGAAAGCGAGCAGTCTCGTCGCCGACTGACTACAAAAACAAAGACGACTCGGCTGAAGACTTTTTCGACATTACTGAGCTGGCTGACGAAGCACCTGCTGAGTCGCGTAGCCCACGAGACGATTACGATGACTTCGAAGCTTCAATTCCCGCTGCCAAAGTCAGTGCAGATGGTGAAGACCAGACCGACAAAACAGGTCAAAGCGAAAGGAATGGAGAAGGAACTGACGACAAAGAGCTGATGCCTCCTCCACCCCAAAATGCGGCACCTTCCATCAAGCAAGACGAGACAGACGTGCTATCTGCCGCAGAGGCTAAGAAAGCCGCAGACAAAAAGCTCGAAACTCCACTCGGAGCGATGCTTCCCTCTAAATATGCAGACGTTGATGTCACTGAGATCTTTCCAGACTTCCGCCAAGACCGAGTTCTTAGATTCTCAAGACTATTCGGCCCAGGAAAGTTCTCAAGTCTCCCTCAGATTTGGAGAAGCGTTCGTCGCAAAGCTAAGAAAAAGCGGAAGGATCGCGACAGAGGCAACACGTCCGAGTCGACAAGCGACTCCGATGAACCGAGAAAATGCAACGGCTTCAATCTCAAGTATGCTCCGACACCGTCAAAAGATCAGATCATGTCTGACGATGAGGAGAAGCTATTGAGCGAGAAAACGAAGGAAGAGAAAGAAGAAAAGCAAGACGACGCAAATGGTGGCGACCAGAAATCCAAAACTGCGGCTGATTGGCGCTTCGGTCCCGCGCAAATTTGGTATGACATGCTCGACGTACCTGAGAGTGGCGAAGGATTCAATTACGGCTTCAAATTAAAAGAAAAGTCCAAGTTAGACGAGACGAAGGAAGAGGAAGAGCCTCAACCAGCAATCGTCGATCCAATTCCGGACGACGCGTTCCTTATGGTTTCGCAACTGCATTGGGAAGACGATGTAGTTTGGGACGGAAATGCAATCAAAGACAAAGTCGAGCAGAAGCTGAATTCGAAAACGAACGCCGCCGGATGGCTGCCGTCGAGTGGATCGAGAACAGCTGGAGCTGTCATAGGCAAAAGTGCGGTTGGAGTCACGCCGATCGTCAAAGACATTAAGGCGACGATATTAGCTGGAAAATACAACAAGTCGCAGCCTGCCAAACACGAAGAGACTGACGACACTTGGTACTCGATCTTTCCCGTTGAAAATGGTAAGTTTGTTTCTGTCATTTACTTCGAATTAAATTCATAGATAAATATTGTAGAGGAGCTCGTGTATCATCGGTGGGAAGACGAAGTAATTTGGGATGCTGAAGCGCCCATGGACCGAATCCCAAGACCAAAAGTCCTTACGCTTGATCCAAACGACGAGAACATTATTTTAGGCATTCCCGACGACATCGATCCGTCTAAAATCCAGCGCAACGTTGGCTCACAGCCGAAGGTCAAAATTCCACATCCTCATGTTAAGAAATCGAAGATCCTTCTCGGCAAAGCTGGCGTCATCAACGTGTTGGCAGAAGACACTCCGCCGCCGCCTCCGAAATCGCCTGACCGAGATCCGTTCAATATATCAAACGACGTTTATTATGCGCCGAAAATATTCTCGATGATGGACGTGAAGCTCAACACTGCTGGGAGTATGCTGCAACATTCAACGCCTGTCGTTGAGCTGAGGGCTCCGTTCATTCCAACGCACATGGGACCAATGAAGCTTCGCCTGTTCCACCGACCTCACATGAAGAATTATTCTCATGGCGCGTTGACATCGACAAACTACCATTCGGTCGCGCCTCTGCTTAAGCACATCAACAAGAAAGCTCAACAACGGGAAGCAGAGCGAGTCGCATCTGGCGGTGGAGACATTTTCTTCATGAGAATGCCAGAGGATCTAACTGGTCGCGACGGAGAAATAATTCTACTCGAGTATTGTGAAGAACATCCGCCGCTGCTGTCGCAAGTCGGAATGTGCTCCAAACTCAAGAACTATTACAAACGCGATGCGGACAAGCCGAAGGCTCCCACAGGCTTCCGTTACGGCGAAACTGTGCCTGTACCGCACCCAAGTCCGTTTCTGGGCATTCTCAATCCTGGCCAGCACATCACAGTCGTTGAGAACAACATGTATCGCTCGCCGATCTATGAACACACAGTTCCAGCCAGCGACTTTCTCGTGATTCGAACTCGCAACAACTATTACATTCGCGAGATTGACGCGCTGTTCACTGCTGGTCAAGAGTGTCCGCTTTACGAGGTCCCTGGACCGAATTCGAAACGAGCCAACAACTTTGTTCGAGACTTTCTTCAAGTGTTCATCTACCGGCTGTTCTGGAAGTCTCGAGATAACCCAAGGAAGATTCGAATGGATGACATCAAGAGTGCGTTCCCAGCCCATTCTGAGAGCTCAATAAGAAAGCGTTTGAAGCAATGTGCAGACTTCAAAAGAACGGGAATGGACTCAAACTTCTGGGTCATTAAACCTGATTTCCGCTTGCCATCCGAGGAAGAAATTAGAGCGATGGTTTCTCCCGAACAGTGCTGCGCCTACTTCAGTATGATCGCTGCTGAACAACGATTGAAAGATGCCGGTTACGGCGAGAAGTTTATCTTTGCTCAACAAGAGGATGACGACGAAGAAATGCAGTTGAAAATGGACGACGAAGTCAAGGTCGCTCCGTGGAACACGACACGAGCTTATCTTCAGGCGATGCGTGGTCGCTGCATCTTGCAGTTGAACGGCCCAGCAGATCCTACAGGTTGCGGTGAAGGTTTCTCTTATGTTCGAATGCCTAACAAGCCAACTCAAAACAAGGAAGAACAAGAGAACCAACCGAAGAGAACTGTGACTGGAACTGACGCTGATTTGAGAAGGCTTCCGTTGAGTGCAGCTAAGGCTTTGCTCCGCAAATATAACGTGCCCGAGGACGAAATCAAGAAACTATCAAGATGGGAAGTTATTGACGTTGTTCGAACCCTTTCGACTGAGAAGGCAAAAGCTGGAGAAGAAGGAATGGACAAATTTTCACGCGGAAACCGATTTTCCATCGCGGAACATCAAGAGCGCTATAAGGAAGAATGCCAACGAATCTTCAACCTTCAAAACAGAGTTCTTGCCAGCTCTGAAGTTCTTTCGACAGACGAGGACGAGTCAACGGCGTCAGAAGAGTCAGACCTCGAGGAAATGGGAAAGAATTTGGAAAACATGTTGGTGAACAAGAAAACGTCATCACAAGTCAGTCGAGAGCGAGAAGAACAACAACGTCAGGAGCTCCTGAAACTCATTGAGAGTCGCGACAATCCAAAGTCTGCGAAGAAGAAGGAAGAAGAGCTGAATCAACTGCAACAAAATCAAACCTCGCGAATTCTAAAAATTACGAGAACCTTCAAGAACGGCGATGGTCCCGAGTACACTCGAGTTGAGACTGTTAGACGATCAGCTGTAATCGATGCTTACGAAAAGATTCGTCGCACAAAAGATGAAGACTTTATAAAACGGTTCGCCTCCATGGACGAGGCGCAGAAGGAAGAGATGAAGAGGGAACGAAGGCGCATTCAAGAGCAACTGCGGCGAATCAAACGCAATCAAGAAAAGATTGGATTGAGAGAACAAAGCGATTCGATCTTCCTTGGAGATCGAATGACTCATTCAGGAAGCAGCAGTCGCGATCCATCAGTCAGTAAGGACTCGCCACACAAGAAGAAAATGAAGCTAAAGCCTGACTTGAAACTGAAGTGCGGGGCTTGTGGACAAGTCGGACACATGCGAACGAACAAAGCTTGCCCGAAATACACTGGAATCATCCCGCCGGTCTCGCCTGTTCAGGTTGCGCTGACCGAAGAGCAAGAGGAGGATTATGAAAAGGAATTGCTTGGAGTCGACGACGAAGATTTGGTCAACGTTGATGGAACCAAGGTCAAGCTAAGCAGCAAGTTACTGAAGCATCATGAAGACATGAAACGACGAACGTTGCTGCTCAAGGTTCCTCGAGACGCTGTCGGAAAAGGCAAGCGTCGTCGCATGGGTTTGCCAGACGAGTACTGCGACTATCTTCAGTACAACAAGACGGCGAATCGTGCTCGCACGGATCCCATCGTTGTGCTTTGTTCGATTCTGGAAGAAATCCTCAACGATCTTCGAGACCTTCCCGACATGCAGCCTTTCCTGTTTCCTGTGAATGCCAAGAAGGTTCCCGACTATTACATAATCGTACAGAACGCAATGGATCTTACAACAATGCGCGACAAGCTTCGTCAAAGGAGGTACAACACACGAGAAGAGTTTCTCTCGGACATCAATCTGATTGTAGACAATTCATCGCTTTACAACGGACCCACGAACAACATCACATTGGCAGCGAAGAGACTTCTGCAAAAGTGCGTCGATCGACTCGAAGAGCGAGAAGATAAGCTCATGCTGTTGGAAAAAGCAATCAACCCACTGCTGGGTGACGACGATCAAGCTGCATTGTCGTTCATCTTCGAGAAGTTCTTGAGCGACAAACTGAAGCCGCGACAAGAGAGCTGGGCGTTCTTGAAGCCGGTCAACAAGAAACTCGTTAAAGGGTACTACGACATCATCAAACACCCAATGGATCTTGAAACAGTTTCGAAGAAAGTAGCTGCGCATCGTTATCACTCTCGAGGTGATTTCTTCCATGACATTCAGCTGATCGCCAACAACAGTGAAAAGTTCAATGGGCCAGACTCGAAGCTCACGAAAGAAGCGAAAGTTCTGGTTGAGTTTACAAAGTCAGCGCTGCAAGGCCTCGACATTGAACATCTGGAGAAGAACATTGCACAGGTTAAAGAGCGAGCGAAGGAGATGAACTTCCATTGGGGCGATGACGAGTCGCTTGCAGACTTCCCATCGAACAGAATGTCGGACGATGACATGGACCGGCCGGGTCCTCCAATTATCCAGCCTCAGCCGGAGGTGAAGAGAGCAAGAGGGCGTCCAAGGAAGAATCCTGGTGCGGGTAAGATGAGACGGGCTTATTTCATTTTTAACTGGCTCTCTTTACGTTTTGTTCCATTTTTCTTCAGGAACGAGCAAATATGTCAAGAAGGAGAAGGTCAAACCTGTCGAGGAAGTCATTGATGTTGTCGGCGACTTTGGCCCTGTGAAGTCAGACGGACCGAAGTACTCAGCAGAAGACAACTTCAGCATGGCCTTTGATGCTGCCAACATTCAAGGAGAGCAATCACAGATGCAGGATCAAGTGATGATGATTCCGTCTCAAATTGGTTGGTAGCAACTTCGTCACCGAAGTTCCATTTTCTAATTTGATAACGTTTTAGGACAAGACGAGAACGACAGTCAGCAAGCGGCCGAGGCGATGATTCAACTCGGCTATTACTCAACCTCTCAACAGCCTCAAGAAGAATCAAACGACTTCGATCCCAACTACGACCCGAACTACGATCCTTCAGATTTCCTTATCAAAAAGGATGGCGCAGCTCAGCCAGAAGCAGCGGAGGCCGAGCAATATCAAGAACCCTACGAGTACAACAGCCAAGCGCCTGAAGAAGCTGGTCAAGAAGACATGCAGCAGATGCAAAACTACTACGGATCATTCGCACCAGATTCGTTCAATGACTTCGGCTTCCAACAACCAATGCAGATGCAGCAAGACGAGTACAGTCAATCGCAGCCTCACGCGCAACCTCAAATGATGATCCCGAACGACGGTGGAGGACTCGCCGACCTGGAAATCTCAGATTCTGACGACGAAGACGGCGAGGCTGAAGCAAGCCAGCAAGCGAACACTTCGCAAAATGCCACCGACACGAGCAAGGAAGACGACGTCGGTCTTTGGTTTTAAACAAGATGTTAGCATTACGTTAGACATTTCTATTATTAAATGAATTATTTGGTGAACAATGAGAGTCGATTTGGTTCTACAGCAGTTTCAGCTCGCCGGTTAAAACGTCGATCTCTTCCGCGATGCCTGGGCCGATGGCCAGGACGGTTGTGCTTCCAGGTGCGATCTGAAAGTTAGACGATGAGTTAGAAGATGTTTTGGTGTGATTTATAAGAGATCTACCTGAGTTCGACCAGCATCGTGGACTAAGTAGTGATTAAGTTTCCTAACGCTCGATCCTTTCTTAAGGTTCATCAATTCCTTCTCGCTCTCGACCTTTAAACAAATCTTAGCACATCCTGAGCTCTCCCAACGTTGAATAATCGCCGGATTGCTGTCCATGGCTTGCTGAAACGCTCCGACACTCGCATGTCCGCATTGAGCTCCGATTTTCCCTGTGGAAACATTAAATTTAGCATTTCGCAATTAGAAGCAATCCAAGCTCTCACCTTTTCCCATTTTAAGGTCATTACGGACGACTAAGACCATTTTGTAATTGCCTCTAGGAGCTGTTGGCCTCAGCTTGCTCGCACCGCCTGAAGCTCCAGAACTGTCGTCATCGTCTTCGTCTGAAAGTTAACTTCAGCAATGCAAACCTTCGGAACTGTTTGTTCCTCACCTTTCCGGCTAACTTTCAAGCCGTACTTGTAGCCTACGAAGAAAGACAGCAGAACAGATATTCCGATAACTAACTGGTTCTGATCTAGCATGATTAAATATTAAGTTAAGATCTCTGATATTCTTTAACCAAGAAAGAACTTCGTGCTCGACCCCTCGAAACACGCGTGTCGGTTGTAAACAAACAAGTTTTATAGCGCATTTGAGTTGCAGAATACCCAGCGAAGTTCAAGGATGGATAACTCAATATTCAAGAGTCTCACGTGCGGTGTAATATTCAAGAAGCAGGCGATGAAGCGAGAGCAGCTCAAGCCAGAAGAAGTTAAAGTTGAGTCCGACGACGAGCTAGAAATCCCAGCGAAGAGAAGAAAGAAGCCGTCGAAGGAATATCTGCAGCAGAAGCAACTGGAAGACACCAATAAGCTTCGTAAGGCACATCACATCAACGTGAAGGGCTCAGTCGAGTCAGTGAAACCTGTCGAGTCGTTCAAGGAGCTTTTCCAACGATATTCACTTCATCAGCAAATTGTCGAGAACATCAAAAGCTTTAACTATGCGAAGCCAACGCCTGTGCAGATGCAAGTGCTTCCTTTATTCCTAGAGCAGAAGGCTCTCAAAGTTGTGGCTCCAACCGGCTCCGGTAAGGTTTTCTGATCTCTTCAATCGCACAACTTCTTACAAGGTTTGGCTTCTTTTAGGCAAAACTCTCGCCTTCGTTGTTCCTATCATACAAAGCGTAATGTCGTCATCCCCTGACATTGCCAACCAAATCCAGTCCATCATCATCGTGCCAACTCGAGAACTCGCATCCCAAATCCTTTCCGTCACTGCGCGACTTTGCGTTGACACTGGAGTTAGAGCGCACATCATCACGAGCACTAACGAGGAGCACATGAAGAACTTCCATAAGAAGAAGACCAACATTCTGATCAGCACTCCATTGAAGCTCGTTCATCTTGTCAAAAACCAAGCAGTTCAGCTGAATCATGTGAAATGGATTGTCATTGACGAGGTCGATAAACTGTTTGAAGAAAGCAACAACGGATTCAAGGAAGATCTTGATGAGATCCTCGAAGCGTGCTCAAGTGACGATAAGAAGTTTGCTCTCTTCAGTGCAACGACTACAAAGGAAATGGTACATTTTTTAGCGACTGACGTTGCCCAGAAAAATAAGAAATTTTGTTATGTTTCAGACGCCTTTCGTCCATGCGAACTTGAAGGACTTTGCGACCGTCAACATCTCCCCGAACATGCCAACATCGTCTGTAGATCAGCAGCTGAAATACGTTGGAACAGAGTCGGCGAAGCTTCTTGCTGTGAGGGAAATCATGCGTGCCGGAGTTTCCCCGCCAGTGCTAATTTTTGTGCAGTCGAAGGACAGAGCGAAGCAGCTTTTTGCTGAGCTGATGTACGATGGAATCAACCTTGACATTATCCACTCAGAACGCACGCAGAAAGAACGAGAGGAAGTCTATAAGAAGTTCCGGGAGGGGAAGATCTGGGTTCTGATTTGCACGGAGCTGATGTCTCGGGGAATTGACTTCAGAGATGTCATGATGGTGATCAACTTTGATCTGCCCACCTCGACCTACAGCTACATACACCGAATCGGACGATGCGGCCGAGGAAACAAGAAAGGCAAAGCTGTCACCTTCTACACCAACGACGACCAGAAAGGAATCTTGCGCGACATTGCGAAGTTGGTGGAGAAATCGGGATCGCATGTTGAAGGATTCTTGCTACAGCTCAAGAAGAGCTCGAAGAAGGAACGTGTCGCGCTCCTGAAAAAGGCCCCGAAGCGAAAGAATATTAGCTGCAAAGTCGAGTCAAGCAGAAAGAGCAAGAAGTGGAAGAGAAACGTGAAAAAGGTTGCAAAAGAAGATGAATGAAAGTTGTAAACTCGCTGAATAAAAATTAATAAAATTCGCAAACTTAATGAAATCTTCGTGAATTGTCTACAACAGAAACCAACACGCCAATCTTTTCTGCTGAACTCCCATGAAACCAAGGCTCATGATTGATATCATTAGTCGGACCTCAAGCGTGCCAATGCTTCTTGCTTCTCTGTATTTCAACCGTCCAAAGATTTTCTTGGCTTCACAAATATTCGATACGAACATCATTAAAATTTAGAGAAGTTATCTTCACTAATTTACAATTAAGCTCAACGATTCCAAAGCTCAAAACATCGCTATAAATTTCATGTTACGGCTCATGACCACCGCACGTGTTCCATGTTTGTTTGATCCTTTTCTCGAGCAGTCAAAATTATTTAGATATTCGGCTTCAACAGTTTCATTATTTTCTCGGGTTGGAGGAACGAAAAACGATGATGGAACGCACAGGATAAGCCGACTAAACATAATTTCCCCTGAACCTTTTTGATCACAGATGGGACGACGGGTTGATCGACTCGAGAACGAACATTTATTTTGCGTGCGACTAAAACAAATGATTTTCATAATTTTATTTTCGACCAAATCTATCAGAAACAAAGTTGTAGCGATTAGGACTGCAGAGCGATTTCAGCTCTATCATAATCGCCGAGGAGCGAGGGTGCCAATTATTCAATTAATCGACGATTAGATACAGAAGTTCCTGTGATACACGCAACGTACTAATATCACCTCAGATTTCTTTGCTGGGCTAAGATATTCGACTCAGGAATCTTGAAGCCTAAACCTTCAATAAATTAAGCTTGCGACCGTTAGCCGGTGGACCATCAAACCAATTAACGGTGAAATGACAAAAATCGATGACTTAAAAGGTGAATATTCCCTGAACTTGGAAGTTGTCATCTGATATTTTGCATCAAAAGTGTTACTTTCACACTTTAAAAGAAAGTCTCGACACCTAAGAATCTTGCGGGAAACAAAAAACTGAAAGGAAATTAGGTCATCGGTTGAGTTCCAATGATCCTCGACACGGCTAAAGACGAAAGAATCTGCCAAACAAAATCAAGCTTGAAGTGTGTCGGAAGAACGTGACAAGCAGAAATGTCAAACCGACATCATTTGTTTTAACGATCCTTTGCCTTCTCATTTTCATTGATCAGGATAAGAAGCTAAAGCGGAGGGACAAAAGGAAAAGCCGATGATTGTAAATTATCCCCGAGGATTCAGCACTTTGCCAAAAATCTGTAGACGAATGTCCAGACGCTGACCGACATAAATTCAAAAGTATCATCGCTTCGATCTCATTTGCGGGGCATTAAAATCAATAAGGTTGAAGCCGATCGTTGATAAGCCTTGCGGTTAGAACTTTGTGATATAGAGAGTCGGCCGCATAGTTTAATATTGAAGAAATGGACCTCAGAACCTCTTTTACAGTCTGACCAAGTGAGCCGACGCAGCTACTCAGTTTTTCTCATCATCAATCGAATCCAATGAGTCATAATAATTGCTTTTAAACGGAGCTGCTTGGGCCATTGAGCGCTTCTCGGGTTTCATAAAACGAAGAAGCAAAAAATTGTCCCAAGATTATTAGTAACGCGAGCTTCTTCTCGTCACGGCATTTCATTCCACTGACCACCCAATCAATTTCCATCGCTCGCCTTGGTGTCGCTTGCGATTAAGTGAACGCAGAACGGAAGCAAGGAAAGCTTTAGAAATTATTTGCTGTCATAATATTTCGTTGAAACCGCAAAACTTCTCCATGGTTCTCACTGTCTTCGGTTGATTCCCATAATTATCTGAGGTTTTGTTTCCTGCGCTCCTCGTCTACCATCGTAGATTTCTTCCGTCCCATGATTTTATCTTTTCTCGGTGTCATGAATCTTCTTCGTCTCCTTCACGAACTCAAACAAAACGCCCCCAAGTCATTGGATCCTCTCACATGTTTTCACCTAAAAATTAACGCAAAGCCCGAGCTTCGCGTCTATTCAACAACGACGTTGTTCATAAATGAGAAGATCAGCGTCGTTTCTGCAGCGCCCGATAGCGCCGTCAGTTGAACACTTTCGATGAATCAGACCTCGAACGATTTAATTTGAAAAAGTTAGAGGCATACGATCGAAACAGTTATTGACCAACATGCTGAGCCCGGCTGTTCCCGAACGATCGCTAAAAGGTTCAGAAGTTCCGTCGGCCGTGTTATTAAGTTATCCAAATGCAAATAAACTGCAAATTACGAGAGTTTAATGTCTAAATCCTCACCGATCTTCGTCTCAGAGGAAGGCGAGGTTCGCAGCATGTCATAAACGTTTTTTGATTGACTGCTCGCGCTTCTCCTCGTCTTCTCCGATGGATCCGCGTTTCGTAAATTTAGAGATCAAAACACAAAACGTTTTCGTGAAATATTGTGAAGTTTTTAAACAAACTCATAATTAGATCTTTATTGGAGGCGTAAAACCGTGAGCGCCAAGGCAGCGATCCTTCGATTAATAATTTGAACATTCCGATAGAGTTTCGAGGCGATAAAGTTTCAGCTATGCGCCAAAGGTCCGAGCTAGCGCAGCATGTTGCCGTTCGCATCCCTTTCGATTACCCACGTCAAGAGGATCTCTCCGAAATTGATTAAGGAACAGTCTGGCGATCAATAAATATTTACAGCGATCCTCGAGCTTAGTTTTAGGGAAAATCTCCCTGATGATTGAGACAAAGTCTGACGGGACCGAACAAAGAAAAATCCTTTAATGATTCCGTTGAATAATTTTCTCTCGTGATTTATGTTCGCCTAGAAATATTTCTATTCAAAATTGATTCCGAATCGCTTTGGAAATTGCTGAAATAACGATTATGGTCTTTGAATTATCCCTCGAAGGTTCTGAAAAGCCGCAGAATAAAAATAATTTGTTGATAACTGAGGCAGTAAGGGTTGATAGTTAGATTTGATGGCACTCGTTCTTGGTGGTCTTCGAATCAACGCAACGTTTTGTGAGTATTCTCATACCTTGCGATCGAAGTCGCAAAGCTCGAGCAAGAAACAGATAAAAGTTTGCGATTCCTCTGCATGTCAAAATATCGGTGAAACGTCAAACCGACATCATTGGCTTTAACGACCTTCTCATTTTCATTGATCAGGATAAGAAGCGGAGAAACAAAGAAAAGCCGATGATTGTAAATTACCCTCGAGGATTCAGCAGTTTGCTAAAATTTGTAGACGAATGTCCAGACGCTGACCGACATAAATTCCTAAGTATCATCGCTCCGATCTAATTTTCGAGGTGATTCATTTAGAGCATAAAAATCAATAAGATTAGAGCCGATCATTCATAAGCTTTGCGGTTTGTGCTCTCTGAAGTTTTCCTCAAACTGGAGCTCGTGCTGTTGGTAGAAAAATCTCACAAAGTCAGTCAGCATCAAGCTGAAGCGATCGCCAATTTTCCCACAATCCTCTCGTGAGACTTTCAAGTTTTGGATCTCAAGTTGCACCGAAAGGATGCAAAGTAATTATGTGGGAATTTATTTTTTCGGGGCAAAGCGGAAATTAATTCGCGCAGAAACGGAGCGAAGAGTTCGTCGGAGCAGAAGTCGATTAACTTGCGATAATCTCGGCTGTTGGTTCTTACTCACGGTGAACTATCCGTCCAAAGCGTTGGACAGAAAAATTACCGAAAATCCACTGAAGAAGCGGAGGAAAACGAGATCGCGATTAATCGATTTGCATGCAACGCGATAAAGCGAATGATAGCGAAATTAAATTAATTATGTTGCACTTCATCGGAGTCTTCGCTGCCTTCTCTGCCAACTTTAAAGCATTAGACGAAAACAAGTTGACGGAATAATTGAGGAGAACTGAAATTGGAAGAAATCGCTCAAGGAATCTTGCAACGTGAATCTTTGACCTCACTTCCCCTCTCGATCCAACTGCAATTCCGTTCGCTGGGGATTTCGAGACAAGACTTTCGACATCGGACAACATTTAAACTTTATTTCAACATTAAATAATTTAACAAAAGTACTGACGATGAACAATTTAGTCCAAAAGCTCGCAGAGAGCGGAAATGTAAGACTGAGCCATCTGCAGCGTCTCGTGCTTCGAGAACTGTCGGTCTTCTCCCAGCGATGGCAAATACTGTCGAAGGCGATCGAAGGCGTCGTTGAGGCTTTGCATGCGCTTTCGTTCTCTGGCGTTGGCGGCGATCCTTCGCTTCTTCTTGATCTGTGGTGGAATTTGCTTCGACCTTCGCTGCTTTCTCGATCCTTGTTTTGTGTTTCCTTCGATGATTGGCATCGCCATAGTTGACGACGATGTTGTGTAGTCGGAGGAATTATTCTCCGAGTCGCTGGTGACTTCTCGTTTGAGCGAAACGTTCTTCAATTTCTCGCTTTGGATCTCGAAACTGATTGGCAAATATTTATCGCTCGTCAGTGGAATGAATTCTGGGCTGGAAGATCGGAGGCTTCCAAGGCTTGCCGGCGTTTGCCATCCGTCGTTGAACGCGAGTCGCTCGAAAGGCTTCGACTCGATTTTCACAAACTGATTTGGCGACAAATTCTCGTCGCTCGAGACACAAAAACTTTCGTTCGTCCTGAACAATCCCGGCGAGTAGTAAAACTGCTGTTGATACATTTCTGAGATCATTTTTAATTCAAACTTTCTGTAATCTTCTCCCGTCGACTAACCAACGTAAACTAAACCGCCTGGAAGCATCGAACATGAATTTATTCGATTCGAAGCGCAGGTAGAAGCATGGGAAGGCAGGAGAAACCTGTTTCGACGATTCTTTCTTCTTGCATGCTCGGCCGTTTCCCCTCAACGAAGCGCGTGCCTCTTGCAAACCAATCAAGTGTTTTAGTCGACATATAATTACTTTGTAGCTACTTAGGAACTCAAAACAATTCAAGTTTCTGGTTCTGTAAGGATCATGACTGTTCATTGAAAGCTCTCAACGAACTGAACGATTTAATGAGTCTTGTTATCGGGTATTCTCCAAGCCGTATTGAGGCGGATTAGAAGATGTTTCTCTGTCTCAACGAGATATAACCGAAAGCAGTTATCAGTCCATTGTCGATTAAACCCTTGATGTAGCTATACTTGTTCTGATCTTCTGCGTAAGCTGTTATTCAACCGACTTTCTGTTAATCGTTCCAAATAAACTTTGACACTCTCGGGTGATTTAGCGAACGTTTGTGACAAAGCAGTAGCCAACGTCCTGATAAAAAGTTTGTAAAAAAAAAGTGGTAACTGCGTTAGTGTGTCCCTAGTTTTGTGTTAGCCTCTAATTTGCCACTTTCAGTTTCATTTCATCTCTCACTGTGTCAACTTCGCTCGCTACTAATTATTTTGGTTCACGATGAAATTTGTCTTAATTGTGTTAATTGTTATAGTCGCAAGCATTTCATCAGCGTTATGCGATGGTAAGCCGAGCCTTAAGTCACTGAAAGTTTCTAATATATGTAGGTCAATCAACAGGAACTCTCGAGACGGTCTGTAAGACCAACGAGGACTGCTCGTCTTATCAAGACAAAATGGTGGAGAGCTCGTGTGTCGATTCGATTTGCAAGTGCTCAGAAAGGAAGACAGGGAAGATCGAGAACTGCATTCCTAGGGTGAGTTGCGGTAGATCTGAAAGCCTTCGAAATGTTGTTCAAATTAAATTTCAGAAGCAAAGCGTTAGCAACAGAATCTTCTCCGACTGCCGCACACATAAATGTAATATTCCTCATTCAACCTGTGACCAGACTGCCTGGAAATGTCTTTGTGACAAAGGCTTTATCTCATCTCCCGATGAGCTGCGATGTCTTATCGCTGCTGTTCATCTCTCGCAGCCTTGTGAAATGAACGAACAATGTGTGAAGTACGAGACGAACTCGCTCTGCTCAGCGAACAAGACTTGCGAGTGCCAAGCGAACTTCACCCTTAGCGACGACAACTGTCTGAGTCTCGTGAACATTGGACAGAGTTGCAAGTCAACCCAGGAGTGCCACAAATTCACTCAAAACGCCACTTGCTTGGACCACAAATGCGCTTGCGAAAAGGGTTTCGTATCGTCGGACAACAACGAGGTTCGATGAACACAAAATTAGTTTGTTGTTGATTGCCAACTTTTCCCTTTTCGACATAGCTTTGCCTTCCCGTCCGATATCACTTGGAAGATTGTGTGCAAAACTCCCAGTGTGTGAACGGGCTCGGCGTTGGGTCAATCTGCGATAACGGCAAATGCAGTTGCGACGAGAATCACATCAATGGAACGATGGACGGTCGCATGATCTGCAAGAAAAACGTTTTTTACGGCGACGCGTGCCACGAGCACACCGACTGCGTCTTCTACGACGGCGAGACGAAGATGGAGTGCTTCCAGTACAAGTGCCGATGCCGTTCCGGCTACGAACTGTACGATGCTGATTCAAAACGCTGCGTTCAGCTGAATAGCGCAAGGTCGCTATCATCAAGCGTTGTGAACATCGTAATGTTCATGGCATTGATTGCCACCGCGGGCATTATAGTTTTGTAATCAAAATGTCATAAAATAAACAGTCATTTTTCGAGAAAACTTAGCTTAGAATAATGGCCCTTAAACTGACTGTTTAACCAACGCAGCGCTTCTCCGGTTTCATATGCAGTGGAGGCAAAAAATATGCAGCGAAAAGGTGCAACAAAAACTTTGATGTTTTCATAAAGTTTCGGCGATCATCGGCAAAAAAATTGTCAACTCTTCCTGTCACGACATTTCATTCCACTGACCACCCAATCCACACGAGTTGATCGATCCTGAAAAATTGTTCGCAAAGTGTTTGATGCTCGATTAATCTCTCTGGATTGATTTGTTAACTTTCCTAAAATTCTATCGGGACAAAGACGAAGACAAAATCCTCGAGCCGACAGAAAAAATTATTTTCCCATAAAAAATGTCTGATTTTATCTCGCAGGACACCTGCAGTTTGTGTTCGTTGCGGAGGTTGTACAGTGGCATGTTTGCCTATCGAAAGGTCAAAAAGATTTATTGTCTGATGAAAATTGATAAAATCTCTACAAACAGAGAAGACAGCGATACAAATGGGTTAATTGCTTTCCATTCAGAGTCGCGGGACTGAAGTCGTCGTCCCTCCGTATTTGCACTCGCCTCATCGTTGATTTCCCGCTATTCGAGTTGAGAGCATGCAAATATTGACTCGTTAATCCGCCATGCGAGCTCGTCCATTTGATTGTTCTCGGGATCGCGGGAAGTTTCCTTGTTCGACATATGGCCAGAAATTCATTTCCGATCATTTTTTTTGAAAAAATATTGTTGAACATACGAGAAGCCTTGGTTGGCTCCATTACAAGTTATTTAGGATCAAAGTAATTTTGTCTTCCTCAATAATATTTTATTGAAATCACTTGTTCGACGTTGTTGTAATCAGAAAATCGATTACTTTCGCAAGAGGCACGCGCTTCGTTGAGGGGAAACGGCGGAGCTTGCAAGAAGAAAGAATCGTCGAAACAGGTTTCTCCTGCCTTCCCATGCTTCTACCTGCGCTGCGAATCGAATAAATTCATGCTCGATGTTTCCAGGCGGTTTAGTTTACGTTGGTTAGTCGACGGGAGAAGATTACAGAAAGTTTGAATCAAAAATGATCTCAGAAATGTATCAGCAGCAATTTTACTACTCGCCGGGATTGTTCAGGACGAACGAAAGTTTTTGTGTCTCGAGCGACGAGAATTTGTCGCCAAATCAGTTTGTGAAAATCGAGTCGAAGCCTTTCGAGCGACTCGTGTTCAACGACGGATGGCAAACGCCGGCAAGCCTTGGAAGCCTCCGATCTTCCAGCCCAGAATTCATTCCACTGACGAGCGATAAATATTTGCCAATCACTTTCGAGATCCAAAGCGAGAAATTGAAGAACGTTTCGCTCAAACGAGAAGTCACAAGCGACTCGGAGAACAATTCCTCAGACTACACAACATCGTCGTCAACTATCGCGATGCCAATCGAAGGAAACACAAAGCAAGGATCGAGAAAGCAGCGAAGAACGAAGCAAATTCCACCACAGATCAAAAAGAAGCGAAGGATCGCCGCCAACGCCAGAGAACGAAAGCGCATGCAAAGCCTCAACGACGCCTTCGATCGCCTTCGACAGTATTTGCCATCGCTGGGAGAAGACCGACAGTTCTCGAAGCACGAGACGCTGCAGATGGCTCAGTCTTACATTTCCGCTCTCTGCGAGCTTTTGGACTAATTTGTTCATCGTCAGTACTTTTGTTAAATTATTTAATGTTGAAATAAAGTTTAAATGTTGTCCGATGTCGAAAGTCTTGTCTCGAAATCCCCAGCGAACGGAATTGCAGTTGGATCGAGAGGGGAAGTGAGGTCAAAGATTCACGTTGCAAGATTCCTTGAGCGATTTCTTCCAATTTCAGTTCTCCTCAATTATTCCGTCAACTTGTTTTCGTCTAATGCTTCAAAGTTGGCAGAGAAGGCAGCGAAGACTCCGATGAAGTGCAACATAATTAATTTAATTTCGCTATCATTCGCTTTATCGCGTTGCATGCAAATCGATTAATCGCGATCTCGTTTTCCTCCGCTTCTTCAGTGGATTTTCGGTAATTTTTCTGTCCAACGCGTTGGACGGATAGTTCACCGTGAGTAAGAACCAACAGCCGAGATTATCGCAAGTTAATCGACTTCGGCTCCGACGAACTCTTCGCTCCGTTTCTGCGCGAATTAATTTCCGCTTTGCCCCGAAAAAATAAATTCCCACATAATTACTTTGCATCCTTTCGGTGCAACTTGAGATCCAAAACTTGAAAGTCTCACGAGAGGATTGTGGGAAAATTGGCGATCGCTTCAGCTTGATGCTGACTGACATTACGATCGCGGAAGAACGCAGTTTGCGCTTTCGTGTTGTTTAAAGAGTTCTTATCATATTTCACGTTACATTTCTAGTTTTTTGTGCACATTTTCCTTATCAACGTTTTATCTTTATCTTGCACTTTTGATGGCGTTTAGATGATTTGCACCGTCCACTGTTTACTTATAGCCGAATGATATTTGTAAATTATTCTGTCAACGATTAAGCGTTATCAGTAAGTTGATGAGAAAATAAAGCATTCGCTCTCAGAGTGCTCGCAATCAGTCTGCGATAGATCGTTCAGTGAACAACAACTCAAGCGAGATGAAGAAAATAGTTGTCATCGGTGCCGGAGTTAACGGTCTAAGCTGCGCCGTGAAGCTGGCCGAGAGTTTTTTTCGTCAGAGCGTGCAAGTGACTGTTGTGTCTGAAGACGTCAGCCCAAATACGACTGGCGATATTTCTGCTGGCTTTTGGGGCCCTTATCTTATCGGTGACTCTCCAGAAGAGAAGATTGTGTAAGAACCTCTTCGAAGCAATCGACTATCGATTCATTTGCAAACACTTCAATAGGCAATGGTCAAAGAGTTCCCACGACTTTTTTCATGAGTTGTGGCGTAATGGGATGGCGGAAGAAGCTGGAATCTCGATGATCCCCGCGTATAGACTAACTACGAGCCCTGAAGGACACATCTTCCCATGCTGGAAAGATGTCGTCTTTGGCTACACGGTCTTCAACGCGGAGCAGCTCGAGAGTCTGAGTAGGGAACACAAGCGGAAGTATACGGGCGGCTCACACTATATAACGTTCTGCTGTGAACCGACTAAGTTCCTTCCTTACTTGATGAAACGAATTTATGCCGCCGGTGGTCGATTCGAGAAGAGAAAAGTTGAAAGTCTTGACGAGTTTGATAGCGCCGACTTGATTGTGAACTGTACTGGCTTGGGGAGTCAGAAATTAGTTGGCGACAACAAGATGCAAGCAATTCGAGGGCAAATAGCGAGAGTGAAAGCGCCTTGGCTCTATGATGTGATTATGCACGAGGATGATGACGGCAACTATGTGATTCCGAATACGAACTGCGTAGTTCTTGGTGGGACTCATCAGGTGGACGACTTCAATACGAATGTTAGTCCAACCGACTCCGCATTTATTTTCACGGGCTGCAGGCAGCTCTTTCCTAGCCTGAAGAATGCAGAAATTATTTCAGAAGTCGTTGGGCTTCGACCTGGCAGAGAATCTGTTCGCCTTGAGCTTGAAGAGAGAAGTGGAAAGGCGCCTGTGATTCACAATTTTGGCCACGGAGGCTGCGGAGTGAGTTCTGTGAGTTATAAACTCGCTGTGTTATTCTAAGATGTTTTATCTCACTAGGTTACACTTTGCTGGGGCTGCGCAGACGATGTTCTTGAAGAAGCGATCCCAGTTCTCAATATGCAAACGAAATTATCGAAATTGTAAAATCACTCAATTCAATTTTATAAAATTCTTAAATATTTAACGCCCTTGAATATCAGTGAATTTTTCTAGCGCAACGAATCAACGATTTCTTTTCAGGTAAACTTCTGAGATTGTTTTATGTAACACGCAAAAACTCGTTGGACCTTCAACGATATAAATATACAGAAAGTGTGAAAGTCCAGCACTTCAAAGTATCAAATTTCTGTTTTTCACTAGAGCGAAAGAACCATAAATTCAACCAGGCTTCGATTATCTAATTGATTAGGAAAATATAATTTGAGTCAGTTAATTTTGCTTCCTAATTCACCTTTGATTCTGCTTGCATTCTAGTGACGTCGTCTCACTCTTGACGAGTCATCTGGCCCTTGCTACGTATATTTTAATGAAGTTAGACTAACATTCGGTGTACCGTGCTACGAGAAGCTCTGAACACGTGCGGAAATGTTTCTTTCAAGAACGAAAAACTTCGTCCACTTCATTGAGTTTGGAATAAAAATTACTACGAAGAGAAAATAGGACGAACAAGTCAAACATATGGCGCGATGAGAGTCAAGTCGCAAGTTAACTTTGTCTGGTTTCAGTGGGAAAAGATCATGATGAGCGTTTGAAGATCATTACGATGGCAAATGAGATTAATCTTCAAATTGTGAGACTAAACATCTGAAACCTCGGCGGTTGCATGCCAATCTGGCAGTGCCAAAAGGTTCTCCTTGGCCACGCTTTCAGCGAAAAAGCAGCCCAAATTGATTTCGTGATGTCGACGCTTAGGGCTTAAGCACGTATTTAAACCAATTTAAAGTGGTTTAGATAACGAGATATGATTTGCAATCATAAGCTGATTAGATTCGTGGAAGATTTCGATGAACGGTTCCCTGAATTTGCGTGCCTGGCCTCGGAAGCTTGTCCCTGTCTGGAACATTAAAAATCTCACGTTGTGATTCATGTTCTCACAAGTGTCTCTTGAGATATATTTGTAGGCGTTTTGTTTGACTTCGAGGATGCCATGAGAAGAAAATTATCTACATCTTGAGGGATGTAAAATTATGAGCGAACAAAGGATTTGAAAACAGAAGGACGGAGAAGCAGGAAACGAAGTTCTTTGTTGCTGATAAATTATAAGGCTAATTTGGAGACACAACAATCCAGCTAGAAGTTTTTGTGGTCGAGGGATCCAAAGTTAATGACTTTCGCGTGAAAATCGATCGAGGCTTTTGCTTGTCACTCAAGTCACTCGAGTCTGTCAGATCGTCCACTTCAAAAATTCGCTCAAACTCGCGCCCTTCGATCTCGATCTCTGATAAATTCGTTTTCCTTATCGATGATCTCCGATGACAAGCGTCGGCAATAAATTTCCTCCATGCCTTTTTAATAAAACATTTAAAAAGCCATAAAACGATCCAAGATATAAATTCCAACTATCGTCTTGGTTGTCAATGCGTTCTCATTTGAAAAATTATATCCTCTCGACCAACACGGAGCTTCAGTTTTTAATTTCCTCGCTTCCGTTTTGTTGGATAATCGAGAAATGTTTAGACGATCGAGGAGGATTGATTGGGTGGTCAGTGGAATGAAAGGCCGTGACAGGAAGAGTTGCATGGGACAATTTTTTTGCCGATGATCGCCGAAACTTTATGAAAACATCAAAGTTTTTGTTGCACCTTTTCGCTGCATATTTTTTGCCTCCACTGCATATGAAACCGGAGAAGCGCTGCGTTGGTTAAACAGTCAGTTTAAGGGCCATTATTCTATGTCAATAAATTCATAAATTTAAATTCCTGTGAACAATGAGCTCGACGCAAGGTGCATGTGAAGATGTTCGATGAAACGTCGCGAGTTTGTCGATGCTCTGATGATTTAGGGAGCGAAGATAAACGGCAACAATGTTTTATTGACTACATAATTAAGCGGGCAGCCCACCGATAATTCCATTTCAGTTCTCTCCAATGCAAAATGTCCAAACCGTTTTTGAAATTCTAGATTTGCTGGCACAGTTTGCTTTCTAGGAAATCGATAGACGAGCGATGTGGAGAATTTCACAAGTCAAGTGTTGCCCTGCTACCTCACTTAAGTCCTTGAAATTACGCCGAACAAAAACTCGATGGACAAGTCATTGAGAGAATTCTAAGATTTCAACATAATCTTTTATGTTTCGACTGCCAAATTAACCGGATGGCTTCTCAACAAAAACTTTATTTACTGACGATTTTCAAGTGTTTCTCGATGAAACGATTCAGTCAAATCGGATTTTAAGCTACGACAGTTTAAAACTTAATCAAGCAAAGGATTCACAGTCCCGTTACCGTTTGGGATGCAACCGGAAGTCGATCATTCCTGTTTCGAGAAACTGTAACGGTGCTCGAGGAAAGTGTGAAATTTCTTCAAGGATCATTAAGATTGTTGCACCGGAAACTGTTGATTGTTACATGACGAGTTAACTTTCTCCCCGTAAGTTAAAATTATTTATGAACTTCAATAATTTTATAGTCTTGATCGATTTTTATGGCAAGTAAGAACGAGGGTCATCGGGCTCGGTCAATTCATCTCACTTCTTAAATACACATCAGAACTAATCTGTTAACGATGCTTCAAAGCATCAGCACAGATGGATGAAACTCTAACAGATGCGGTCAGACCTGAACTTTGAAATGAGAAGTGCATTTTGCGGATCAATGCCATATGGCTTCGAGTCTGACGCGTGGCACACAAAACTGCTATCAGTTCGAGGCATTAGAGTCTTCAAATTAAGGGGATTAAGCTTCAAAGCTGTTGAATTATGAAATGGGTCAACAGAACAATAAGAATTTGCAACGTGAATCTTTGACCTCACTTCCCCTCTCGATCCAACTGCAATTCCGTTCGCTGGGGATTTCAAGACAAAACTTTCGACATCGGACAATATTTAAACTTTATTTCAACATTAAATAATTTAACAAAAGTACTGACGATGAACAAATTAGTCCAAAAGCTCGCAGAGAGCGGAAATGTAAGACTGAGCCATCTGCAGCGTCTCGTGCTTCGAGAACTGTCGGTCTTCTCCCAGCGATGGCAAATACTGTCGAAGGCGATCGAAGGCGTCGTTGAGGCTTTGCATGCGCTTTCGTTCTCTGGCGTTGGCGGCGATCCTTCGCTTCTTTTTGATCTGTGGTGGAATCTGCTTCGTTCTTCGCTGCTTTCTCGATCCTTGCTTTGTGTTTCCTTCGATGATTGGCATCGCGATAGTTGACGACGATGTTGTGTAGTCGGAGGAATTGTTCTCCGAGTCGCTGGTGACTTCTCGTTTGAGCGAAACGTTCTTCAATTTCTCGCTTTGGATCTCGAAACTGATTGGCAAATATTTATCGTTCGTCAGTGGAATGAATTCTGGGCTCGAAGATCGGAGGCTTCCAAGGCTTGCCGGCGTTTGCCATCCGTCGTTGAACGCGAGTCGCTCGAAAGGCTTCGACTCGATTTTCACAAACTGATTTGGCGACAAATTCTCGTCGCTCGAGACACAAAAATTTTCGTTCGTCCTGAACAATCCCGGCGAGTAGTAAAATTGCTGTTGATACATTTCTGAGATCATTTTCGATTCGAACTTTCTGTAATCTTCTCCCGTCGACTAACCAACGTAAACTAAACCGCCTGGAAACATCGAGCATGAATTTATTCGATTTGCAGCGCAGGTAGAAGCATGGGAAGGCAGGAGAAACCTGTTTCGACGATTCTTTCTTCTTGCAAGCTCCGCCGTTTCCCCTCAATGAAAAGCGTGCCGCGCCTTCGAACCAATCAGAGAAAGAATGAAAATGGCGCTACACAGCTTTGTGGCTTACAAAAACATTAAGTTCACGAGAGTTTTTACTCTCAAATATTTATTTCATTCAATAGATTGCAATTCATTTTACACTATCGCCTTTTCCAGTAGATTGAACACGAGCGTTCAGCCCGATGGGTGAAGCGATTTCATGTGTTTCCAATGAATCTTTCGGTAATCAATTAATTGCAAACCTCACAAGAAACGTTTCATGTTGAACTTATTTTTGCATTGCAATTTCGAAACCTTGATAATAATTGAGTGTTTTATTCGATCTATCCATCATACATTCTTCTCACAACAGTTTAGTTAATGTTGTGAGAATACCAAATCCGACCATTTGACTTTAAAGAGGCGAAGCCCGAGGAATTTCTTCCGATCCAAGAAAGTAGAAATTGGCCACAAGATTTTGAGTAAATTGCGGATCCGAAAGGAAACAAAAATCAATTTTTAAGGCGTTATAGTCTTGGCTCTCACCGATCGGGTTAAGCTTGGCTGTCAGCGTGGCTTTTGATCCTTAATGTATCATGAACGTTCGGAAAAGGTTTGAGAATATTTGGTTGTGGAAAACAAGAAGTTGTCAACTGAAAACGAGTGAAATCTCGAAGATTTCCATCCTACAATACGACAGTAAAACTTGAAATAAATAAGAGTTCGCTAAGAATATTTTATTAGTTTGTGAAGACTTAACTTATACACATCAATCGACCATTCAGAAGAAAAGTTTTTAAATTAAATCATTCGTGTAATTAGCATGAAAATTCTTAAACTAAATCAGCGACGTTCATTGGCATCTCGTCGATCTGTGTTGAATAATATTGTTCGATATCGCGAAGAATTCTGATGTCGTCGGATTTAACAAAGTTGATGCCGACGCCTTTGCGTCCGAAGCGACCTGAACGGCCGATTCTATGAATGTACAATTCACGATTGTTGGGCAGATCGTAGTTGATGACGAGCGAAACTTGTTGAACGTCGATTCCTCGAGCCCAGACGTCAGTTGTGATGAGAACTCTCGTCTGTCCCGAGCGGAACTCTTTCATGATCTCGTCTCTTTCCTTTTGCGGCATGTCGCCGTGCATCGAGCTGACTGTGAAGTTTGCCTCGCGCATCTTCTCTGTCAACCAATCGACCTTTCTCTTCGTGTTGCAGAAGATGACGGCTTGAGTGATTGTGAGCGTGTCATAGAGATCGCACAATGTGTCGAACTTCCACTCTTCTCGCTCGACGGCGACGAAGAACTGTTTAATTCCTTCCAAAGTCAACTCATCACGCTTGACGAGAATGCGAATCGGATCAGTCATAAACTTGCTGGTCATCTCGAGGATCTCATGAGGAAGCGTAGCGGAGATGAGGCAAACTTGTGTTGCTGGCGGTAAGTAGCGGTAGACATCATAGATTTGCTCTTTGAATCCCTTGTTCAACATCTCATCAGCCTCGTCGAGGACCAACATCTTGATCGCTCGCGTGCGCAACACTCGACGCTTGATCATGTCAAAAACTCTGCCCGGCGTTCCACTGACGACGTGCTGACCGTAATCTAACTTGCGGATATCCTCTCCAAGATTCGTGCCACCAATGCAAGAGTGGCATTGCACGTTCATGAAGTCACCTAGCGCAAGGATAACTTTTTGAATCTGAACGGCGAGCTCGCGAGTCGGAGACAGGCAGAGAACTTGAGTTTCACGGAGTGAAGTGTCGAGCTTCTCCAAGATTGCAATGGAGAACGTAGCCGTCTTTCCGGTACCAGACTGTGCTTGTGCAATTACGTCTCTGCCTTTCACGATGGGGAGAATACTTCGCTGCTGGATTGCCGATGGTTTCTCAAAGCCTAAAAGGAGTTTCAGGTTATGGTATTTGTTTTCCAGCTCAACCAGCTTTAACTCACCGTAAGCATAGATCCCTCTGAGCAGTTCTTCTCGCAGCTTCATCGACTGGAAGGTTGGAACAACCTCAACATCTTCGCTTGTCTCAAATTCGATGTGCGACAAATCTTCATTCTGCGCACTTTTTCTTGAAGTTCCAGCCATGATTTTCGCTGTTTCCGAAGACTAATTTATGTAAAACGACTTGCCGGATGCTTTATCAGTAGAATGAGCTGCAATTTATTACTGTGAATTGTGTTTTTCCTTTGTAAATTAAAATTCTTCAAATCGTTTGAAAGTTTTAGTTTTTGTTTTGTCGAGTTGCTCGTCCTTTGACAATTCAAATTTCAAATCGCCGTTAAGAGTTGGCCGGTAAATTCGTAGTTGTTCGAAGGGTTTTGGCCACGCAATCAAATCATTTCCAGAAAACACAGAAAGGAATTTACGCGAATTGCAGTGAAACTTCGTCATAGTATGAGCAACTAAGTGATTGTAGTGACAGTTCTGCAGTTTTGCTTGCCGTGGATGGTTACAAGAGAGACGCAAATATGGAGAACTCTAATTCAAACGCTTTTTTGGTAATTATTGATGCTCTCGCTCTAATTCCCCGTCTAAATATTGATAAGCGACACTCCTTATCAACAAGGCATGGCGAAGAAGAAGCTACGAGTCCAAGTTTTACCGTAGCACGCTTATTGCGACTGCGGTTAATTCATTCTCATTGTGTTGTTGTTGTGATTTTTGAGACGGAAAACAGAAAATGCGAAAGAAATTGATCATTGCCTCGCTCGAAAGTGCTCATGCACAATATGTTTCAAACCTTCTTCTTCCCCATTCCTTTCTCTCGCTCTATCGCTGTCTGCTTCGCCTCTCTACAAAGCTGAAAAAGTTTTGCTTGCGTCAGCTATTTGTTCGAACTGGAAACTTCTCCGCGATTAATTAATCATTTCGGGCTAATCAATGGAAGATTACGCAAGCATGGTGACATCTCCTGACCTAGTGCAGCAGGATAAAATCAAATCTCTTGTCTCTTGCAGTCAAACGACGACTGGATTCCGGACGGCGCCTTTCTCGACACGTTCTTGTCGATGGAGACGGACGATTTGTTGAACACTTCGAATTTTGGCACCCAACCCGACCTCATCGACAACATGTTGAGCTTCTGCGATCCGCCGATGTTTAACGGAGACGAGCAGTTTAAGAACGAGCCCATTTTCTCATCAGGAGCATCTGACAGTGGATTATCAAGCGACAACTTGGACTTGTAGGTTTCATTTTATTAATTGCTGATTGTCTCGAGTCTTAACATTCAATTCACCTCTTCAGAGACATCAACAACGACATGGATCTACTCAGCTCATGCTTGTCATCGCCAGCGAGCGACGAGCACGAATTGCCGCCTATCCAAGCTGAGAAGCCCGCCGAAGCTATTCGAGCTTTAAAGCGCAGTGTCAGAAATAACAGAAATAATATGAAATTTGGGTCAGCGGCATTGAGAAACAACAACAACGTTGTCAAAAAGGGTGAGTGAATCATTAGAAGTCATGAATCACCTTGACGGAAAACGTCTCGTTTCAGGTGATCAAAAGATTCTTCAACTGAAAAACAACGCCGGCAAGTCTCGCTCGATTATCGTGCCGGTCTCCTCGCAAAACAGCAAAGATTTTCGCTCCATCAAGATCGTCAATTCAGCTTCATCGAAGTCGGCAAACATCAAAGCCGTTGCAGCGAATCTGCTTCAAAGATCCAAGCAGGGCTTGTTGCAGAAAAACATCCTCATCCCGAAACAGGAATGTGAGCTTGACGATGACGACTATGACGACGACGACGACATGCTGAACTTCGACGATATAATGCAAGAGACAGACGACGTTTTAGCTGCACATGACGACGACGACGACTTCTCTTCTGCCGAGAGCTGCAGCTCAGGTTACCCAAAGCTTGTTCTAACCAACGAAGAGAAACGTCTACTGGCGAAAGAAGGCATTTCTTTGCCACAAAGCTACCCACTTACCAAACACGAAGAACGCGAGCTCAAAAGGATTCGACGAAAGATTCGCAACAAAATCTCCGCGCAAGATTCCCGCAAGCGTAAGAAGGAATACATTGATGGATTGGAGGAGCGCGTTAAGCAATGTTCAGAGGAGAACCAGCACTTGATCAAGCGTATTAAAGTCTTGCAAACACAGAACCACGACTTGATGTCGAAGATGAAGAAGCTCCAGACGCTTCTGACGAAAAGTACAGGTAAATCGGCGCAGCCGGCCACTTGCCTCATGATTCTCCTGCTGTCGATGGCGCTTGTCGCCGTGCCAAACCTCAAGATCAGCAAAGATACCATCAATGCTAACGACTTGGCAACAGCCTTCGGAGACCAACAGAACCGTCGCAACTTGTTGTTCGACTTGAAATCAGAGCTCGAGGATTTGGAGCCCGACGACTCGCTCATGTACATCCCGAACGAGCACGACTACGTCGAGAACGTGTACAAATACGTTTCACAACTATCATCAGAGGTTTCATCATCTCCACCTCCAACCAAACGCTCGAAAATGCTGGTGGACTACGACATCGACTCGATTGACGAGTGGGAGCTCAAAAAGAGAGCGGGCGACGGGAACATCAATTCGTTGGAGGAAGAGCAGCAGCAGCAGCCGAAGATAACCGTCAGCAAAGATCTCTTCGAAATAGGCTCGAAGCTCAACACCACGGAAGCCCTCGATGGCCTCAGCGAATCTGACAAAATGCTGATGCAAAGCATCATCAATCTAGCGTCTGCCGCTGCACTACAAAAATCCAGCACTTCCTAATTGGAGGAATTCCGTTCTAAGTAGCTATTCGATCCCGTAAAGATTTTGATACGAATGAAGAGTTCACGTCGCGTGAGTCCAAGTGGAATGCGAAGTGTTTTTTAGTTGTAAGAAAAGAGAGAACTTATTTTAGGCCGGCGGATGAGAGAACCGAGGCCATTACATCCCAATCGTTAGTATTTTAGTTTGCTAACGCTACTATTAATGCATCCGAGTGTTTGGGTGCGCCTAAATCACAGTAAAGTGTAATATCGCTACTATAACTTTTACTTTTTAAGTCCAAGGGAAAATTTATTTGCAAGAAAAACATAATTTAATGTTTCCTAGTTTGTTAAGAATTATTTTAGCTTTTCAAAAGATCACCACGATCATCTTCATCCTCAATGAGTGTCGTTGAGCAGCAGCTCTTGATGTTCGGTTACCGTAGATGCTTGTCAGCATTTCATTAAAAGTTTCTGCTCCTAATAAGTTCAGTAAAATCCCATAAGAGAAACAATCGTAGACTTCACTTCCTGAAATATTTCTTCAAATATAAAGAATAAAAATATTTGACAAAGCATTTATCGAAATTGTTCCGTGTTTTGACTTTCGTTTAAACTAAGTTTTTCAGATGGTTTTCTCGCCAGTCTGACTGGCGCTTCACGAGACGCGCGGAGGGCACAGAAACTCTCCTTGACTATCTTCTTTTGTGGGGGCTAAAGAAACTTTGGAACCTCAATATTTAGCCTGTAATGAGCCAGTAACTTCATTAGCTATTTCAAAAGCTTCATTAGCTATTTCAGCAGCAGATTGATGAAATATTCAGTGACGATCTCCGATGAAAAATGTAAGGTTGAGCTTTATTCTGCATTATCGATTTGCAACATGACAGCAAATGTTTTTTAAAATGATTTTTATGAGCTATATTTTCTTCAGCTATAGCTTTTTTCGTGATTTCTCGAAATGGTTCTTCACTTCGAATTACGAGCATGAGATCGGCTGGCCAGATGGCGGTTGAAGTTGACAGCGTTTGCGCAATTTAACATGCAAGAGTCGCAGTAAAACTTTGGACCATTCGGATTGCTCTGACAGTAATCCAGATGGAGCTCAAGGTATTGCTTGGAAGGAAACGATTTAAAGCAGTATTGACAGCAGTGTTGAGGATCCAATTGACTTGCTCGTCTAACTTTCGCCAACGGTGCAGGATTCGTCGGTAGCTCTTGAACTTCTGTTGAGTCTTTAAATCGATAAACTTTACCGGCAACCGGCGCTCCAACGTTCTGCGAGACGAAAAGATCCTCAGTTGTGCTCCTGCCTGAATGAATACGCTGACTTTCGATTGTTATGTATGGCATCTCAAAATATCGCAGATGCTGCAAAAATTTGTCCATTTGATCAACAGGAACGTTGGCGTTTCCGGAATAGATCATTTCAACAAGCCAGTTGAGCACTTGCTGATCCATCTTGTCGAAGAAGAACGTAGGATGCTGTACATGCGTTTGTTTCGTAAGGATACGTCTAAAGAAAGGCGAATTCGCTACTAAGACAGTCTTGTGGACTTCCAGTGAAGCGTCGCCAGCGATCAACGTACAGTCAGTGCATCCGCCGTCTTTCAAAAGTCGTAGAATGTTTTGGTTCAAAGTTTCTGCAAAGCTAGGCTCTGCTAGAGAGTTTTCCACGCGTTGAGATGATCCAGTGGCCATTGTATTGATATCTGATGAGAAGTTTAGTTAGAATTGGATTCCACAAGGCAGTGAACGCCGATGCGCATCTAACAATAATCCTTCATTCGTCCTTCGAGATCTTCTTGGCTTACCTGACGACTGGAACTAGCTACATTGTTGTCTTATTATGAAGTACTTGCATTGACTTACGCTCTCCATAAACTACAAAGATTTTTCTCGCTGCTCTTTGCGGTTAATCAACTAAAAAGATTTTCCTCGCCGCTGGTTTTTCTTCCTTCGGGGTCAATGAACTTTGAAGGTCAATGACTTTCGTTCAAATGTTCGTTAAGATTCAAACCCGAAACGACCGTTAAGGTTTCTACAATCTATTTTCATTTAACTTTATTTTCTTGAAATCCATTGCTTTCTTGAACTTAATTGAATCTTCTGTTTGACATCGGAAAGCTCTGTTAAGCCTTTCATCATCGTCCGGAAAAACTTTGCGAGGCTTTCTTCAACTTCTTTCAAATATTTAATTTGGAGGTGAGGGAGACAGTTTTCTATTTCATTTTCCAGCTTTTCCTTTCCCTTTCTCTGATTATTGTCAAATATCTTAAAGATTTGAGTAAAAATTTTCCAGCCTAACAACAAAACCTTTCCAAGCGACGCTTATCCTCAAAAGGAAATTACAGTAGTGCGATTAATTTCTCTAGAAACGAATTGCTAATGTGAGAGTGTAAACATAAATTATTCGGCTTGCAGTGGAACTCGAGCGATTAAAACTTAGTACTTTAGTCGTCGAGGAGAGCCTCGTCCTACCAAATCGCCGGCTGATCCGTCGTGAACTGTGTGATGCCATTGTTTGCCATCGAGTCAAGAATGTTGACTAGGAAGTTGGAACAGACGATAAAACCATTGCTGTTAATATTAGGATGAAGTGACTTACCAACATACGAAGCAACCTCGGGATGGACGTAGGGCTGAAGCTTCTCGTGTAGTTGAATGAACGGATGTTGAAGGAGAGTCTTGTATTTTGGACGATGTGTTTCTTCTTTAATTAGACTGTTGGACGATATGAATCAGTTTGATGCTCTCAAGCGAATGAAGAGAAACTCACCAAGTATTTACAAACGTACAGAAGTCTTCAGAGAAGTCCATGCCGTTGTAATGACGGGTCAATCGAGGAGCATCGCCCTGAACCACTTGATAAAGCTGCTCGAAAACTGACGCCCATTTGCTCTGATAGGGAAATTTCCCTGTAGCGACTTCCATCAGTGTGATGCCCAACGACCAAACGTCACTTCTGACATCGTAGCCTTTGTGGGAGAACTCCGGATCGATGCGCTCCGGGGCCATGTACGGGCGGCAGCCGGCGTCCTTCGTTTTAGCGATGGAATCTATCAACTGTCCACTGATCCCGAAATCACACAGCTTGATGTCTCCACGTTCGTGGAGGAGAATGTTCGAGGGCTTGACATCGCGATGGATGATCTTGAGCTTCTCCTTCAAATAGTTGAGAGCGTGGACAGTGGCGACGGTTATCTGGCCTAGAATGTTCTCAGGAATGCGTTGCTGCTGACGTTCGCAGACGTACTTGTAGAACTTGTCGAGCGACGTTGACATGATCTCCATCGCAATCCAACAGTCGCCTTCCTTAAAGATCGCACCGTAGAACTGTACAATGTAGCTGCAGTCGTTCGACTTCATGACAACGTCGAGGTCCATGATTCGCTTCTGCTCTTTCTCGTCTACGACGCTTGAACACCGAATTCTCTAAAACAGGAAATGCCGTCAGTTGGTCTTGAAGTCCGACAGAGATGTCACCTACCTTAACAGCCATTATTTTATCAGTTTTCTTGAAAATCATTTTGTTAACGCTCCCGAAGGCGCCGCGTCCGATTTCGCCGAGATCGCACAGATCGTCCGAGGTGAAATCATAAATTTCTGTGCTGCTGAACTGAAGCTTTCCTGACTCATGAGCCTTAAATCGTTCGCGACTGAAAGGAGATAACGAGTGACGATGTAGATTTCATTCTTTGTCGTTTGATAAGGCCAATCAAGTGGAATTTTTCGATGATTCACCTGGGAATCGTAGGCAGTTGCTGCTGCTGTTGTTTTGGGGGTGAAACTTTCTTCTCGGCGCTGGGTGGGAAGCTGAGCTTCAACTGTCGTCGCGTCTCGATGGGATCGAGCTTCTGGTAGACTGAGTTCGAGTTCTGTTGGTCGTTGCTTGCCATCTCAACACTCAGCGACTTTTTTTCTTCACGAAAGTTGAGAAAAATAAATCGATTGCACAAAACTTAGAAGTTTGTCATCAATTCCGGGTGGACTGACTTCAAGCGAAACGATTCACGACTGCAGAACACAAGCGTTCAACATCAAAACGTCCAAGTAAAGTTGAAATGCGTTAAAATATGAAAGTTTCAGAGACACAACTCAATAAAAATCTTTACTAGCGAACTGCGCTCGTCTCGACTGTGGTCAACCTAAGTTGTTCAAATTGTATCTTGTGTAATTCCTATTGGTTTAGACCTAGAGATCTAGAGTTTGAGATGGAGATAGAGACAGTCTGGATCTATAGATTGACACTATCATACCAACGCGTTACCGACAAACTTTGCCTGATTTTTTGAACTTTGCCAAAGTTGAATAGTGAGGGAGCTTAACTACGGAAAGACACTGAAGTTTTGAATCGAAGAAAATGGAGCAAATAGACGACTGTAAGCAGCGAAACGATGGACAAACGGCGGACAACGCCGCCGACTTCGGGATCTTGCTTAAGGATGTCGAGTTTTGGCAGCGGACAGTCGCGAATCTTACGGAGGAACAAATTTCGAAGTCGACAGGCGACAGCGCAGAAAATGTGAGTAAATAAATGCCATGCGGAGGCAAGTTACATAAATCCCTGCCCTTCTAGGACAACAAATCGTTGGCGCCTCATGCGGAGAAGGTTTTCTGCGTCTGCTGCAAGTGCAGCAAATGTTTGACTTATCGGAAACTAATAATCGGAATATCACTGGAAATTGAAGCGTACAATGCCCTGTGGGATCGTCTGAAAGAAATCTTCAATTCCTACTACACGCTACTGCCAGCGTAAGTCTCCTAACTGAGCCTAGCAAGCTCTGGCTAATGCAATCGTGTGTTTCAAATCTAGCGACCAGAATTCTGTCATTAAGCGCAAGTATGAGGAGCTGCAGACCAAATCGTGCGGTGTTCGATGGTTCAGCGACGGGAGCATTGACGTTAACAAGAACATTCACGTGTCGATGGGCAGTCACTTCTCACTTTCCAACGAGATGACTTTCATAATCGTCTTCAACATGCTTATCCTTCGGGATAAGTTCCAACTGTTCCAGCTACTCTCATTGCAACTGACAACAATTATTCTCGCATACCGCGAAGGCATCAAGGAGATGACGAGAGTCGTCGAAGACGATGAAGAGTTCTTTAAGCCCGAGGAGTTTCTCACCTGTAAGATTAATCGCAAGCCTTAGCGCATCCTTTGACCAGCAACTTTCGCTTTTATTTTAGACATTCTTGATGGCTACAAGAACATTTCCAGCATCTCCGACACCTTGACTCCGCTCGTGATTGAAATGCGCGATCACCTGGAAAAGTTCTCGCTCAACTGGAAGCTGATGAACCAGTGCATGTATTATCGGTTCCTTTACGTTGATATTGAGAGTCGAATGGCCGACTGCATCCTGCGACTGAAGGATCGAGTCGATGCCGAGACTTACAAGAACTACGTTTATCGCTTCATTCAGTTCGACGAAGAGATGACGCAAATCGGCCAAGTCTGGGAAGTTGCGCTGGTCGCTCTGGAGCTATACAGGAAATCAACACCGGAACAAGTGTCAAGATCCGAACGAGTAGAGCAAGTGCGCCAAATCATTGAGTCATTGCATGATCTTGAAGATGTGCCAGAGGTCTCAACGTCTCCGATTAGCGACCAAGCGCTGGCTCTCGACTGGATGTTGTCAAGTGAGAAAGACGAAGTCTGGTTCAGTGTACTCAACACGATCAAGCAGAAGAACGAGCCGCCTTACCGAGACAACAAAAAGCATCCGTGCCATTGTTGGGTTTGCTTGATGGCTGATGGCGACAAAGTTCCCGACATTTGTGCCATTCCTGAAGATTCAACGTCTGATGTTTCACGGTTGGGTAACAACAGCTATCATCTATCATGGGCCGTCTTCAAGCACCTTAAAGATCGAGAGCCATACAACAAACCCATCGTTCATCCCGACGCGTTCTGCATCTTCAATGATCCTCCTTGTCAGCAAATGGAGTGTCAAGTGGGCATGAATCTCATCGTCGGCGCTTATCCAATGAGTTTCACTAAGTTTCTCATTCGAACTTACCAGCCACTGTCAACGGCAGACCGTGAAAAGTTCCTAAAGGTTCCCAGTCAAAGTCTGATTCGGAAGTTCTGCTTGAAGAAAGGCGGCGCTGCAGCTAAGGAAATCATGCAGGAAGCAGATGAAATAAACCACTCGTTCCTGCTGCTCAACATGTTCTGGGACGACGATGAGATCGCAGATCCAATGCTGCGTGCTGGGCTAGCTGCAGCGCTAGCTGAGAACTTCAAGACGGAGATAAAGTTTCCCCAGAAACATATCATCTTCTCGTACTTCTACGCTTTGTTTCGACCTGACGGCCCTTCAAACGATATTACTATGGACCTGGAGTGGCTGCACAAGGTGATCGAAGCGAACTTATTCAAGAGTTTTGGCGTCATTTCCAACATCAACGAGCCACCGTCTACATTGAACAACGCGTCCAACACGGTTGAGGCAATCGAGATGACTTTGAACGAACTGAAAATAACAGCGGAAGTGTCTGCTGGAAGCAGCAACGCGCTGGATCTTGTGCAATTTTCGATGAAGGAGGTGGCGGACAAGCTAAGCTCGATCTCGTTGACTGATGATGGGAACGAGAATGCGAAGAAGGTTTTGGAGAATGAGATCAAGAAGCCGCTAGTGGAAGCATTGAAGCTGGCGGCGAGCAACAAAAAACTCGAGGCAGAACTGAAATCTCTTCAGAAGGAGCACAACATGTTAAAGGATATGGTGAAGGGACTCGAGCAAATACACGGAGAGAAGAAGGAAGTTCAAGTGACTGTGACGACAACCGCGACAACAAAAACTGTTTCAACAGAGACCAACAACGTACCAAAATGTGGGCACAACCATCATTCGCAATCTGGATCTTCATCGCCGTCAACCTCCGAAGCTGATCACGGCAAGGACGCCGGCAATGGTGCAGACTGCGTGTGTTACTATTGCACGCTGTTCGGTAAAAATCAGGATCTAATGAACTCACGATCAACTGAGACTCGAGACCGCCTTCGAAAGCGACTGCACGCTCTGCAAAGCCAAAAGGATTTCACAAGCAAAACGAAGAATTTGAAGAACATAAGTTTGCTGCTGAAGAACGGCGCTGCCGCTGCCGCCGCTTCAAACACTCCAAAGTGTTCTGAAACTGCCCCGCATAAGTGCGCGTCAAACGGAACGGCTAACGTGCCATCGATGAAGATGAAGGTTGAACTGGACGAGCATCAGCGAAAGAAGAAAGCAAACGCACCGAAACCGACCTTTGCGACTAAGCCAGATCATGTGAAGATTCAGCGTGAAACCGAGATAAACTTGAAGTCGGTTGAGCATCTCATTGAGTACATTGAAGGTCCGAGTAGCAAGGCGGTTGTGGAGCAAAAGAAAGCAGAGGAAGCGGCAGTCAAAAAGCAACAGAAAAAGGCCAAGCAGCTCGAACAAAAAATTCGTCGACAGATCGATCTGTATCTTGAGGAGCTCAACGAGCTTAATGGGAGTCTTCATGAGGTTGTGATAGATGCTAAGCAGGTACAGAATCAGTTGAGTCAATTAAAAGCTGGTAAAGGTAAGAACAAGGAATTGAAGAAAGTGAAGACGGCCGAGGATAAGTTAACAGAGCTAACGTCGCAGCGGACCCGGAAGGAGACCGATGCCAAACGAATCCTAAGCAGCATCAAAGAGCTCAATCCCAGTGTCGATTTATTCAGTGAATGCAATGAATTGAAGACGATTTTGGCTCTCCTGGGTCCACTGCCGGTGCAATATCAACCCAAACCGCAGCCGTTCAGAATCCAACCGCCAGCTGCGATTCCAAGGCCCGCGCCTGTTCCAGTGAAAGTTAGTGAATCTGTGAAACTCATCGATGACGACCCTGCAAAGAGAATGGTGACGATTCGAAGAATTAACCTTCCTCATGCAGAGCCGCAAGTGACGGTGACAGCCAAAGGGACGACACCTGATATGGATCAGCTTCTTTATACTTTTGTCAACGGCCAGTTAGTGCCAGCATCGAGTCTGTCGCCATCGGCTTTCCAAAACGGTTCTATTCAACTCTTCATGTCGAGCAATGGACAAACCAAAATGGTTGTTGGCAATGATTTGCAACAGAAAGTCGGTGCTGCCAAAAATACTGTTCAAATCACGCCAGTAACGCCAACTCCAACACCTGCGAATGTCCCAAATAAAAAGAAGCAAACGCCTGTTCCAGTCGCACCGGAAAAGTCCAAGAAAGAGCAGAAGAAAAAGAAGGAAGAACTTCCACCACCGCCGGTCAAGAAGGAGTTGAAGAAGCCAGAGGAAACGAAGAAACCAGAAGTGAAGCAAAGTTCGCTTAAACCGGAAGTTAACAACGAAAAGAAGAAGAAAGTTAAGAAGGCTTACATCGATCCAGAGTTTGCAGCGAATCCTTTTAAGTTACTAGATGACGATCAGCCTTCAGAGTCCGACGAAGAGGTTTCCGAGACATTCGATGGCATCGCTGAGCCTGTGAAGAAGGAAGAAGACGATTTCAAGACTGTGAGAAAGGCGAGAGATGAAAAGAAATCAAACAAGAAGCAGACCGTCGTAACTCCGGTGGTGCAGACTAAGAAATCGACGGGCAAAGCCAAAACCGAGCGGAAGGACAGCGTGACAAGTGTGACGAGTAGCAACGCGTCGAAAGATTCAGCCACATCTAAGCAACAGAAAAATGTTTTCCAAGCTCCTGAAGCGCCCAAAGCAGCGACGCATCCGACGCCGATGAGCTCCAACTCTATCATGGACCAACTGAATCGTGGCATTCGCGTTGAAGGGCTTCGTCTTCCTCCTGGAATAACTTTGACAAAAGTTCCTCATTCGGAATCCCACAACGTGGGAGTGAAACGCGAGTCCATCAATCGAGTGAGTGACTTGTTTTCTTTTCTTTATCCACAAACTTTATCCAAACATTTTGACAGATTGCTCAACCTATGCAAGATTATTCGTCGACACCAACACAGTTCACGTCACAAGGAGACCCGAACGGAATTATTATGGTCGAGAGTAATCCTCACGGTGAAACGGTTGTTGGAAAGAAGAAGAATAAGAAAAAGAAGGCAAAGACTGATGGTGCCGACAACGCGCAAGGTGCAACGAACTCTAATCAAGCAGATCGCATCGTGACTTTGAAGAATCCAATGTTCTTCAACAATCCTTCGGAGCCAATGAACTCGATGATGCGCAATCTTCAAACGCCGCCTTTCGTCTCTCCGATGGCACCCGAGCCGCCGACAGCTTCAATCGTTCGCAACGAGAACGGAATGTATACGATTCGCAATCCAAGCTTTCAGAATGCTTTCGGAGGAGGCAGTCCGGCGCCGGCTTATGTGCCGCGGCCCCCCAACTCTTACGGAGCTTTCGAAGCCGATGTACCACCGACAGAAGTTGTGCCACCGAAGTGTAGCTCGGTTATTGGGAGTGAAATGAAGAACGTGCTGCAGCGACGAAAGGAACAAGAGTTCGCCGCAATGGATTCTTATAGTCAATACGGAATGCGACGACCAGCAACCTACTCGCACTTTGGGGGATCCGGAGTGAACTTTAACAACAACGGCACGCACTGCGACGACAGTTTCTTACAGCAGCCAGCTGCAGGCGGGTTTCAGCCGTATCAGAACTCAATGATGCCGAACTACGACGACTTGCGACTGGCACCGGGCCAAATGCTGAACTCTGAGGTGGGAATAATACTTTGAAATTGTTTTCGTTTGTACATTTCTAGTTTTTTGTTTACAGGTGACAATTCACAACGTCACCGAGTCGAAGATTTTCCAGAATCAAGCCAAGAAAACTCCTCCACCGATTGGGACACCGAGGAATGGAAATGGTAACGTCGAGAACGTTGGCGCGATGTTTGGCGATTTAATGATCAGCCGGCCGATGGCGCCTTCTAAAATAATTAACGGAAACGGTAAACAATCAAGCCATCTTTCGTGATTAAATGAAGTAAATTTCATGCGATTATCGCTTCTCTCTGACAGATAACTCAATCTTCATGACCACCCCGAGCCAAAAGTTGAATGACATCGAGACTGATCGCGATCACGATAGCTTCAAGCGTTACGATTTCAATCACGCGCCGCCGAAACAAGCGATGAAAATCATCAATGACCCGAAGAAAGTCGCCATGGCGCATGCGATGGGCGACGATTTCGATCGAAAGCAAAACTCAACGAACTCCAACAGCCCAATTTCCGTGACGTCTCTAGACGAGATCTTTGACAGCGGCGACCACAAGATGGGAAGCTTGCATCAGAAGTCTCCGTTCTCCTCGGGCGCGTCCTCGCTCTTCTCCTCGGGAATGTAAACAAGAACCTTCTCACAATTTGAAACATGAATTGAAACGTTTAATTAGACTTTTTGAATTTATCGATGATTTGCCGACAAGAGCAAAACTATGAAATACGATTGAAACGACTTGTGACTCGAAGATTTGGAAGCGTTCAAATGAAAGCGAAATAAAGCAAACGAAAGAATAATTAGAAGTCTTAAAGAAAGTTCTCTTTTATTGTCTGTCTGTTCACAGTGACGCCGGTCAAGACTCGAGGTCTCTTCTTCATTTTGAAACCCTGCCGATAAATCAGCACGATTTCCATTATCCAGTCATAGATCTTAATTACCTCGTTACGAGCCTCTCTTCACAGCGACGCCACTGAAGTGTTAAAGTCTTTATGAAGTCTTAATTTAATCGTTATTCAATCCCGAAATAAAGCGGCTTTCTTTCAAGTCTCACGCTAAATTTGGGGATTAAAAGTTAAAGAGTTTATGGCTAGAGAGGTAAAATTAATTTAAAATTGAAATAAATACTAGAACTGAGAGATTAAAATATTCAACGCGACTGGAATTGAATCTAGCGGAGGGCAGCGAAGTCTCTATCATACAAAGTGCTTCTCGACTCTGATCGACAGGCTGACGAAGCAGTCTTCATGCTCAGAGTGGAGCTCTCAAAGCTGCGCTGCTTCTGCCGACGTTGGTAGTTCACAGACCACATCATCATGATTACCAGTTGAGCTAACAAGAAGAGCGTAGTCGAGAGAATCAAACCTGGAATAGAACGATTTAATTAAGACGTTTCGCTTTTGTTTGAAGCAATTTTCTTCTTACCAACGCCATTCACGCAAAATTCTTTGTGAGTATCTGGCGAAGCGTAGAAAACAGTTTCGCTGCTGCCGAACTCTGGCTTCACTTGCTTGTTCGCGAATCCGAATTTATCGTTGATCTGGATCGACTGAACCAGCAGCATATCTTCGTGGGGGCTCATCGCCGTATCGCGCCGTCTTCGCTCGACTACGTTCGTGTCGTTCGCTGACCGCCGCTTCCTTCCGTAAGAAATAATCGATCGTAGCTCTCCGCCAAAACTGTTCTCGTCACATTGAACGGGCTCGCAAGTTGGCATACCTGTTATTTAAAAATGTTAAGTTAGAGTATTCAAGTAGTTGAAGAAATCAAATTTACATGGCGTCACCAAAGCTCGGAATTGAACAGTCGGCGATGATGGGAATTTGAACGCGTCGAAGTGTGACAGCAGGTGCTTTCCTGACTCGGTGCTCTTGTAGATCGGGCCCATGATGAAGTGGTCGGTCGGGCAACCTCGTGAGTCAATCAGTGTAATCTCGCCGCTGTCAGCTCCGTCCATTGCGACAAGTTCTCTCACGAAGATCTCGAACGGACTTTGCTCGTCCATGATTTCGAATTTCAGTGCGAGTGGATCTCCAACCTCAGCCGATTCCTTCATTGCACTTCCGTCGCGTGTCGTAATCTTCATAACAACCGTTGGCGACTCGACAACAACTTCTTCGTTCAAAGCAGTTTCAATGTCTCCGACAATATCCAGATTGACGTCATTACTCACTGTCTTATTGGTCATGTCGTACTGACAAGTAAGAGCGAGCCCTAAGTCCGACGAAGTGACTATCATGTCATGATGCTGAATCACTACGTCGTTGAGATATTTTCCGAGTCCGTTCTGGCGAACATTGCACTCAAGGTCATTGTAGCCCATGCGAAGTTCAAACTCAAGCGATCCCTTGACATCAACGGCGCAAGACTTTGGCGAACCTTTAGCGTAGACTTTGCCGTCAAACAGTTTGGACGTCTTGATCTTCGCAACCATGTCAGCAGCTCGGCATTCAATTGCAACATTGTAGCATGATGAGAGCTCGTATGTGGCAGCTTCAGGAACGTCCAAGTAAGGATCTTGGATGTCGGACAGCGTGGCACGACTGTGATGACTCAGACGGCAAACCATCTCGCCAGTGTCTCCATAATCATAGCTGTGACATCTAAATGGTGCGTTGAGGCAAAGCTCTCGGCATTCGTCGACATTCGCAACATCTTGGAAGACCGAATCGACCGTTTTCAGCACCTTTCCATTCAGTCGCTTGAACTCGCACATTTTCGTCGGCTCTTCTATGCAATTATTCTCCAAATATTCGGCTCCATCATTCGCCTTCATCGAGGTTTTTCCACTGACGGTCAGTCGATTCATGTCGGACAGTTCGCATGTTGAGGATTCGGGATACCAGTTCGCCGACCTGTGAAAGTTTCGAAAACAGTTAGCACGATGATGACCGGGCAATTCTTAAATATTTAGGTCGCATGAGATTCGGGAGAGAGTGGCAAAAGAAACGGTGGAAGTTTGTTCACTGATTGAACGGGTTCCGAGAAATCTGCATGAGAAGAGATATTATTACACCGCAGGAAATTGAGCTCATCTCGTTGCCGTTCCGCGACAATCTGCGAACAATTGACGATTCTGAGCAATAACAGAAATTACGCAACAATTAAGACATAAACAACGAACTATTTACGATGGTAGATTTGTTTGAATTATGAGAGAAGTGCACGCTCTACCGCCGCTTCATTCCCATTGTAATGCGAGACTTGCTGCTGCAGCGGCCCACACTCTGAAATTAATTTAATCATCCCATTCTAAGCCGTTCTAATTCCCCTCTTCTTCTCGATGGAAGACGCTACATAATTATTTCGCGATTCCCGGTATCATGCATGATTTATGCCGTCAAGCCAGCAATGCGATATACAATGCAATTTGAAGCATTTCCATATATTCGCATCATGTAAATGGCTTTAACCGTTTTTCCAATATAATTAAATATAAAATCGCAACGTAAAATTCTTCGTTTCAGCTGCGCATTCTTGTTCTCAACGGTGGAGCTATCGAGCGAGCCGTCTGTTGATGAAATGCAGCAACTTGCGAATGCGAAAAAAGGGAAATGGAGCTCGATTACTTCCTTAGCGATTGTTTGTTTTACAGCTCGCGTGATTGCTGATTCCTCTCGTGACTTTAATCGCATAGGATGCATGGGAAAAACTGCTTCAGTCACAGCTTCTAATTGGAGAGAACGAATCTCGACGTGGGCGTAAGTGGGATAGAAGTCAAAGCGCAATCAACAGATCCAACTGTAGAGATGGGAAAATGATTGAACAAAAGGTGAACGGTAAGCTTTGATTCAAAGTCTTTGAAGTTTGGTTCAATGTTTGGGTTTTAGTTTCCACTAAGTCATATCATGTCGGACCATTAGAAGTTTTTTGATGGCAGGAGTGTATCAAAGTTGGACACGAGAGGCAACCGATGAGCCCTCGAATTCATGATTAAATCTACAGCCAGTGAACGAGACAGAGCCGCTCGTAGTTCAGCTAGGAATATTTTACACACGCAACAGATGGATCGGCCCATCAAACTGACGCCTTCAGCATCACAACGTGCATTTACACTGAATGTGTTATGATTGTGATGAGGATTCAATTGTTGCACCAAGTCTCTATTTCTACATTTCCCTTCAACTCGCTCCCCGTGCAGGTTCTTCGTTATGTAATTTCAGTTCGTTGGCCTTTCTCTCGCACTCAGTTAATTGTTTCCATACACCGCACTTCTCCACGAAGTCAAGAGATTATTGCTTGCGCAAAAGGTTCAAATGCGCGAAATTGGCTTAGATCTGATCTCGGCGGTGATAGCTGAGAGAAAATAGATTTTTCGTGGAGATTGACTTATTTTCGCGGTTCGTCTTGTTTGAGATTATTGGCCGATCATCAAATTGTCGCGCTGATGATGATTTATTAGCGAGCTAATGCCGCCTCGTCGTCTATAGCGTGATAATTGTGAATTAGCTCTGTCGTTTCTTGGCACATTCTTTCTGATCTGCTCTTCTTTTCCTCCGTGATTTTATTCGGAAACTAGTCATTAGTTACGACGTCGACGACTCACCTGCAGAGGAAATCAGTCTCAGCGAAGCACATTTCGTAGCAGTCTCGTCTTGACAAGGCAGAAGCCGACCGTTTGCTGTGGCTTTTCAGCGAGTAACCTTGAACTCTGTCGACGCTCCATGCCCGCTCGCAGGGCTTGCTCTTCAAACACTCTTTCTGCGCGTAGGTCGTGAAAACGGGGAACTGCGATTTGATTAGTGCACCTGATGATCAAGTAAAAGAAGGAAGGAAAATTAACGCGGGGTAATTCATTATTATTTCACTGATTGCCTGCACTGATTGCCCTGTATCGACGTATAAGCGAGGCTGATGCTAGATTACGCTGCAAACAGTTAGAGTTCAGAGTTTTCGATGAGTTTTCAATTTGTCGAAATTGCTTTATAAAGCGAAGATGCCGAAACGGTAATTTGAATTGATGGAAATATTAAACGACGTTTAAAGGAATTGCGAGAAACAAATGCGAGGCCATTTAGTCATCGATGTTATCATGGTGCGAGGGGGCGTTTGTGAAGTGGGTCAATCGATTTCTAACAAGCGGGAAAGCTTCTTGACTGGGTTGGGAAAGTTTTGGGCTTTTGTTTGAATGCAGCCGGAGCCACGCTGCGACCACTTCGATTGCCGCACAGACAGAAAGCTCATTAATCAAGCGTGGTCCAAAACACTGGTGAATGAACTGACAATTGGGAGGCTTGTTAGCATGGTTTGAGATAAAAGCACGTCGATGAGTCGACACACTTTAGAACAAACGCGCGGAGCAAGACGAATCGCATTGAATCTCTTCCAGAGAACATCAACAACTGTCAAGCAGCTTAGACTCTTTCAATGGACTTCCCAGCCTTTTTGAAATATCACCGCACAAACCCAAATTATTCACAAACATTTCTTTCGCCGATGAATTAATTTCGCCAAAGTTGGCATAGACAACCGATCGAGCGAACCTTACCTGGCAATTTGTCAGCGTTCGACGAGAACAAGACGCATAGGCCGACTTCGTAGTTTATGGAGCTGCATGAATCATTATTTTGACATTGGTCCAAGCATTCGGAGAGCATTAATGTAGGAACGGTACCTGGGAAGAACTTATTAGCGTGGCTCGAATGATTGAATAGATGGCCTAACTTACTCAGTGTGTTTTCCGATGACGACAGCATGTATCTGCGAAGCAAGAGTGAGCGAGAACGTTTTTATCGATTTTCGTAACCGTTACGTGTCTGCGACATTGCCTTACCCGGTGACGAGTTCGAAGCTGATGTTATCGGAGTTGCATTCTTCTTTTCTCTCGACAGTTGAGTTCTTATCGCTCTTCTCCTTCGTGACAGAGACTGGAGCTGAAGTGGAAGCTGGAGGCGGTTCAACTTTCTCCACGACCACTTCAGAGCCCGAGGCAGTAGCCAAATTATCTTCAAGTGGAGCGTCGGCGGCGTTCTCAATCGGCGAGTCAATTCTCGATCTTCTTCGGGCATCAACTGCCAGCGAGGTCGTGATTAAAAGTCCCAAGACTACGATAAGTCTGACGCTCGACATCGTTGTGTTTCGTTACAAAAAGCTGAAATTGAGAAATTTGCTTAATCATTTGGACTTGACACGATAGGGAAGAAAGTGTTTTATGGAACAAAGTGGATCAGCGGTGAAGCTCTCGCGAGTCTCATTAGTGCCGTGTCATCCTACATTTATGGACACTTCAGCCTCAAATTCCATGTGAATGTGAACTCACTTAACCCCAATTTTTGGTTGGATTCTTGGGCCGACGACAACACTTTCGGGCAAATAACAAAGCCAGTGAGATGATGATCACTTCCGACTTTTATAATCGCCGTCCCGAATTTTTATTCGTGCTTTTAGTGACTTTAGAGCGACTCGTCAATCTTACTTTCAGTGCTGTTTAATTGTTTTATGTCTCCATTTCACGAGGTTCAAGGTTTCCACCGGAAAGTCTTTGACTGCGCCGATCATTCGTGAGCGAAAGAGATTTCACAAAAGCTTTTTGTCTCTGAGGAATGCTTCGACGTTTAGCGACACTTAAAAGTGAATTTTGATGTGAAAAATTTCCTTAATTGATTAGCCTAAGTCTGAACGTGCAAGGCAAGAAATTTTTCAGTAAAAAATATGTGGATCCGATTAACAAGTCAATTAATTTAGATTAAGACGAACACTAAAGACAATTCGAATTGAGCAATCCACATAGTTCTGATGATCATAAACATTTTATCTCTATTACTCCTCGAGCTTTGTTAATTATGCAGATGAAATTAGGCTGATAACACTCTTTGCTTTACAAGAGAAAGAAATTGCTTCGTTACAAAGTTTGATTGCGAATCAAGTTTCAAGTCAAACATTCTCAGCGGAATGAGAAACTGCAAACACGTTTCGCAACTGTTCCATTGCTCTAAAATCGAGAGGAGGAATGGCGAGTGTATCAAGAACAAATCTATTTATATCTCTGATAATTATCTGTAAGTGAAACTTTGTTGACTTAAAATGAGTTTGAGTTTCAAAAATGTTTTAATCACGTTGCATGTGGATCTAAGAATATTTATCGAATTTGCCCCGAAAACTTTCTCGGTCTCGTTTTATGTCAAACGTCGACCAGAGTCCATTTCTTTTAAACTTTTAACACAGATTTCATCACACGCGATTGTGAACTGTAAACGGTTGACAAGATGAGAAGTTCGGGAAAGGCAAGAGAGACACGGGAAGAAACGAATTCCTTTCAGTTCTCGTGATTTTTGACGCTTAATTGATTGATAAAATTTGTCTTCGGCATGTCTCGCTTCAAGCATTGAAGAGCTTTCAAAAGAGTTTCCATGTTCGTGTTGACTCGAATTCGTCGCTTGCATGTTAAAAGTTCATTCAATCAGCTTTTTGTGCCGATGATCGATTGATTCGCTCCTGAACGGTTAAATGGACGCTTCTAAATTGAAAGTTTATCGCCAAACAAGCTCGAAGCGTTTGATTAATTACGTGACTTAATGCGAGAGATTCGGATAAAGTCAAAACAGAAACAGTTTCCAGACTCCACGGCTCAGAACGAAACTCGTTTTCGAGCGCTTTGCTATGGATTCTTTCAATTAATTATTGTTGCAACAAGAAATTAAAACGCAGAGTGTCGCCAGTTGCATAGATAACGCTAATAAGTGGAGTATAAATGTTGACATAATCAATAGCCGTGGCAATTTCAGATGAGGGAGTCGGGCATGTGAAACTGTTATTCGTAACGGGAATCGTCAACACACTTATTCCTCTGTGAGATATCGCAAATATCAGCGGCGCGAGCTGCAAAACGGCACGAAAAATCGCCAAAAATGAATTCAGCCGCTAGCAAACGAGCAGCTTAGAGGAGATGAAGACGAATTTTATCGCGTGCCCAACGATGTTGACGTGATGAGAGGTCAACAACATTCGCTGCTTTTAATTTTAGACAAAACGCGATGTGAACTACACGAGAAAGCCTCGTTCGCAATCAAAATCAATCCAAGAATCTTCCTCGTTGTCTCGGAATTAATTTCAAACGGTTTCCCACAAACATCCCATTAAATCTTAATCGCACGAATGAAAATGAATTCATAAATTGTTGATTATGCGCAATAAAGCTTGTCTTAAGTGGGACTATAAAGCTCCTCAGTATGCCGTTTGTTTCTTCTCTCACTTGCTGAATGTGGTCATCACATGTGTAAGCATTTCTCGAGAACGAAAATAAATTTTGTGCGCGCGACCTATTTGCCTACATTAATCGCAACTTTCTCATTCGCGGATTCTCGCTCGGACTCCGATCACTGCGATTGATAATCTGGTGACATTAATCTGAAGGCGGCACTTGCCACTGTTCCACTCAACATCTTGTTTTAATTGTCAACACTCAATAACTATCAAACGCCTACCTCAACAAATTAGAAGTTTTTTCTTTCAACTTTTTCTAATTAATTCATATTAGTCCAAAAAAAGATTTTGGTTTTCCACTTCTGCTTTCAAGCTAAACACTCAACCGAATTTAACTCAAAATTTTAGTGCACTAGTGCCGAGAGCAGCTGAAGAAGTTGACTGTCTCGAAGCCGAGGATGGACTAAAAAAATATTGCGAAACATTACTGCTTTATAAAACTCTTCTCGGCTTCTTTCTCTACGAACTACCAGAGAAATTTCTCTTGCACAATTGCTTCTTCCCGAGAGTCGAATCGCGAGAAGTTGTCGAGCTTCTCACAACTTTTCTCTTCTCTTCGAATAGGAAATGAGAAAATGTTTCAAGCACACGTGGTGGCCTCGACATGGGATCAAATGTAACAGAAGTAAGGTAGCTTGAGGATCGAGATCACAGAGCTGATAACTCGACACATGATCACTCGCATTCTTGAATATGCCGAAATCTTTTTGACGAAAGATTTGAACAAGTGAAGACGCGGCGAACTCGTCTCGCAAGTTTGCTATTTCCTTGACGTTGCCTCAGAATTTATTGTGACCAATAAATGATTCTTGTGCCTCGTCGATTGATAGATAAATGGCTACTCGAGTGACTCAGGTTCAAAGGAGAATCAGCAGGTATCTAGGAAATCAATCGATGTCCAATAAAATCTTGATTTGCTTGTTTCTACATATATAGAATAGTTTGATTTCGAAGCCGGTGATGACAAACTGACAAACAACGCTTGGCGATGCGCATAAGTTTTACGATCAAAGCTTTCCCGCTACTGCAACGAACACATGAGCAACAAGAATGTTCTTCCGTCCGCTGTTCCTTGTCTAACTTCTTATTTATAAATCTTTGGCTCAACGACCTTCTAGCTTGGAACAAGAAGCCGAGCGGGCATTTTAGCACAATCTATGGCGTTCATTTCCATATTGACGACTTTGCTCCGATCTGACGATCATCCATCAAGTCGACGGATTTTACCAAAGCACCGGCAAACCAGAAGTTGATAAATGCTTCAGTTTTGGTTGACTGAATCGTCGTGCGAACTAGACGAGCCCCAAACGACGGAACCAGTTTACGCATTTCTACATCATTGCCGCTGAACCAATTTCGTTTCGGACTCATCGAATCAAGTTCAATGAGTGGCCCTGGGTCATCGCTGACAAATTGATTGGTAAACATTGACGCGAGGCTTTTCTCTTACCGGAATGGCCGACGAACTTCGACTCAACTGTTTAAGATTCAGTGACGAAATTTATTGGAAAAATCATGGAATATTGATTGGCTTAGCCAATTTGGCTATAGTCCTGAGATACACGAAAACTCATCGAATGACTTTTCTGATGTCATCCGTTGGCAAAGAAACTTCGAAAACTTTAACTTCATCGCTCGCCTTGAAGTCGACTGACTTAATTTATTCATCATTGATAAAAATATTTTTCCTTACAGTTTTTGATAATTTTTAATTTCAGGTCGTCGCTCATTCTGATCAGAACCAGAAAAACTTGATGAGACGGTTCGCGAGTCTGGCGAATATTCTAATCTACCTAACGGATCCTAACATATGTCTGCTGAGTTGGTTGAACATTGCTGATCACTAACCGGACGGGAGGATATTTCTTAAGAAAGCGATTCTCATTCATAGCGACCGATTGAGGCAGCATGAAGTTCATCGATGTCTTGACATTCTTCAAATCGATGCATCATAATTCCTTTGAACTCATTAGCATTGCCGGACCACAAGCATCGTCACTGAAACCAGTTCACACTCAACGCATTTCCATCAGCGTTTGCCTCGCACTGCATAAAAATTTGCCGATGAAGACGACCAGCGCGATTAGTTTACATAACTTTTGCTTTCGTTTTTTTCTCGTCGAAATTTGTGTTTCTTTATGGAGCTCGAGAGATGCTTTCGACAGAATTCTTTGACTCTTTTAGATCCTCAACATCTTTTCGAAATGCCGAGCTCGATCATCAAGAACCTATGACTGAATTTACTTCGCGATGTTTCCACCTAAAATCACAACTTTAAGGAACTCAGATTTATTAGCCAGATTCTGAGTCGTTGGTTAATAAAGCTCATAAGTTATGAGTGATCGGCGAGTCGAGATTGTAAACGTACACGCAGAGACTCTTCAATACTCTCATCTATCAACACACTATCTACTCATATCAAACGCGATCCCTCCTAAGCGAGCACATTATCACATCGAAACAGTTATCAGGCTCTTCACGAGGAAGATCTCGATCTGGTGACCTTGTCTAGCTATTGTTTCGGGTGTCTTTGTGAGGCTTTGGCGAGGGAAAAGCCTATAAAAGCCCCCCGAGTCGGCAAAATCATCTTAGTGATAAACATAAATTTGATTTGGTTAGTTTTGTGAAGATGAACACAATCGGAGCCTGGATTACCGTATTGTGTGTCTTGGCAACGGCCGCAAATGCTAGTGAGTGATACATTCGACTGTGAAGAAAGTTGACGAAATATATTGAGAAAATTTATCGTGAAAATGGAACTGCAAAACGTTATTACAAAAAGAATTATCGATCTAAAGACTCTGCAAGATAATCGAAGAACTTTGTTCGATTGTGAAATGTGCTGAAGAAATTTTGAGTTGTGAACAAAAACCGGAAACAAAAAAACCAATTTGTGAACAAAAATCTCGACCATCGAACTCGTAAAATCATTGATTGCTCAATCAGCTCGTGATATCATCCAAATGCCACGGCTGTGAACTCTTACTTTCTTCCAAAAAATATTCGGAAAATCGAAACGTGAACCAACCAGTTGATCGTCCACTCATTGACGGAATTTAACATATTCATTCGTTAAAACTAAATATCAATTCGCACACTCATCGAAGAGGCTGAAGATATCAGGATTATCTCGTAAATCTTCGATTCGAATCTTGCCGCTTTTTCTGTTGGAACTCATTGCGGAAAATAATGAACACACATCGTTCCGTTGCTTTGAATTGATGACCGACACTCCGATTACTGCGGAGAACGTTGACACGAAGATTTCTCATAAGATTCCATGTTTATCTTCGCGTCGCAAATGATTAATGAAATCTTTAATTTGCATAAGTTTCCGGAAAAGATTTAAATCTATCAAATCGAATTAAGATTCGAGAAAAAGACAATTTACGTTTTCTATTTCAGAACCTGCTGACTCAACGGGGTATGATTACCCAAAGCCAACGAATCCATTCGTGACACCAACGAGACCATCGCCAAGCAAGCCAACGTCTCCTCCTTTAAAGCCAATTCCTGATAAGGTTTCTACTAGTGCACCAACCTATCTTCCACCGGAAGAAACAAAGTACAGAAATTCTAGAGTCAATTTTAGAAAACTTTTTGATGATTGATATGCATTCTTAGAGCTCCAGCACCTACGAAAGCCCCTGCACCGATAACAACTAAAAGACCTAGTCCCGTTGTTACGAAAGCTCCTGATGCATCGAAAGCTCCAGTAACCACTCAAGCTCCTACATATTTGCCTCCTGATGAGTCTAAAGCTCCAGCAACAACCAGAGCTCCAGTTACAACAAGAGCTCCAGCCACTACGAGAGCTCCTGCTACCACGAGAGCTCCTGCACCTGTTGTCACTAAAGCCCCTGATGCATCGAAAGCTCCAGTAACCACTCAAGCTCCTACATATTTGCCCCCTGACGAGTCTAAAGCTCCAGCAACAACCAAGGCTCCAGTTACAACAAGGGCTCCAGCCACCACGAGAGCTCCTGCTACCACGAGAGCTCCTGTCATCACTAAAGCTCCTGATGCATCGAAAGCTCCAGTAACCACTCAAGCTCCTACATATTTACCCCCTGATGAAACTAAAGCCCCAACACCAGCGAAGTAAGTTCTAAAACGAAAAGTTTGGCGATGTCCTCGACTTTGCACAATGAATATTGTTTGCAAAAACTATTCATTTCGTTTCTAACTTGCGATTTTTATTTTAATTTTGCTTAACAGAACCACACGAGCACCAGCAACAACTCAAAGGTATTTTTGCTCCTTTTGTTATTAGGCAGCATTTAAATTTTTATTTAGCCCCAGTGTCGCGCCGACAACGACTGGCTACGAGTATGAAACACCCAGCATTCCTTTCACACTTCCCGATATCAAACCCAAAACCAAAGAACCCGCTCCCACAACATTTAAACCATCCCAACCCATTACACAAGAACCAACCCAAGCTCCTACCTATTTACCTCCTGTGGATACTGAAAAGTAGCACATTAATTATTTTATTCTATAGCAAGAAATAACATTTTTATCAGAGTTCCAGCAACCACGAAAGCTCCATCGCCTTACGTAACGAAAGCACCAGTTGTCACAAGTCCACCCGCTAAAGTTACGACTCAAGCACCAACTTACTTGCCTCCAGATGAGACTAAGTAAAATAAATTGTGGTAAATTCTAGAACTGTTTTCGATGTTGCTATAATATTTTCAGAGCTCCGCCAGTAACGACGAAAGCTCCTGCAACCACTCGAGCCCCAACTGTTACAAAGGCGCCTGTTGCTACAAAAACAGCCGCAACTTCAAGTCAAAGGTTTTTTTCTAGCATTAAATTTTGCGAAAAATGCTTTATTGATTCTGTTGCAGCGGAGAATCAACTACTGGCTACGATTACGAGAAACCTTCGGTGACATTCCCAACCAAAGATAACCTGTCTCCAAGTCGTAACAAAGTCTCCAGATGCAGTTAAGCCTCCAGCCAGAACTACACCCTGCCAAAGTAACTACTCAGGCTCCAACTTATTAAGCTCCTGCCAAAGTAACTACTCAGGCTCCAACTTATTTGCCTCCAGATGAGACTCCAAAGTAACTACTCAGGCTCCAACTTATTTACCTCCAGATGAGACTCAGAAGCCTCAACCACCTGTCGTTGTCACAAAATCACCTGAAGCAATCAAACCACCAGTGACTACAAAGAAACCTGTTCCACCTCCACCTAAAACGACGAAAGCTCCTGTCAAAGTAACTACTCAGGCTCCAACTTATTTGCCTCCAGATGAGACTCAGAAGCCTCAACCACCTGTCGTTGTCACAAAATCGCCTGAAGCAATCAAACCACCAGTGACTACAAAAAAACCTGTTCCACCTCCACCTAGAACGACGAAAGCTCCTGTCAAAGTAACTACTCAGGCTCCAACTTATTTGCCTCCAGATGAGACTCAGAAGCCTCAACCACCTGTCGTTGTCACAAAATCGCCTGAAGCAATCAAACCACCAGTGACTACAAAGAAACCTGTTCCACCTCCACCTAGAACGACGAAAGCTCCTGTCAAAGTAACTACTCAGGCTCCAACTTATTTGCCTCCAGATGAGACTCAGAAGCCTCAACCACCTGTCGTTGTCACTAAATCGCCTGAAGCAATCAAACCACCAGTGACTACAAAAAAACCTGTTCCACCTCCACCTAGAACGACGAAAGCTCCTGTCAAAGTAACTACTCAGGCTCCAACTTATTTGCCTCCAGATGAGACTCAGAAGCCTCAACCACCTGTCGTTGTCACAAAATCGCCTGAAGCAATCAAACCACCAGTGACTACAAAAAAACCTGTTCCACCTCCACCTAGAACGACGAAAGCTCCTGTCAAAGTAACTACTCAGGCTCCAACTTATTTGCCTCCAGATGAGACTCAGAAGCCTCAACCACCTGTCGTTGTCACTAAATCGCCTGAAGCAATCAAACCACCAGTGACTACAAAAAAACCTGTTCCACCTCCACCTAGAACGACGAAAGCTCCTGTCAAAGTAACAACACAGGCTCCAACTTATTTGCCTCCAGATGAGACTCAGAAGCCTCAACCACCTGTCGTTGTCACAAAATCGCCTGAAGCAATCAAACCACCAGTGACTACAAAGAAACCTGTTCCACCTCCACCTAGAACGACGAAAGCTCCTGTCAAAGTAACAACACAGGCTCCAACTTATTTGCCTCCAGATGAGACTCAGAAGCCTCAACCACCTGTCGTTGTCACAAAATCGCCTGAAGCAATCAAGCCACCAGTGACTACAAAGAAACCTGTTCCACCTCCACCTAGAACGACGAAAGCTCCTGTCAAAGTAACAACTCAGGCTCCAACTTATCTGCCTCCAGATGAGACTCAGAAGCCACAACCACCTGTCGTTGTCACAAAATCGCCTGAAGCAATCAAACCACCAGTGACTACAAAGAAACCTGTTCCACCTCCACCTAGAACGACAAAAGCTCCTGTCAAAGTAACTACTCAGGCTCCAACTTATTTGCCTCCAGATGAGACTCAGAAGCCACAACCACCTGTCGTTGTCACAAAATCGCCTGAAGCAATCAAGCCACCAGTGACTACAAAGAAACCTGTTCCACCTCCACCTAGAACGACGAAAGCTCCTGTCAAAGTAACAACACAGGCTCCAACATATTTACCTCCCGATAATGAAATAATCTCTTTGCCACCCTCGTTCTTGAAAACAACTGAAAACCCTGATAAACCAACGCGTAATCCTAATCAAAACACCCCTTCAAACAAACAAACTCCCTCGCCAAATAAGCCAACTTCTCCGCCAAACAAGCAAACTCCTCCACCTAACAAACAAACCCCACCAACATCTCCATCTAGCAAAGTGACTCCTAATTTCAAAGGTCCAAGCTATCTTCCCCTCCCTACTCCGCCTCCCACGCCACGTCCCGAAAACTATCAGACTTATACTTATGGAAAAATAACTTTCGTTCCTTATTCATATCGCCACATCGAAGGAACTCCTGGTCCTTATAACACTAGAAGCACAGAACCACCAACGACCACAACTACACCTAAATATTTCAACAAAATTCCAATCAATCCGCTAGTGTATAATAACGAGCTGTTGGCTTAAAATCGGCTCGCTTTGAAAGCAAACATCATTGTACAATTTAAATAGTTTAGATAATAAATAATTAAAAAATATTCGCGAATATAAAATTTTATTTGAAAAGCGCTCGACAGCACTTGAAGCTACATTTTGTTTGTAAGCCCTGGAAAGACTGAAGGCTCTGCTACGAGTTTTCGGACGTCGTTGAAGTTTGGATGGTTTTTATCTCTAATCAACTTGAATAAAACATTTTCTGATGAGGTGACGAAGCAGCCAATTCTCTCCAAGCGATTTAGAGCGAACATTCGATCTTCGGCGGTTCGCGAGAGGACACAATCGGCTACGACATGGACATTGAAACGTTCTAATGCAAGTAAATCCATGGCAGTTTGTTCGACGCAGATGTGAGTCTCGAGTCCCATCAGCACGACTGATTCCAACTCGTCAGACCTCGTCAGATACTCGATTACCTCAGGAATGGCCATCGAAAATTTTGTTTTGGCGAAGTTGCCAAAGGCGTGCTGCGTATCGAACTCAGAAACTGTTTTACCCAATTTCTCAGGATTCTGTTCAGTCACAATCAGAGGAATGTTCAACACTTTTCCAGCAATCAGCTAAAAATAAATTTCACTTTGACAATGCAGAATTCCAAAGTCTAAGATTTTTCTTACAAGTTTGTTAATGTTTTTCGTCGTATCCACGAAATAATTCATGAATCTGAATTTCTCCTGCACATCGCAAAGAAGAAACAAGGTCTTCGAAGGCACGAGGTATCCTAATCGTTTTAGCGACATTGCTGGAAAATTTATTTTTTTGATGCCGAAATTTTTAAAATCCAAAATATTTCAGCTAGAAAATTACTCGAGATATTTTTTCGCGGATATGTTCGCCGGAATATCCACAGAGTTGAAAATCATTCTGGTACTTAAATCGTTGCAATCGTGATCCAGGTAGCATAATTTATGCCTTCGGCAGCCGTTTTATGACTCTGAACGGGGATATTCCAGAAATTAATACAGCAAAAGGAACAATCAAGATATCCGCCCACGCTTCAGTTGCCTTTTCGCATCGCTCGAGTCGAGTCATATTTTCGCTCGAACGCGATTTCGCACCTATCGTCTTAAGGGTTCGACGCGACTAGATTTTTGACGTTTTTTTATAAGTCAGGAAAACTCAAATCGCTACAAGAAAAATTAAGAAAAGTCTTGGAAAGAATGTAAATTAATGTGTTTGTGCAGATCGAAAGCGTCAATGAATGTTTGATGTTAGTGAAAATGATAAATTGACGTCGCGAGTGAAGCGAATTGAACGAAAATAATGAAATGTCCTGAATTCAGGCGCTCAAGTTATTTCTAATTTAAATGAATCGACGACAAAGTTTGGAAAAAGGTAATTATGGGCAAAGTGTGGCGACCGTCGAAGCCGACAAGGCGAACGCAGTTAGGCTCAGTGAATTGCAAAATTGAGCGGAAAACTTGCAGAAAATAAAAATCAAAGAAAAATTTCTCTTCGGTGTTACCTGCGCGATGAATAGAAGTGTTGCCAGGCCGTGGGGCCATGTGTATGGATGTATCTGTGACGATTTTCGTCTTCTCATAATGATAATCAGAGACGATTCGCATCTAAGAATTCCTCGTCCGTGATTCACGCTCAGGATTCCGAATGTTCGCGCGGCTCGAACTGTGAAATTGGCTTTCGCGTATAATTTATGCTCGTTCCCATTGATGAAAAATCTCAGCATAAAAAGGTATTAGAATGATTCGGATCTAACACGAAAATGTCAATGGCGAATCTCTCTCGCGTAGACGAAAATATTTTTTGACCTGTGAGCATCGGATCGCTCACATGTTGCGGAAAACTATCGGGCGAAGTGAAAGTTGTTAATATTTCATTACCGCGACTGCGACGTGAATAATTTGAATGCGGTTTTGTTAGAACATAAAGGTCACGCATATCGGCAGCTTTCAAGTTCAATGCAATTGGCTGGCGCCCGTGCATGCAAATCAACCCGGAACGTCAACCCTCCTTGTGAATGGATTATTAAAACAAACAAAGTGACATGCAGAGAGAAATTCAAAGTTTTCTGTGTCAAATCGAAAGGAAATTGCGTAAACGTCGTCTTGGATTCGATCGGATGGCGATGGTTAATCTCATCCACCACTGAACCAACAGCGAACACATGTTTTTGCTCCACACAGACACCTTTCGACGAAGAAACCGTTAAGTTCGCTGTTTCAGATGGGGAGCTCTAGGCCTACCGTTGGCTCGTTTGTTGTGATGCTTTTGAGAGGAAGTGAATATGCGATGCGATAAGAATGCAAAAAATCCCTCGGCGACCTTCCGAGATTGTCGAGACGGAGCTCTAACGATGCTATTAACCCGTGAAGCACATGCTCAATTGACATACCGAAGATGAAAATTTTCCGTGCAACCTTTCGCTCGAGTTTTCCATCCAAAACGATTGCGAAGATTTTCCAGCATTTTCATTTATTTTCCTCTCGCGCTTTACAATCTCTCGTCGCCGCATAGTACACTCGTTGAACACATCAACCTTACTTTTTGATGATGTGCGTCGTGGCCCATCCACGGCGATGAAAAAGAAACGGTGCTTTTGCTTTGAGAAATCAAAAGTCTAGCGGAGCAACAAATGAAGTTGATGCGTAGGAAAGAAGAAAGAAAAACATTTCCTTTCGATTCTCATTCATTTTTGATTTGGGAACTTGAGCGATTGATTGGACAAAGGGACGGACAAAACTTTCAGCTATCGATTTATCGCCTAACTGATTTGCCTAGTCAGCGAGCGTTTCCTATGTGAATGGCGTAACGACTCCCTGAAAAGTTTATAAAGCTTTTGTGGGCATAGTTATTAGTTGATGGTTTGAGATTGGAGGTGCAGGAACTCCAGAGACTAGACGGCAATCAGAAACAGAGCTTTCGTGTGTGTAAATCGGAGCTTGACACGAACTAATCTGTTTATAATTCGTCCAATCATTATGACGATTGCTCAACAGTGAGTTAATTATTTTTCCGGCAATTTGTCGAAGCCTCTGCGTCTGGTGCTGATTAGCGCTCATTGCGAATGGAGTTTTAAATGGAGCATGTGTATTCAAGGACGCTGAGTAACCTTGCTGGCGAGAGCAAAAACTATTAGATGAGTGAAAGTGATGCAGTAAATGCCGGTGACTAACAAGAAGAAAATTTAAAAATAGAAACACCGAAAGCATCAACGTCCATTTGACGATAAACCGTTTGACGGATGAGTGCATAGAGACGTGTTACTAAGCGTGACATTCGCTTTTGCAGGTATTTTGTCTCCTCCGGGTCCATTTCTGACGCCCAGTCCATCCCCATCAGTGCAGCACAGCCCACGCTTGCAACCGTCACCTTCGCAATCTCCATTTCAACAGGATGTACTGCTCGTAACCAACAACAACCAGCACTTCATCAACACATTTAACGCGACTCAGGAGCAAGTAAGCAACGCGACCCGCTCGATTCCCCAGAAAGTTTCTGACTTGATTGCTTTTCAGGATCGGAAATCGGGGACACCAAACCGGAGACTGTCCCTTAATCACATAAGTCCTAATGCTGGAACGATTGTCTATCGTCCCTCACCTACTCAATCTCCCGCCAACATTGCGGTATCAAATGTCGGAACCGAATTCAATACAACCTTAGTTGGATCCAATAATCTTTCGCTAAACAAAGTAAGGAACGAGTCAACGTCTCGTCGAAGAATTATTCACTAAACGTTTTATTTTTCTCATAGCAAAAAGGGAAGCGAACTCCACAACATTCTGGCCAATATGCAAATGCAACGTCGAAGTCATGTAGCCCGAAAACGTCGAAAAAGACGATGGGGCTGTTGGGGAGTCCAATTGCCAGTCCCAGTCCAAGTCCGACGCTAAACTCGCAACCTATGATTCAACAAGTGAGTTGAAATCATCGGAAGCCGCAAGACGTTTCTTACTTATTATTCCGTTTAATTTTAGTTTCCTATCATGAATGCCAACAACTCGATTGTATTTATGCAACAGCCAGCACCTTCGCAGCGCTCATCGATCATACAAACATCAAATACTCATCAAAGCAACGTCTACGCGACATCGACGAATTCAATGGCTAATAATGTTAAACACAATAAAGCGCCGCAACAAATTCTACCAAAGCCGGCTGCTCACAGCGTCAGCTCGAACTCTCAGTCGACGAGCTTATCCAACTCGAGCATTATAACAAGCGCGACGAGCACGAAGCAGATCGTAACGCAATCGAAGATGGCTATTGTACAGCAGTCCAACGTTGGTCAACAGTTCCAGTCACCTCCACATCAGAGCCAACACCTAATGACCAGTAATTCTTCTGGGAGTGGCTCATCGCCGAGTCCTCAACCTCACCAAGTGACGCAAAGCGGTTCAATCCTCTTGCCGTCGGGAGCGCAGCCACTTCTTCTGAACCAAATGCCCGTTCTGGTGCAACAGAATACATCACAAGGCGTTCAGTTGATTTTGCGGCCTCCGTCGGCACCGCAACTCGCAGCGCCGAGTCTAGTGATCCACAATCGTCCCACACAGATGCAGCAACATCAGCCTCAACAGCTTTTAAGAATCCTCAATACGAACGGCATGCAATTGACCACGGCAACGGCTACGCCAACGTTTATCGTTTCATCACAGGCCAACTTTCAGCAAAATCTTCAAAGTATGAAAACGCAGACGAGTGGAAACTCGCAAATAAGCCAAATTGGCAACATTCAACAGTCGCAGCCACAGAATCAGCGACAGCCTCAGCAAATCATCAACAGTCACATTCTGGGACAAAGCGTAGCACAAATCCAAAACCTGCAGCTGAACGGGAATCTCACGCAGATACAAATGCCGAACGGCATGAACGGTCAATTTATTCAGCAATTACCAACTCAGTTCCAGCAAAACCTCGGCGGCTACAACCAGATCCAGCCAATTGCGACGTTCCAGAACTCGTCGAACTCTCAGAACGAAATCGTGCCAACGGTTGTGTCGTCCTCGACGCCCAACCAGATACAGTTCAGCACGAACCAACAGATGGGCCAGAACGCTCAAATAATTTCACCGGTCTCTACTCCGCAGCCGCAAATTATTCAATCGGAGCAGTCAATTCTCTCATCACCACCATCCATCACCTTCAATGCCCAACCCCAAACAGCTGTGATTCTAACGGGTGATAAACAAATTCATGAGCTCTCGTCGCCGCCACCGCAAAACTACTCCATCATCCACCAGTCCGGCACGACGGACATGATTACTCTGGACATGACACAACACCAACAGAACCAGCAGAATCAGGTTGTGACAAAGCCAGCAAGAAAGCCTAAGAAGTCTAAGAAGCAAAAAGCTTTGGAGCTGCAGCAACAGCAGCAGCAACTTCAGCAGCAGCAAATGCAAATTACTCAAAACGATCAGATGATGTCACCGACAAGAAACAGCCAAGCCCCGACTGGAAAGTTAGATTTGGCTAATGTGATGAAGTTGTGTGGCATCATGGAGGATGACGACTTTATGGACTCCGACGAGCAGCCGATGGAAACGACCGAGAGCCAAGCTGATCAAACACAAACCATTCATATTCCATCGAATTCCAACGGAGGCGATGGTAATGGAGGAGATATTATGATAACGATCCCCGGTGGCTCTGCAGATCAGCCTTTCACCTTCACGATCCCTTCGTCGTCGCTAGAGAACGCTGACGGAACGATTATTCAGGGAAGGTCGGGCGAAGGGAAAACGTCGGGCAACATGCCGTTCATGATTCGATTCGACCCTTCAGATTCACAGAACGGCGGTCAACCATACACGATCTCCATACCAAACCTGAACGAGGACGGAGCTCTCGATGACGGCAAACACGTCGAGCATGTGACATCTTCAGCGCCCAATTCAATGTGCGTTCCATCCTTCGTCAATTCCGTTCTCAACTCTTCAGTAACTCCGACGATTCAAAGCCAGATAAATGAAATTCAGAATCAGCTGATGGCGTTGCCACCTGTAATTTCTTCAAAGGCGTCGGCGAAAGTTGCTCGGCAGAAGAAACAGACGACGAAGAGGACGAAGAAGCAGTTGGAGAAAACAATCGAGGTTCCAACGCAAATTGGAAACATTCAAATTTCTCAGATCGACGGGACGGCGGTGAAAAACACGCTCGGAAATAAGAACATGAACAACATCAACAACCAGATTCAGATCATGCCGATTCTCGAGAAAGTTTCGGGCGGCAACTCAGGTCCAATGGTCGAGAAGCAGAAGATGCAAGTTCCGGTCATGCAGCAAACAATCTCGCACCAACAGCAACACAACAACAATCAGCAGCATCAGAACCAACAAGGCTCGCACTCCAACTCAGGCCCATCACAAGTCAATATTAACGTCCAGCAAAACCAATTGATAAACGTTACCAACAACCTTCAAATGCAAGTTATCGCCAACCCTCAACAGCAGCAGCAACACAACTCTGGGCCCACTCCGGCTCATGCACCGCCCACTTCTTCGTCATCTGGACATCACACGCATTCACAGAACTCGGTCGTGACATCACAGGCTTTGAACACGCAGAATCTGATTGGCAATATTATAAACGCTCAACAAGGCCAGTCCGCTGGGAATATTATTATTCAAGGCGGCTCATTCAACCACCAGCAGCAACAGAATATGCCGGCGAACATCCAAGTGAACATTCAAAATCAAACGATAGCGAATAACATCATCACAACAGCTCCTGTAAATCAGAATCAACAGCAGCAACAGCCTACAGCGCAAAGCATTTTATCTCAGCTGACAGGAAACTTGGTGCTGTCGCTGTCTGAAGATGGTCGGCTGATTCTTCGACATGATCCAAACATTCCACAAGATGCTCAATCTCAAATGATCCTGCAAACGATTTTAACTGGTGCTTTGGGCAATGTCAGTTTGATAAACGAGCCGTTAAAGCAGCCAATGCCGCAGCAGAATCAACAGCAGCAGCAACACATGATCGGGAATAACGGCAAAATCCAGCACATGACCGTTCAGAACAAGAATGTCATCATAAGCAATCAGCCTCAAAATCAAATGCAATCGCAGCCACAGATCTTCAATAATGTCGTGCAATCGCATTCGTTGCCTAGCCATGTGATTCAAAACACCACGCAACATGTCCAGTCAAATAAAATGGACTCGAGCAACAACCAACAAGTTGTCATGCCCAACCCGAATATACTGAAGTTCGTTGAGCTTCCTAAAGTCCAACCGAACCAGCAGCTGTTTTCCCTCAACACGATGACCAACGAAATTACTCAGCTGAATCCGAATCAAACTACGGCAGCACTGAGTCCTATGGAACGACTCCTAATCGTGCCAAGCGGTATCAACGCTCAACAACTTGCGCAGTGTCTCTCGCAGGGTCAAATTCACTTTAACAACATCGGATTAGCTCCAACGACGGACCCGAACAAGGTTCAACAGCAACTGCACATTCAACAGCAGCAAGTTCAAATACAACAGCAGAAAACTTCTCAGAAGATCAACACGCAGTTCATTAAGAAAGAGCCGATTGAGCCCAAACCAAAGAAAGGCCGAGGGAAGAAAGCCAAGCTGATGGAAGAACAGCAGAAGTTTGAAATCAAGAAGGAACCAATGATGCAGAGCCCGCCACCCATGAAAATGATCTCGATCTCCGACACGAAGCTGATGAAGGCAACTACAATTCCGACGTCTACGGTGACGACCACGATGACGTCGGGTGCGAAGAACACAATCACGATTTCCCCCAACCCGTCGTTGATGGTGAGTCAGCCTAAAGTTACGTCGAAAGTTACGCAAATCAACAACAGCCAGAAGGTGAACATGAAGCAAAATTGCATGTCTATCATTCCCACGACAAACGCATCGGTTCAGAAGCAAACTGCTATCAAGACCAGCAAGAACCAACAGATTAAGACTGCCATGACTCCTCAGCTAAGTCCGATAGCTCAGCAGCAAGCGCCACCGCCGTTGGTCAGTGTCAATCAGGCGCCCATGCCTCGAGTGCAAACGATTCAACTGACGCCTCAAAAGCAGCAAAGCTTGAAGAATGTTCAGATGTCGATTCAACAACTCTCGGCTAAGCTTCAGAACAAAAATCTCTTGGCAACGCTGACCGCCGATGTAGACATAAACAATCCAGTTCATAACAATCCATTGCCGGTGCTGAACAACATCAATGCGATGACAGATTCCGAGATTTACAATGCACTTCAGAGACTTTTCGTTGAGCAACAGAAGATTCTGGCGACTGGAAAGATCATTCCAACGATCCCAGCAGCTGCAGCTGCGGCGGTGTCGCCTCAGATCAACAACTCGTCGATGCAACAGTCGCCGAGATCGGCTCAGAACACCGGACAAGGCCAACAAATGTTCAATAGCTCGAACATCGTTACGCCAATCACTTCGACATCTTCTGGTGGGCCCTCGTTGTTCAGCGGAGGTAACGCACAGACGATTACGTCGCCTATCCAAGTCCACTCACCGATTGTGAAACAAGAGCCGCCATGCTCTGCTGCAACGTCGATCTCACAGCCGCCACCCTTGGTTGTCTCAACGCCAATACAAATGCAGATAAAAACCGAAGTTCTGCTTTCGCCAAGCGGAAGTAGTTCGATCCCTATCACGATGCCACCAGCAACAGGCTCCATCGTCATCTCACCAAAGTACTCGACGAGTAACAAGCTCGTCATTGATCCACCGAAGGAGTCGAAGCTTCTGACTGATTTCAAGAAGGAAGTTATGCCTACGGTCGTCGCACAAGTGCCCGATGCCATTGTGGAGCCAGCGAATGTGATAAAGCAACAACAGATCGCCGCAGCAATGGAAGCTAATCGAAAAATGAAAATAACAAGATCGTCATTGTGAGTGTGAATCGACAATTTGGCGAAGCGCGTGACGAGCAATTTCCCGACGTTTATATTTTCCTTTCTTCCACAGATTCGAACGGCAAATTTCTGTAGACCAAGAAGGATGCACGCGACCTGACTCGACGAACGACTTCAGCAGCAAGGAAGATGCAGTCAAACGGCTAATCAGGTTTGACACGCATTTGTCTCGTTCTCAAATGGGTTTAACGTTGCTTGATATTCAACAGGTATCACTGTATATATGACGAGGTGAAGAACGAACACGACCCGAAGGAAGAGTACGAATTTGAAGAGCAGGCCAAGATGTTCATTGCTAGCTACAACACAATGCAGAAGAAATATCAGCATCTTCTAATGAAGCAATCACAAGTAAATTCATTTCACTTTTCTTAAGCTCAAAGCTGACAAATATATTTTAGCTACAAGCGCCAACATCGGAGCTGATGATGCTCGATCGCCTTCGAGTAGCAGATTTGAAGGATGAAATTGTGTCGATGCAGGCTGAGTTGAACTCCGTTTTGTTCGAGCAGCACCAGAAATCGCAAATAATTATGAAGACTGATCCGGCGCCAATGACATCAAATGTGAATGTTCAACACCAAACCATCGAAAATCCACAAATGCCGCAAATGCAAAATGTTCAACCGATGCAAATTGTTTGCCAAGCGCAACAATCCCCAAGACCTCAGGCGACCGTTAAGATCATGCAAGAACCAAGTCAGATATTAAAGGCGAAGCAAGAGCAGAAACTTTTCGAGAACATCAAGAACGATCGGGTGAAGATTGAAGCTCCTGAGCCTCAGAAGGAGCAGCAAAAGTCGGCATTCTCTTTCGCATCGTCCAACTGTCAATTTGTGATCTCACCAAAGCCGCCTATCGCTCAAAAGCAATCAAAGTTCGACAAGCTGAAGAACGAGTCGATGAACATCGTCGCGAGCTCGCATTCACAACATCACATCAACAAACCTCAGCAGCTTCATCAGCCACAAGTGAAGCCTTCGACCGAAATGAAACAAGAGCTTGACGACTTCGATATCGAGTCAGAGATACGACCGAATCTCATCATGAAGAAGTGTGAAGCAGCTCCAAAGCCACATGTTTATCCAACAGTCGCTAAAAAGCAGCCAAAGCAACAGCGCGAGAAGGAGCGAGAATTCTCTCCACTCAGTGATTACTTCAACTCGAAAGTCGCCGGCGCGTCTAAGAACAAGACGGAGCCATCGAAAGTCGAAGGTCACGACGGATCGTTTGATGATTGGCTGTCGATTCAAAAAGAGTTGAACATGCAAATTACAAGTTCGTCGAACATCAACAAGAAAAAGGACGAAGCGCCAAAAGGCAAGAAAATTCTTGACAGCGATTTGTCTGAGATGTTTGAGCATCACGCGAGTCCGAAAAGTGTTGAGAAGCAGTTGGACGATCTTTTCAGTTCAACCAGCAAATCGAGCGATCTTTTAGCCGCGGCATCGCCGTTGACAGAATTTTTCCACGTGGAGTCTTCGAGTTTGAACGAGAAGACCGTGGAGAATCGATTGGAGGCGTTATTCGGAGGCAACGAAGAGGATCCTGGAAAATCTAATCAGCAAGATCTCGTTGAAACACGGCTCGAACAGCTTTTCCAGGGATCAGTGGCTGAGAACGACGAGTCTGCACTGGACAACGCCAGCTTCTTGTACAAGAACACTGACATGACCTATGAGATGATTCAGAAGCAAATTCAAGTGGCAACATCCCTTGGTGACAACGGAAGCGGATCGTCTTCAAACTCGAATAAACGACAGTGGAATAACGCGTGCGATCTCTTCACCAACACGAATCCTTCAATGCTCTTTCCTTCGTCTTCATCGCCACCGCCATCCGCGAAACGACCATGCACAGCAGCACCCTCAGTCAGTTTCGACAACAAATGGATTGAAGACAGCTTCGATTTTGCGACAGAGATCATGTCAACCGAAAGTCCTAGCGATGAAATAATAAAACATCGCAATTGGAACGGGAACATCGACCATCGAGAGACAATGATCGGAGGAATTCAGTCACCTCATCAGAATCAGTTCCACATGTCGACAAGCGAGACGACAAACATCCAACAACATCAAGGCCAAAACCAAGCTTTGCAACAGAACAATCAGCACATGAACTTGATGGACGACAGACAGGATCATCTAATGGACAGCCAACTGCCTAATCTGAACTACGACGATGTTGATGATATCAGTCGACAAGTGCAGAACGCCATCGACTCAATATTGAACCTTCAGAGTACAGATCCGCTTCACTACCAGCTCGACTCATCGTTCCTTGAACTGAACGCCATCACAGCGCCGTCAGGTGCACCCAACTCTCCGGTGAACCATCACCAATCACATTCGCATCAGGTACAGCAAAATCAGCACATTGGCCAATATCACAACCATCAGTCGAACGCGATTCACGCCTTCAACAACCAAAAGCCCGCGAACATGGCAAAGCGGAAATACTCGAGAATGGATGACATTGGCGACTGCTTGATAGGCGGCTCAAACTTGGACGATTCACCTTCAGCGTTGGCACTCAACGAGTCTCATGGCGTGGAGTCTCCCTCGGTGGGAGTGGGAGAATTTGTAAATAATATGCTAAACTGTGAAGAGAAATCGATAACAACGTCTTGACAACTTTCTATCGAATTCTCATCGACCTCAATGTGATCAAACGGAATTTTCGAGGACGAGAATGTCATTGGCGAGCGCAGAATACTTAAAGGAAAAGCTTCATAATGAAGCAGTTGTTTGTTTATGAATGTGAGTTCCGAGTGAGCTAATCTCGCGGGCAAAGAACAAATCATCTCATCGATTTAGAAATTCGTTGTGGAGTTTTTAATGTGAATTTCTTTGTCTCTAAGTTTCAAACGATTCTCAATGTACGATTGTTTCTGTGAGTGTGTCTGATTGCTGGCGACGGTTGTGCATTTGAAAGAAACTCGCAATGGCATCGTGGGAAGCCTTTCCTGTCCTCGGATGGCTGATGAGTGTTGGCGATCCGAGAACTAAAGGATAAGACAAATACGTAAGCTGCCGCTGCTTCCCATGATGCGAAAAGTTTCCTCGTAAATTTCGTCAGACGTAAAACTAATTTCAGTAATTTCGTAGGCCTAATTCACTCTGAGTGATCTCAAATCATCACGAAAATCTTTCTTAAGATTCGAGTCTCGATCACTTGTATCGACGACATAGTTTACGAACAATCCACGGAATAGTTTTGAGTGCAACTCGAGGCGGTTAGAGAACTTTCTCCTTTACACGAATCTTTGCTCAATTTATCAAATTTTAACCCGAGACGATTGCGACCAAGACTACAAAATGGTTTTAAGTTTTAGCTGGTTTTACCAACCGAAAGTTATTTATTTTAGACTTTAACGATGGCTGAGGAGCGAAAGCTTTAAACAAAACGGAACTTCAAATTGCATTTGAGTTTTTTAACTTTTTATTGAAAAGTTTTTAAAGACGAACACGGAAAACTATGAACGATGGCAGAGTCTGCAAAGGACATTCGTTAAGACTGACAGCTCCAACTACACAAACCAATCTTCACCATGTTGTTAGAGAGTGGAAAATGATTTTTTTCAAGGACGCTAGAATGTTTCTACTGGTGTGAATGGATATTTCTTAGAGGTAGCTAACTTGGCATTGAACTTACTACTTTTAAAAGCAAGAGAAGTCTAAGCAACGCAGAGATAGGTTTCGTTTACTTGACTTTCACTCTCGTTCTTCGAGGTACTTTATCATCTCTCTTTGTTGAGCTTTTCGGCAGTTACTGATGGCGCTTCACAGAAGCGCAGCGCGATCTTACTTTCGTTCATTTTATTATCTGTCTAAATTTAAGTAGATCAATTTAATTTAATAACCAATAACTGCTTGCGCGTTTGATAGTTTTGCTTTTACCGCGGAGATTTTCTTTTGACAGTTTGTCGTCTCAAACTGAAACGAAATCTACGTAAAATAATATTGTAAAGTACACACATCACAAGAAGATTTTAACATCAGGACGTGAAAGTTTTAATCGGTGATTCTGAAAAATGGATAACGTTGTCGTGTCTAAACTTAGAGAATGCTGTAATATTTGCAACAAAATGGAACTTCAAATTGCAAATAAACTACATAACGATTTTCAATATAAGAAATTGTGAAATATCTGGAAATATCTAAACTAGACGTTTGTAAAATTGATGAACGATTCAAACTGAAGCAAAATAAAAACGTAATTTTTAATTGAGAAAATTGTTTATGCGTTCTTTTGGGGTCATCAGGTTTGCGATGGGTATCGCCTATGATTTCACTGACAGTCTTGTAGATTGGCCGAATTGCTGCCATCGATACCAACAGCTGAGTGACCTAGGAAGTATTGTCAGTGCCTCTGAGATCACTCACATACAGCTCACAGTGGTGAACCTTCTGGGATTCCCTTCCTATAAGGATAACATGCCTGTGTACTGTCTAGTTCTGCCCTTGTCTAGTTCCACGCTTGGAAAATATACACCGAAGGTAACCAGAATCATTTGCTGCGCAACCGAACATGAAATTCAAACGTAAAGAAAACTGAACTTACAATTTTCTGAACTGTTCCAGTGCTCTGGTGGAGTGACAATTGTTAACTTGGGTTCAGAGGCTTGCACGACGGATGGCATTCAGCAAGAACAAGGCGATCATTCCTGTGGTAATCATTGGCATCGGAGCGATTGTGTCACATTTCCTGCCGTCGGTCGTGAAGCCGAAAAGGGATGAAATACCGATTTCTCCTGCGATTCACGAGTGGAATAAGAAAACGTAAACTTTAGATTTTTATTGTCCAGATATCTTTATTAAATTATTTTTTTTATTTTAGCTGAATGCTGCGATCTATCAGAATAAAGTTCACGTTGTAAAAAATATTCTTACGGAGCACTTTCCATTCCATTTATTATATCATCGAGATCTTCAAGCGTGTAAACGATTTTCTTACGCGAAGGCGAATCGTTTTTGAAGTGGAAATATTCAGGAGAAATCGTTTTCAGGTGGCGAACTTCATCCTCGATGGCCTTAAGGCGTTTGTAAATATCTTTGGGAATCGGTCGAGGATCAAACCCGACAAACGCTTCAATGTTTTTCAGTCTTTCTTCAATTCCTATGTAATCATTCTCTCTGGAGCAGCAAGCTTGCTCCTGGTCGGTTGTTGGATCTGCCGGTCCTGTCTCGTTGAGAACTTTCTTTACCTTCAAATGCCCTTTAGAATCTTCGACTTTGTACGCCTTGCTTAGGGCTCGAGCGCAGGAATCTTCTTTAATCCCATCATCGATAAAATCTCTAAGGTTGTTCTTATTGATCTCGTCTCTTTTCCGCTCGATGAAGGAGTCAATACGACGCTGAACTTCTTCGTCAGCCGTTGTAATTTGTACAAGCGTCATAGGCACGACTTGATCCTCCACAACTTGGCAATCATCAAAGTTCAGCTGGAGCTTCTTACCGACGTTAATCTTCTGGTCTTCTGCAATGAAATCTGGTCTTACCAACTTTTTGGAATGGAAAATTGTATATTTTTTATTGTTAAAAACTTTTAAAGGAACCAAAACTCCAGCACCGGATGCAACCCGCAATTAATTCTAAATAATGTGATTGTCGAGCTGGTGCTTCTTCGACCACGTGCACTCGGGGTTTTCCTTCCATTGCGACGACCCCTCACCTGCATTCTCTTTGTAGTACTCTTTCTTCCAGATTGGCACGAGCTTTTTAAGCTCATCGAGAGCGAACGGAAGAGCCTGAAGGCTTGAAGCACGATGCGGTGAACTGATTGCGATGACGACACTCGCTTCCTTAACAGGAACGAAGCCTAATCTATGGTACATTGCTATGTTCATCACATCTGGCCAGCGCTGCCTCACTTCGAAGCAGATTGCCGCCATCTCTTTCTTGGCCATCTCGTCGTACGCTTCGTACTCTAATGAAACGACCTTGAAGGCAAATAAAAATCAAAAGTCATCACAATTAAGTGAGATAACTCATTTGCTTGCTACCTCTTTACCATCGAAGTTATCGCGGGTCGTGCCCGCAAACATCGCAACTGCTCCGCAAGACTCGTGGGCCACAAGCTCACTGATTGCTGTCGGATCGAGCTTATCCGATGACAGTTTGAGGAAATCCATGCTATCCAGCTGACAGCGGCGGGATCACAGCGAGTTCGTCGTTGTTCTTCAAGCACAAGTCTCCCTCCTCACAATAGTCTTGGTTCACAGCAAGAATTATGTTTTGTTTGATAATTTGTAGGCCAAACTTATCACAAATCAGCTGCTTCAACTCCTCGTACGTTACTTTCGATCTGACTTGAATTTCCGCTTCGCCTCGACCGGCGATTTCTTTAGCAGCAGCGAAAAAGAGAACTCTGACCGTAACGACGTCCATCTAGCAAGACATTGCGTCGAAAGTAACGAAACGAGTTATGCGAGAGACCAAAATAGACAGACAAATTTACGCTAACGTTTACTTTTCTGTGGAAACAAACTCAATTTTTCCGTCCAGTGATTCGTTTAATGATCAATCAATGATTAACAGATTTTTCAACAGTTCAAGTTGCAACTTTACTTCTTCACCTTGCTGAAGAGAAGTTGCGGAGCAGAAATTTTGACTTTGCCGGGGATGTTTCTGGCCAGAACTTCGTCTTTAACGGACTTCAGTAGATCCTTTTCCCTGCTCGAGCATGCTTTGTCTTTGAGGAACATTGCGACGGCTGTCTTGGAGGCTTTTCCACGCTTGCCCGTTCCAGGCGTCAACTTAACTTTAAATCTAAAATTGAATAAGAATTTCAATGAATGCAATCTAATCAGATTATCAATCACTCACTTGTAATTGTGAAGAGTTTGATAAGGCGCAACGACTGGAACTGCGAACAGCAATTCATCTTCGTCGACAGGAAGGCCAGTGAGTGAGTCGAGCATATCAACCTCGTCGGCCGCAGGAGTTTCATCCATTTCCTCGTTGGCTTTAGGCTTGGGCTGAGGCTTCCGAGCAGCTGATTTTTTGTAGCTCTCTTCCTCCTCTTGCTTCTTAGTCTTGCGACTGTCTTTGCCCGATCCAGCTGGCTTCAGTATTTCCATTATCATTGCTCGGTCTTCTTCGTCTTGGTCCTTATACTTTTCTTTGATCTTCTTAGCCTTTCCCTTCTGACCGCGCTTCGGTTGATTCTTGCCGTCATCCTTCTCTTGTGGTTTTGGAGCTGGTTGTTGCGCTTGCTTTTTTTGAGGCTTCAGCTTCTTCTCAAACTTCTTGACTTTCAAAGGCGCAGCTTGGATTAACGTTGCTTCTTCCTGGTCTTCGGATAACATCCGTTCTAGTTTTGGATCAGCTTGAACTTCAACCTGTCCAGTTGTGTGCTCGACTTTGACATGCGTGTCCGGGAAAGCGGGATCGTCGTCACTCTCAGATGCAGAAGCTTCCGGCTCTTCGATCGTTAGCTCTTCTACAGCCTCAGTTGGAACTTCCTTCTCGTCGCTGTCTTCACCATCAGACTGAAGTGGAATCTCCTCTTCGTGAATTGATTCAAGTTGCTCGTTCTCTGTCATAACGCTCGACGCATCATCATCAAACTTCTTTACTCGTCGCTCACCGCGATGACGACTTACTGAGCTTTCTTCGAGCTTGAAGAGAAAGCTCAAGCCCAGAATGAGATGGCACGGCGGCAAAAAGTTCTTCTTTCCTCGAATCATAAAGCTTCCAGTCGACAAATATTCTCCAGTTGGTGCAGTCTTCGAAACCTGATCGGCATGAACGTAGTAAGCGCTCGTCACAACTTTAGCATCCCAAGCAACGCTGTACGAAATCGCCATCGTTCCCGCTTCGAGAAGCGTTTTCGGTGGAATTTCTCCTCCGTTTGGATTCTTGATAACGACAGACGAAGCGCCTTGAATCTCAGCGTGGACGTAGATGTCAGTTGCGCGTAAATACCGTTTGACTATCAACTCGTTCTGCTGCTGATCGCGACCTCCAATCACGAGATAGTTCTCAGACGAGATGAACCAATAAAACTTTTCAAACCTTAAAGACATAAAATCAATAAATCGTTCGAATGCAACAAGTCAGAGAATTTACCAGAAAACCTTTCGAGCCTTAGAAATCGACGTTTGGATTCTGACATCTTTGAGCGTTTGCTGAGTTTTCTTCTCAGCTGATTTCAAAGCCTTTCCACTCGCTTCAATAGTCTTCTGTTCTTTCTTAGCTGCTCCGCGCTTCTGGTCATAGTAACGAGTAGCGTTTGAGTAAGCGCTGATACCAAGATCGATATCGATGTCCATGGTTTCGAGTTTCTGTTCGCCTTCCTCCCTTTGATCTTCGTCCTCGTCTTCATCGTCATCTAGATTAGCGAATGGGTCTGAAAGCCGCAACGTGATTTGATTTGTCTCAAGTTTGAGGTGACGGATGTTCAGAGCGATTGGATCTTTTTGATCCTGACGTTCTTTTATCAAGTCCTTGATGTCGAGCCACGAGAGTTGTCTTGCTAAAAGTGTTCGCATAGAATAAATCACACTGTCAACGAGCCCTTGGTTTCGTGTTATCAGCTCTGCCTTCTTCCTATCGACATGTTGAATTCTAGAGAGTTCTTCCAGTCGATGAGCGTGATCTTGACGAACGTTTGAAAGCTTTTTCAGTGCTTCCCGTTCTTGTTGAAACGCCTTCAAGTCTATCTTTTGACTCTCAAGGTTGGAATAAAATTCATCAACAGCTTGAACGAAGCTCGGAAACTCACGAACAGGATCTTTGATGTACTGATTGTACAAGAAAGGATGAAACTCGACGTTCGTTAAATAGAATTCCTCGTTCCCATCTTGAGTTGGTTTGCTTTCTTTCTTTTGTACAATGAAACCAGCAGACGGCTCCGTCATTGCTCTCTGCATCATCGAGTACATATCGTTGATCGCGTTCATGAGAGTAGGGAAATCTTGCTCTACGTCGAAGTCACGCCAATCTTGGCCACCGTCTTTGTTGCGATTCTTTTTTTTCTTTTTCTTCTGGCCGTCGGCAGCAGTTTCGTCTTCTGGCTTTTCACCTCCGATTTTGCACTGATGGAGTTTGTGTTGGATAAGGCAATGGTCGATCAATGAGGCACCGAAAGGGAGAAGGGGATTCAGAACTGTTCTTAAGTTGTCTCCTGGATGTGCTTGAGAAATTCTGTCTTTCACCACAGTTGACGACGGCGCTCCGTCATCATCACGAGCTCTTGTCAGCGGATACTTCTCACGGACTGCGAAACGAATTTCTTCGCCTTCTACATGCGGACGCAAGACATTCAGAATCACGTACTCGTAGTCACAGAGAATTACGTTTCCCCGATCGTACAGCTCCAGAATGACATGGTAACACGCCTCTCCCGTTCCGAACTGAAGATCGATGATGCGGTCAACGCCAAGTTGATCAATTGCTTCCAACCGTTTGTTCTTTAGATGTTTGCGGAGCTTCATCGTGAAGCCCGACGGTGAAACGTTCTTGGGCCATTCGTATCTCGTCGAATGAATTCTGTTTCCGCTTTCCAACAGTAGCACGGTCTTTTCTTCATTCTGGTGTAGTCTGATAAGGTAGGTCCTGTTGTCAATGTCGTAGATCTGATTCACTCGATACCCGACGAGACTAAAACGATAAGAATTTTAGCAATTTCATAACTTTGCGAGAAAAGCCTCGTTGGCTCGATTTGTAAACATCGAAGTTTTATCGCGAACTTCTGTTTAACATCACAAACCTTTTAAGTTCCGTGAGAGCACAGACAATGTCGAATGTATTAAATCTTGTTTTCATCTTGTAAATCTTGTCACTTCCAGAAAAATATTGAGTTTTCTATTTTGTAATTTCCAATTCGCACAAAAGCGCGTTTTAGTTTTATTTCTTTGCAACTTCGTTGAACTTGAGATTTGAAATTTAAACTTAGAAAGTTCGGTAAATTTTTAAATTCGAAAGCTTCGCTCAGTCTGATTATTTTCAGCGCTGAAACTGAACTGCATTTCAGTGCAAATCTGTTCAGTGTAAATCTGAAACTGAACCTGCAAGTTAATGCAATAGAATGACAGTCGCGCTTTAACTTTACTAGTCGAGAATGAAGCAATAAAAATATTAAACTTTAAGGCAAGCGATTGAGTATGAAGTTAATTTTCCTCATTAAATAAATGGCTGAGCTCTTGGCACAGTTTGAAGAAAAGCAAGAGAAACTGCAAGAAGAATCACATCCATCAACGTGCTTCCTCAAACCGAGCATAGAAAGGCCAGAGCTCTTTAAAATGAGAAATGGTAGAAACATTATTGATGGCTCAAATTAAATTGAAAATCGTTTAGATTTTTCATTCTGCATCGAACTACTTTTTCATTTCTTTCTGCCACCTTGAATAAACGACTGCGGAAGTCTAAATTACATGTTTTAGTTTTGGCGTTTATTCTCTTTGGTACGCTGCTGATATCCAGAGAAAGCGAGCGGCTTTTCCCTTCTTGACTCGCTCGAAAGTTTCATAGCAAACGTGAAATGTTCCCGAGCTACATTAGCAACAAATGAACATCTCCAAGTCTTTTTTTCTCGTATTCCTAGCTCCTCGTCTCGAGAGTGTGGATCAGTTTCAAGTGGGAGACTTTGATATATGGACATTTCCTAGCGACAATGAGAAAGAAGCCGGACAGGAAGCGCAGGAAGAAAAAATGTGGAACAAACTAACAGAATTAATTAAATTTCCCTCAAGCTCTGAATTTGGAGCAGGAGCACGTTGTGTTTTGCTCGCTAATCAAGATGAACGATGGCAGTGGGAATCGCACTCTGATGATCCTCAAAGAATATTTCCTAATTTCTCGCTAGCAGTTTTCATTCACAAGAAAATAATCGCGAAACTGTGAAGTTACTGAATTGATTGAGGTAATGTAGGAAAGTACGAGGACAATTTAATGACGACAATAGAAACTTCCTCTTGTACTGAAACACTTTCATCTTGTTCTGCTGCGCAATTGACGGAAAACTGAGTTTTGTGATATTATAAAAAAATCCCGATAATTCAATAAATTATCAATTTAGCTCCAAAAAGCTGCTTCGCTTCTCATTGATTACATCTTCGCGTCGACAACTTTCTGTCGCTTGTTTTAAAATTGTTCGGCTGGAAATAAGTTGGAGTTAGGAAACGAAGCAATTGAACTTGAAGCAAAGCGATAACTTGTTACATTTTGCTAAGATGAGCCGAAACGATTCAATCGCAAAGCTCTCAAGCGGTTTTTGTCAAATATTCTCGACAAATTTTGATCTCCCATTTTCTAGTTTGGCCATTTCTGCATAATTTATTAGCATGGAGGCAACGCTGCCGATGTAAAAGATCGCTCAGAAACACTGCAGCATAAAAAGTAATGGTTTGAAGCGACGGCAAGGCTAACATGTATGTGAAGCTTTTTAAAAATGTTTATGTCGAAGAAAAATGTTTTATGGGAAAAAGCTTTCAGCGTCGTCATTGTACGGAACAAGATTCTTTTGCAATCAAGTTTCCTCGCCGCGGACGTCTCGTTGGGCTGAGTGAAAAATTTAACAAACTGTTTGATGTAAAAATCATTTAGCGATCGTCCACCTTATTTGAATGAAAAGCTTGAGCCGAAAGTTTTCATAACTTTGAGGTGTGTCAAATTGTATCTATTGCTCGTTTGATCAAATTCTCAAACAATAATCAGGAGCATTCGCGCCGAAGTTTTCAGGGTTTGCCTCGTTTTGTTCTGTAGTTATTTGGAACACAAACGACAGACGGAGAGACAAAGTGAACGCGAGCTTTCCATATCGAGGCAAAGCCCCTAAAAAAGAAGATACAGACTGTTGAAATATTCTATCTGAATGCAAAGTTTTTGATCATCATTTTCACTGATAAAAACTTCATCAATCCGAATTTAATCGATTATCCTAACCAACACGAATTGCATAAATTTATTGAATACAGCAAGCTGCAACATTTCCAGTGTTGAATATATTTTCGTCGTGGCTAACGGAGCCTGATTTGTATGCATGATGATTTTGCCCGCAAACTTGAGATCCGGTCGAATGCGTATTTGATCGAATTAAAAGCTAATTATAGCTTTACACACATGCGAGTGTTGCTGACTTTCAGCATCGCTTGAGTTTGTCACCACATGAACTCATATAAGTCCCGATGGCATCGGTTGGAGCAGGCGTTGGTCTACGACTGTGCGTCTGTTGAGGTCTTATCAGCAGATTTAAATTGTCTAATTTATTGACGCTTGCTAAACATTCGCTCGTCATCTCTATTCCTCCTAAATAAGCCTCTCAATCCGAAAAAGCGGAAAATTTACAATTGCTCTTATTATTTATTTATTTATGACTTCGTGAGTGTATACTGCGACGTTGTAAACAAGCGACATAAATTTCTGACGAAGCGATGAAAGAAAAGAGTTGGAAGCGAGGGAGTTGAGTTGATGGGGACGGGTTGAACGTGGAAAACATTTATGGTAACATCTGAAAGCTTCCAGCAGAGTCGAATCAGATCGCATGGAACAGATGGCGATTGTTATTCCTCGAATTTATCACACCAAACATGACAGCAGCAGCCGCTCTAGAGAGACGAAAAAGCACAACGAGATGAATAATTAGAAAAATGCCGTTCGAGCACTTACACAGAGGCTACGATTTCAGCCACCAAGGGAACGAGAAAATTCTTGTTTTCCAATTGGAAATGAATTTAGATAGGCACGACTTTCTCCCTCTCTTTAGTTCCTCGTTTTATTTCATTGCCCAGTCACTTCAGAGAGACGACGTGAAATGACATCAAAGTCTGTCGGGGGTTCGGCCGATTTTTTCGGGTCGTTGGATTTCACACAGCAAGTGTTTAGCAAGGGAAATGATGTCTTCTGCTTAAGAACAACTCAGCTTTCTCATAAAACATTGCTCCTACTTTGGGATGAATCAAAGTCACTCTTAACACTAAAAGATGTACATAATTAGCTTCGGAAGCTCCTTTTGGACTCTTGTGTCCAGTTTAGGAATAAATAGCTGAGATCCGAAATGCACATAATTACAATTTTTCAACGAAACGATGCTGATTTTGTTTTTATAAATAATTCAAAACAAAGAAACATCAGACTGTGAGTAGAACAATAATTTAAGACACAAGTTGATTGGGTTTTCCGGACTTGTTGGGTTTCCTGAACAAAATCCTGTCGGTGAAGCTCTAAGGCGCATCGCCGTTCTAATTCGCATTACTCATGAGCGTCGCACCCCAATTAAGACTTTAAACTATTTTCCAAACAGTTTCCTCTCACTCTATTTGTCATCGAGCCGTTGCCGCCTCTAGCGTGTACGCTTCCTAAACAAAATTACTCTTTTCCTTATCTCTTCCACCCCTATTGTTAGTGCTGGCTTCAAGACCTTCTACTAAACTTATGCCAAACTTTGTTAGGAGGATAAAAGGTTCATCGTCTCCGTTTCTTGTCTCTTGCATTAGCATTGATACAAACGAAAGCTCTCGATGATATCATTAGAAAGTGAAATTGTTCAGCGATAACAATACTCATTTGCGAAAAGCTCGCACGTTAATTTCGTCTTCCTTTCACCCAACTTAAGCTCCTCCATTGTCATTTCATCGTAAGACCTCGTAACCTAAATGTCTAAATGTTGCAGCGCTCCCGGGGCTCTAAGGTGCTGAGGTGAATCATTATTAAAATCGAGAAAATTTCATATCGTGCGACAGAAGTAAACAAATGTTTTTCTGCTTCATCTGAACATGTCGTACGCAATAACTACATACATGACAAAAGGAGAAGAAGATTGAACCTTATGTGGGGATGGCAATAGAACGATAGAAGCTTCTGCTATTCAAAAGCCATATTTTGTTTCATCCCATTATAAGCTTTTTGCTCTCGTCTCTATCATTCTTCTTGTCGCCTGCAATGTTGACTTCTTTGCTGAACGATGTTTCATAGCTCCTTTCAAAGGGATAAGGAATGAGCCAGAGCTTGTTTCTCTTAGACTCTGTTTGCAAATTTTCATCAGACTCGATTCGCAGTAAAAGGGTGGAAGCAGCGTTTAGATGCTGAAGTGTTTAATTCTATAAATTTGGAGTTTCCTTCCAAGTAGTTACAAATTATAGAAGATTGAACAATATTAGAGAAGATATTTATAGATTCAATTACACACACAGAACTTATGAATTCGAGCTTTAAAGTTTTGCTAAGTTAACAATGAGGTTTGCTGCTGAGAGTAAACATCGATTATGATTTTCTAGGAAGACTTCGTTAGAAACATGATCGAGAGAGCGCAGCTTTCACTTTGTATTACAATTTACCTCGTTATTCGAATTAGTCTTTGATCTAGTCTTACTTTGAAGTCTTGCTGCACCTAACTATGCAATCGAATTAAAAGTCTTTCTCTCTCTATTTGTATCTCAGTTTCAGATGTCAAAAGGTTTCGTGTTAATCGTTATCAAGTTCAAAGGAAACATCTAACTTGAGGGTTTCAGAATAACCGCTGTTGATTGCAGAGCAAATTAAAAAGATGACGAGAATTCTTTGTCGAAGTCACTCAACGCTAGCAGCCATCGAATTTATTTATCACGTCGTCGAGATGAGAGTGTCATTGTTATTGTAACTGTAAAAGCAACTGCGCGTCATTTCTAATCGTCGCTGTCAGAGTTTAATTACACTGGATGGCACTCGAAAGTAATTTGGATTTAAGTTCGAGCGAACGGGGAAAAATATTTTCTTTCTCGCGAGCAGCTTCTGGTGGAGCTGCAAGTTGAACGTCTGAAAATTCTCTGTCGTGCTTTGACATAAATTGAGCACATCATCCGTTCTTGCAGCGCACTCTTCGTTTACATGGCGACGCCATATTCCTTGCTTGGGATTCTCACAAAACTGCGACACATAATGATGGCGTGCGAAAGAATGTACGAGCTGTCCGCATGCAGCGAATCATGAGAGAGTAATCTACTTACAGAAGAATATCATAAATGTTGAGCTATACAAAGCTCTGTCGATGAACGTTTTGATGCTATGTTGCCGAGCTTACAAGATTTAAACTATGAAAAGAGTCTGAGATGTCGAAAATTCGCTTCTCGGTTTTGCTACAGAGAAAAGAAGGCTCACATTAGCTACCTCAATCAATATTATTAGTGAAGGGATCAAATATGTGGGCGAGCGTAGCATTAGATAAGAGAAATGTAGGACAGTCTGAAGTGACATGCGGATATTTTTATTATTGAGCTCATCCAAACGCAATATGTTTAAAGTTAGGTGAAGCCCAGCAAAACATAAAACGCTGTCGGATCAATCGATAATAAGTCGGAATGTCTGCTGTTTGCCCTCCTGGATATCTCGAGCAATAAAATACACGAAATCGAATATCGTCGAAAACGCTGTCGACAACATTGGATTGTATTTGAGAATGTTGTGTTTGAGAAGGTTCTCGTGCATAAATGTTAATGGGAGACTTCACCCTTATGATACAAGAAACTGGCATAACAAAAACTGGAGCACATAACAATTTCTTCCACTCGACTCTCGTCTCTGTGTGTGAGCTTGTATGGATACGACAGCCTTCATGGTTTATGGTAAGCACGATAATGACAGAATTGTATGACGCATTTTGCGATACAAAAAGCTTCCGATAGAAGTGGATTTCCCTTCGGAGCGACAGGAATGAAGAAGCTTCGCGAGTATCTACTCGTAAGCAAATCTAAACTCAAGAAAATTGTCTTGTCTCATCGTGAGAGCGTTTACAGATGAAAGCTCAAATCGCTGTTCTTTCCACAGTCTGTTGAATCTGCTCCGACTGCAGTGACATAGATGGAAGATGAGACATGGAATTCTGTTGGAGACAAACTGAATAACGAAAGAAAAGCGGGCATCTCTCGTATCACGTTGCGATGATATATTTTTCTCTACATTTTTTCCTTCATCCCACCCTTAGAGAAATGCATAATTTTGCTTCTTTCTTCCATTATTCGCCACTCCACGCGAAAGCACCTTATAAATTCACCATAGCTTCTACTCTTCGTCGTCTTCTGCTCTTGCTTCTTTGAACCGAGCGAAGTTACGAGCGTCTGTATGTGTCATGATTTTTTATGCTTTCCCATCAAATCGTTCCGCCAAGGTGAATTCTTGAGCTTCTCGCTGCCTCCCTTCTTCGACGCGAATTATAAGTATTTGCACATTTCATTTTTCCGTCAGCCGATAGGGAAGCATGCTGAGTTAATGAGCTCGTTTTCGCCTCGTCGTCATAGTCGCTTCTGAACGAGTAACTTCATGAAACTCTGATAAACACTTTACTGCACGTTAACTGAAAACTTTATTCTGACTTCTTCTTCTGCAATATTAAACTCTTCAGAATCAAAACACGACGAATATGCTGACGATTTTTGCCGAGGTTTTATGGCCGGATATCCGTGAAGGGAAAAGATGAACTATTAAACTCTATCGCCAATATTCATTGCAATAAAGTCAAGGGAGTTTTTTGAAAAATATGAGGCAAATATGCAACGTGGAATCTAACTGAAGTTCAGTTACTGAAACAAATGTTTTTTTTCTAAAACAGTCAAAGAAGAGCGTCGATAGTAACCTGAAAGCTTTAGATCAGCAGCAAACAAGTTAGATAAATGTTATCAAGTTTGGAAGCTTTGCTTTCTCCTAATATTTTTCCATAAGTTTCTTCTTTCATGAATCCATCTTTTGCGTTTGCTGTTGTGTTCGCATCCAAGTAATGGAAATAAATATACAAATTTTCTCGAAGGGGAAAAATTGTTTTATGTGCACGAGAGATTCGGCTAAAAAATAGAAGGCAGAAGTTTTATGAAGATGAGAAAAAGGATAACAAAATAAAAATTGAGGAAATCTTTTTGTCTTTCTCGTGCCAAACATAGTTCGTGGAAGCGCGCCCATGGCGCTCAGGCTTTGAAAGGAGATAATCGAGATGAAATTTTATTATTTATTCTCCTGTTATGATAGCGTAATTGTTCATAGCTTCCACAACAAGGGATAAATCAATAAGGAGCAATCTACAAAGAAATAAGGCATCCTTTGTTCTCCGCCGAAAACGTTAAGATGGAAATTTTTTCAGTTGCTATCTGAGGAGGTCACAGAGCTAAAACCTATTTACTTGCCCAGAGCTGAAATTGTTGTTATAAATTTTTATGAGACCATTAATGAGTTGCGAGGGCAGATGGAGCCGGCGGAAATTTACTGCTTCATAATCTGCCAACAGTAAATCAAGTCTCGAGTGCTTGTGCTTGCTGACGCCTAAGTTTCCGACTGATTTGTTGCTACAGGGACTGAAAGTGGCTTCGATGCGACTCATTTGCCAGAGATGATGTGACGATATTACGAAAGATGCTGCAAGGAAATCGTGACCGCGTTTTAAAGTTGTAAATTTAAAAAAATCCGTGTTCGGGTCAAAAGCTCAGCCATAGGAAACCGGAATCGACTGACGAATATGTAGGATTGTAGCTCGCTTTGTTTTTAAGTAGCATTGGCGACACAGTGACAAAACGAGACCATGAGAGTTTTGCACTTCGCTGAAGAGCCTTAAAAACTAAGTAGAATCATTATTTCTTTATTGGCATGAAGCTTCGAGGCTGCCGCAATATCCTCGATCAGCGTCAGAGCATCCGTAGCGATTTCTCTTCCTCATACTCGAAGAAATTCTGAAATAAAAACTTTCCCTCTCCTTTTGAGATTCCCAATTGAACGACAACAATCAATTATAGTTTTTGCATTTTGTTGAAAAATTTTATTCATCACTTCTGTCTCTTCGATTTTTAAAATAGTTTTTTCTTCGCTCTGAAAATTCAAGGATAATTAAGTTTTCTCTTCTTCGTCTGCGCTCGGTGTTTGTGTCTGTTTCTTCAACAAAGTTCAGCAGAAACGAAACTGAAATTCTTATGTACTTAATGCTTCTTATTGACTTGAAAATCAATCTTGTCCATAATCGTTTTCGTTTACTTCAAATTACATTGTGTATTAGGACTTCATTTTTATTTCACCTTCGCTACTTCCTTTATTAATGATTCAAATGCGCTGCTCCACCGTGATCGGCAACTTTATGTGTTTAATTTAACTTTAATGGGCTTTTTGATGTATTTAATCACAAATGGTACACGAAAACTTAATGTTGTATGAGTAAAATAATTTGTACAAACTCAACAAAGCTCCCGGAAATCGATAATTCGTGGAATGAGAGCGATTTATTTATTTTACATATTTGATTGCACAATTGAAGTTGAAATTAAAAACAGATCACAACGAATTCATTTCAGCAGAAGGAACGCAAGCTCATTCATTGATATCACGAGCGGATTATTATTCGGGGGAATTAATAATTTCAGGCGTAAAACACAAATTAATATCCTGGGTTTTCATATCAACTGGGATTCTTTTTGTGTGGCGCATTTTCACGAACTTATCGAAAACATTCGGCCCTGAATTTTAATTTTAATTCGTGCATAATTTATATTCGCCCTCTTTTCGAGCTGTCGACCCTCCCCCGCAATAAAACGAATCAGGAAATTATTTGTCACAATGAGCCACGCGAATCTCGTTATCAAAAATTGATATTTTCACTTACTTTTCCAATCGCTAAATTACCGAACCTTTCAAACGACCTCGCTCTACTTTTCCATCCCAAAACTAAATCGTCTGTCGACGAGGAAGAACTTGCAGCCGAAAACTTTGTTTGGCAACGACGAAACGAATGCTTTATTGTAATAAATTTTGTTAGACAAATAATTCGTTGACCGCAGAAGATTGTCTGACCTTCTAAAGCTGTCTCGAGCAGGCTCGTTCCTTAATCTTGTTCATGACAATATGCGAGAAAGGAAACTTCAATTGACCCAAAAAAAAATTGTGAACTAGAAATGAAAGTCAATTAATTATTCTAGAAATATTTTTTGCGCTTGCTGTACGAGAAACATTTAAAACAATTTTCCTCTCCCAGTTCAAAGATGCGAGGAGGATTCAATTAAAAACCGAAGAATTATTCATGGCTTCTAATGACTTTTTTTTCCAACGATGTCGCGTTTAAAATATAAAACATAAAATGAGATACTAACTCTTATCGCGAGAGAAAAGGAAATTAATTTTCCCGGATCATGCAACGTAATGACATAATTTACAAGGAAATCCCATCATTGTACACATGTGCATGTCGTTAACGCGAGAACTCCACTTTCTCGTAGCGTCAAACGACAACGAAAGTTCGCGCGCTCTCTTATCAGAATCGAATTTAATCCGAAATTAATGGCTTTCCGCCTCGCATACTTTCTTTCCTCATATGAATCAACGAATCAAAATGTGTCTGTTTAATCTTAAATCATGTCTTATGTTCCTTTTACTTTCCTTGGTATAAAATGTTTTGCACAACTCTTTACCGTTTCCCTTTTAGAATCCTATGAGTTCTTCATATTTATAAGTATTTACAATCGTCGTTCCTTTTGTGAGGCGTGGATGAGAGCTTTCGTGCTTGGTGTTTCTCTCCATCCGTTCAAACCATTATCAGTTCAATCTCGGTTACTGAAATGCTGGCGTATTTTTGGAGCGAAAACATTTTGCCATGATTAATTTTACTTCGCTGTTATTTATACTTTGCCCTCGTCTTTAATGTTTCCTTTTGCCACCCACACTCCATTCTGCCACCAAGGAGGCAAACACATACGAAAATGAAGACGAGCAGTGCTTGAAGTTAATGATTTATGTACAAAGTTTTTAGTTTGAGGGACGATTTTTCGTGTTTAGCTTTAATTCTCCTTTTAACGAGAAAGCAAATATCTCGTTTATCTCGACCTCATTCCCCCTGAAGATATTTAATGGAATATTTTAATGCCGTTTTTTGAATTACTCAAAATCATAATGTCTTATATAAGAAACGCGTTCATTAATTACGTCGCGAGAGCTTTTTCATGAGAAATTTAGCTTGTTTTGTTCCATCAACATATTCGCTTCGGGCAGTTGATCTACGAAATCATCTTGGCGGAGCTCGCTGACGTAATTGATAAAGGCTCCCTTGAGGAAAATTGCGGCTTTTCTGCTCAAATGAAATTCTCGTAAGAAAGGCGAAGACTTGGTTTACACGGATGAGGAAATATTTTTCTCACGTCAAAGATTTGCGCATGTCGAATGTAAAAGAGATTGAATGATTGAATCATCCAATTAAGGACGCAAATCTTTTCTTCAATCCAGTTGAGGGCCGCAGGCCGAGGGCAAAAATTATCTTTCATGTCTCGAATCGCATCGTGGAACGTAATAAGTCGAGCGCTGATGGAAGCGGTTAAAATTAAATTAAATATTTCATGGTTTTGATTAATTATGCTTTTGATGTTATATGATTATTCTAATGACGATGGAGAGTAAAGGAAAATTGAGTTTAACGTCTCATTAGCATTTTAGATGAATCGCATTTGCTCGCTGCTTCAAATAAAATCGTCAAAAACGATAATTAAATGTTAATAGCTTATTGAAAGCGAGCCCATTTGTCCTATGCATCGTCCTTCGTCGTCGAATGTGGCGAGCGTGAGACGCGATAGCTTGTTACTCAGCACTCCTAGACCATTATTCTGAATCGTATTTGGTTCTGTGTGAAAAATAGGACAGAAAAGCTCAGAAATATGTTTCACTTATAATAAAAATCACATGCAATTAACATAAATCGGCAATGTTCATGGCCAAAAAAGCCACTCACCATCGTCTGCAACATTGTCCACAGTGTCTGTCTCGTCTTTCCGACGTCGCACTTGATCGGCAAAATGTGAAATTAAGGCGTCCATCATTGCTGCTTGTCTCGAGAAAATTTGCATCAGCTTCGTCACAGTGATTCCATTTTCAACAGCACCAAACTGATGTGCACAAAGTCGTTATGTAGTGAGAAGGGGGAATGATAAACAATCAATCAACGTGAAGCGAGAAACAAATTGGACTTTTAAATTAATTACAGCGCCTCGAAGCGTACGAGAGAGTTCGCCAGAGGGTGAAACGGGAAAGTCACGCTACGCCTCGAAGCGACGGCGCAAAACTTTACTAATCGCTTCTCAACCGACCTGTATAAATAAACAAGGCAAACACTCGGGATCATCATTGGCGTTTGGCGGCTTGCCGAAATCCCATGATAAATCTTCGTATTTCAGTCCGAGCAGCAGCGTCTGGAAGAAGGCGAGCAAATTATTATTCCTGTCACAGCTGATGGATGAACGGTGATTTCACTTACGCATTCAACGTGATCGATCACATAAATTCCTTTCTCGTTAATTGCTATCAGAACGGGAATATCCTTTTGTTGAAACAGACTCATAAGACCTCGAACTGGTTGCTCCACTTGGCCGTGGTAGAAGGCAGCACTGTTTGTTGGTTTTATTGTTTAATGTTGTTTGTTCAACATCGGTCCGCGAGAAGGAGCGAGGCGTATGGAGGGAAGGCAATTTAATTAATTGGCAGAATGAACTTAGATACAAAGCTTTCTATTTCCAGAGTGATCGACATTTGACCAAGAATCATAACAGAGCGGGCTTACCCGTAAAATGGAAGTGCCCAACAGAACTCCAAATATTTGCGCATAAGTTTCCTCGTCGTCGCTGTTGTTGGTACACGCTTAAATTGTTCTAGCAGTCTTACTTCAGCTGATGTCTGTCTACTGTACGGAAGCCATGACCAGCTTGTGCTTCGCGCCACATGCGGTGGCAGAAATCTAAATTGATTTTCTCTGTTGAATAAAAGGCGAGATGGAGGGTGAGGAATAGCACGAGCTTTTTAATATTAGATTCCTCCGCGCTTCGAACAGTCGATCTCTCACCTAAAGTAACTAACTGTGTGGGTGTGAACATTGTACGGTCCTAGTTCAATACGCGCTTGAATGCCACCAAGCATAATTGAATGAGATGGCTCCATGATGTATCTCCCCAGCAGAACATTGTGCCGTGCTTCCTCATACAAAAGCTCTAATATTCGTGGATCCCTGATAAGAGTGCGCGCGTTGGTTGCAGGAAAGAAAGAAGAAAAGAAACAGTTTCTCGTTAATCTCTCGTCATATTTCAGAAAGTTCATTAAACGAATTCTCCTTCAAGTGGAAGAGCAGCAACTTCTCCAGCATCATCTGCATTTTCATTATTATTAAATTATCCGCTCGCTTCTTTTTCGCAAACTTTTACATGAACAACAAAGATTCCGTTGAGTAATGAGCGAGCTGCAGATGAAATTTGCACAATCTGTTTCATATTGCAGAGACATATGAGTGGGTTAGGCAGAGCGCCTGAAGGAGGATTTGGCAGTTTTGTTGCCAATGGCAAGCGTGCGGCCAAGTTTAAAAAGAATTAAAAGTCTTGAGATTTGTTGGCTCGATTCCCAAAGCGGCGCTTACTTGATTTTCTCCTCGTCGCGTCGGGAGTAGAAGACGTTTCGTCGCAGTGTCGTCATTGGCTCGTCGGAGTTCTTTTCGATCTCGTTCCCATGAGTGTGCTTTTCAAGCAGTTGAGGCCACGCTATCCGCACTGCGTACGGCCTATGGTGAGGCTTCAGTTGAATCTCTATCAGCAGACTCGTCATCCACAGTCCGAAAACGCTTTGTGCTAACAATTTATTTGATATTCCTAATTCTTCACAGCCTAGCGCTGCAGCCAACATGACCTGCGATGGACACTGTGCTGTACCCTCAATTTCCATGTGAACCGCAATACGTGACATCAAGTAAACTACCGTTGGTATCACCTGCAAGAAGCGCGATTAGCCCCGAAGCTCAAAGACATCAAATTGAACTCACCTTTTGCATTGGTCGTTGAATCGATTGGCTGTTGGTGTTCGTACCGTAATGATTCGATGCTGGCGCGGCTGCCGATGAGATCGTCGTCGTCGTGTTACCGTAGTTTCCGTAATTATTGTTGCTAATTAAATTGTTATTACTATTTGATATATTTGCTGATTGTTGATGCATTAGATGTTGGGCTTGCGACTGTTGCTGGGCATCCTGACTATTTACTAACTGGGATGTTTGCTGATAATTGTTATTTGTACTTGTGCTTGGACCTGCCGTGAGAAAGAAGAAGGAAGTTCATCAATCAAGAGCCAAATTAATGCTCGGAGAATGAGCTGGCGAAATGAAAAAGTTTCGCGTTGCTTAATTCTGACGTCGGAGAGTTTCAGTTGTTGTAGCGCAAAATCTACAACTTGGCCATGTTCTAAGCTTTCGCCATTTTCCTTTCCACCCACGTTCAATTTGCCTCGCTTTTAATTGTTTCTCTTTCTGTCGATGTTCCTTCTCGGATTATTGGGAAGTTGCAGAAACTTTCGAGTTGTTAAAAGCTTCCAACTTTATTGACAATTCCTTCCACCTCGCTTCGCCCTTGAAAAGTCAAAAGCGAAGGACGAGAAAGAGATGAAAAATCACTGACGGAAGCTTAAAAAACACGAAAAAGTGATCGTACAACTTTGCGATTTTCATTCGCTGTTCTTTCGCAAGTCATCAAATTGTTCATTGTGAAAAATGAAACGAAAATTAACGTAGCAGATCTCCAGAACGCCAATCAGCAAAACTCATCCGAGTGATTTCGCTCCCTGCAAAATCTGAGTGATTTCGCTCGCAACTGCACCCTGAGACACCATCGAAATCTGTGTTCCTATGTTCTCTAATGAAAATATGTTGATAAGTCGCTCCTGACATGGGTTTTTACTCTCAATCGTACGAGCAAGTTTACATAAAAGCTCTGAATCTAATCGGGTGATCCTTGAACATCGAGAAATCCAATTTCGAAAGTGCGGTCTGTTCGCATGGGAGGGTGAAAGCTTCATGTGTTTGCTTAAATCGCTCAGCCAGATGTCACTGAAGTATCAGCCCCACTTAACAAGCTTTCCCAATTAAATATTTTCCTTATTCCGTTCTGAAAGTGGCAGAAATTCCCCCCGAAAATGTTTCAAAATGTGGACTTTGTAACCCAATTAATATCAATTTGTGCACGTAGAGCTTTTTCCGTTATACATCAATGCATGTTTCCTCAGTTTTTAATTCACATTTTGTGTGAGATAAAACAGAATGGTCAACCGGCCTCCCAATGATACCGCATCGTCGTCGACGGGAACTGGGGCATGCCGGACACAAGCCAGACAGTCGCAGGCAAATCATTCGAAATTGAATCAATTACGACCTTACCGGGACATGAATAAATAGAGTGCAGCTGGCAACCGAGAGGGAGAGCGAATCGTGATGACATTGCAGGAGGGTTGCATGGTCAAAGACAATCAGACCTTCATCTCACATGCGCCGCATCTGTTTTTGTTTCCAAACAGAAAGACGAATGTTATTGTGGCGGAGCAACCTTGAATCCCGAAACTTATGGAACAGGCAAACTTCCAATTGTGATGCACAAAAGGATAAGTTTCTCGATCTTCATCAAAAGCTCTCGCATTGCTGGAGTGGAAATGGAGCTCGTAGAATCCCCACGGGCGCAATGGCATCATGAGCGCTGCTTTTCCTTTTAATAAGTTTCAAATTTTCTCGGATGCTTTGCTCATCGCACTTCAGACAACTTGACGAACAAGTTTTCTTCTTTTTGATCCTGCAAACTTTCTGCTCTGCTGTCTTCCAAATATCAACAATCCCTTTGAGCGATGCTGCTGACGGATTTAACTGTTTTGGCTCTTCCTTTCCTTTCCTTCATTCGTTTCTTTGTCGTTTCACAAAGCGCCAGCATGTCAATTTAATCTGCATTTGATTACGAAACAGGAGGAAACAAACTTTTTTCTCATCTGCGCTTGAATCAAATAAATCCGATCTGTGTTTGAGTTGAGAGAACTCACTGAGTCGGAAAATAAAATATTTGAATCAAACTGTTTCGCCTATGTCGCTTGCGAGGAAAACCCGACATTCGAAATAAATACAAACAACTGTCGCTTCTCATGCAGTTGATAAGGTACAGCGACTGTTTTACATCGATAAGATCGTTTCACTCTTCAAGCTTTAACCGAACTCAGGTGGAGAAGGAACAGAGCTCCGCAAATGTAAAACTAATTGAACTCATCCAAACTGTCGGCGGCTGCTTCCTATTTATTCGCAATTGGTGGAACTGAGCTCGCAACTGCAAGCGAAGTTGATTTCAAAGTTCTGATTTGAACGAAATTTATTTAGAATTCCAGATAAAGTTGAAGGCTCAGAGCGTTTCGATAGAATTGTACTTCGAGCGGCGTTTTAATCAAACTTCTGTCGGCGAATGCTCATCAAACTGTTTGCTTTCCTACGATCTGAATTAGCACATCGCCGGGGAAAAGGCGAATCAGTGAAGTTTGCAAGCCCAGAACTAATGAATCAGCGAGTGCGCTATTAAAATATTGATTCGCTCATCATCTGTCGGCGGGGCGAAAACAGAGGAGAGGAAATTTCATTTTGATATTCACATCACGTTTCGTCGTACTCGAGGTTCTCAATCACGGCTTTATATCTTTTTCGCATGCGGTGATAGCACACACTTGAGCATTTTCGCATTGCTATTCGAAGGCTTAGAGCTTAAGAAACGATTTTTCTGGGGTTAGCAGTGAAGCAAGCGAAGAACGTTTGTTCTTCTGTAACCTCATCAATCAAGCGGTTCGGCGAAAATCTTGACACATTTTTAAATAACTGAATAATAACCCAAACTTCAATCTCGTCTCTTTCCTAAGTTTTATTGTTGCGTAGGCCCAATTTGAGTGAGCGAAAAGCTCAAATTGCGTCATGTTGCTGCCGTGATCGTAATCCTATTTTTGGATCAATTTGGAAGCTGGAAAGCTTTTCTCGTCGAAGGTTGATTCTAGCGCAGTAGAATTCTGTCAGAAACTTTAAGCGACGGACGAATAAAGCTTCTCCTAATCTTATCTGCTCAGGATTTGGCGTTTCTCGTTTGCACTCTCATCAGATCTCAGCATAAATGATTAAGTTTCGCTCGAATGTTACAAAGAGAAACGCGGCAGCGAATGAAAAATCAATAAAGAAATCTCATCGAGCTTCTCGTGATATTTTCCATCGAGCGCTTTTCCTCCCGCAAAAAAAAACACTTTGCTTGATTATGTTTTTATTTACGAACGCTTTTCTTCCCCTTTTCAAGTTTCATTTTCAACATTAGGATCCTAAATCACTAACATATCTCGGTAATCTCGATTTCTTTTTAAAATAATTGAAATCTAAGATGAGTGACGATTGAAGCTTCAAACAATCTGGAAATTCCCCTGACAATAATAATGATTTAGGAAGTGAGTCATTGCAATCCTTACCCAATACGCCGAAGGTTATAAAAGCTTCACGCCTTGTCGTAACATGTTTTACATTTCTGTGTTCGACTCGACGACGAATCATCGCAACGAGGCTCTCGTGACTTTGTCAAATATGTTTTTATTTTGCCAAGTAAAAGCTTTGCCGCTTAGCCATTAAAACTTTCCACTTCTTCCCATTTCACAATCAAAGCAATATCTTTTAATCTAACAGCTTGACATGACAAACTTTTATTACGCTGAAAAATCTCTCCATGCTTTATGTAAGATGATTACAATGTTTCACGTTTAGCTGTTTTCGAAGAGCGAGCTTTTAAAACTGTTTGAAACTTTTATGCAAATTTGTCGTGTAGAGTTGTCTGCTTTGAATGAAAATAAAAAGTCTGAAAGAGCAGGGAAGGAGTGAAGCGAACAAACTTTTTATGGGTAGAGGAATTTGAAAAAATAAACATTTATGCAGATCTAGGTTACAAGCGTTGAGAACAGAAGAGCGCTTTGAATATGAATTATGTTGCTAGCAAAATGTTACAGAGGCGAAACAATGCCAGAAGAAAGTTTATGGAGCTGATGCAGCCTTGAAAGCTTTCTATTCAGGTTCGTGTCGCTGAACAAAACTCTTCTCACTTCGCCAACAAAGTGGGAAGCGCATGAAATCAGAAAACAATTTAACTTTCGACAAGATGTGCCATTGGAAATACTTCAAGTTGTCCAAGCTCCCTTTCAACCTCTCAACTCGAGTCGGAATTCCATCAAGAGTTTCGAGTATGACTGGCGAACGAAAAACTTCTCAATTGGAAACTTCGGCTATCTGTCTCGTTTCGTAATCAATTCTTCAAGGACATTCTCCGCGGCTGAATTCCTTGGAACGCTTTGAATCTCCGCAACAAAGTTTTTATTAGGCAAAAATTCATAATTGAAAAATTAATCAGCTTAGTTAAAAATGAAAGAGAACGCTGTCAGAGCGAAGTCTTTTCATAAATTTCAATCAGAATAATTTGAATGAAAGTTCTTTCATCGGAAAGCGCTTTGACGAGACTTGCGCACAACGTTCTCGTGCAAATTCCAATTCACTCTTTGCTGTTTTTCTATCATCAACATCGTTAGTTGTCACCTAATTGCTCGATAAATGTTTTAACATCCGCCAATACTAGTGATTTACATCGAAGGGAGTCGAGGAATCGCTCATCATTAGTCAGTTCTGTGAATGATTTACATCAAAGTGTCATCATGACACGTTTTTCGGAGCAAATTCGGAAAGCTTTGGGATCGAGCTTCGCTTAAAATTTCATCTCTTCGGGCTTCATTTAATCTCTGTCCTTCTCTCCAGTCCCCAATTCGATGGAAAACTATTTTCTTATACAGGAAATTGAATTTCCATCTCGTATAATTCCAAGGCTTTGTCTTTGCTTCTCCGCATTCAGAATCGTCTCGAATAAATGAAAGCTAAACATTCGAGTGAGAAACTAATTGTTTAGAAGGAAAAACTATCTATGTGAGGATTTTCCTCTCAAAGCGAATTGTTTTTCGAGATCGTTTCATCTGCAAGCGACGAGAGATTTCTCTATTATCGCTCCCGCTTCCACAAGGAACGTAAATCTCAAACAGAAATAACAATAAAGATTGTCGGGCTTTGCTTTTCGATGATTATATATTAAACGCTCTCATTTCCCAGCTCACGAAAATTGAAAATTCAATTTCTCAATAATGGGAAAAATGAGAAAATTGAAAACTTTTAGTAAACGTGAATTGGTTTGCAGTTCAAACTTTGCGCAAATAAATATCGAAAGCGAGGTGAGCGAGGCGGTAAATCATTATGTGCCCTAGTTCTCGCCGTCCGACAGTTGTTTTCGAAGCCTCGCAATCAAATTGATTTGGAAAATCATCGCAGCAAAACTTTATATTTGATGTTCGGGAGCTCTTTCGACCTTGGCACAGTGAGCCGTCGCAAGGATGAGAGATTGAACAAGGATTCGTTTGTCACATCAAACGCTTAAGATCAAGAAGAAGCTTATGACAAACTTATCAACCTCTCGAAGCTTTCACAACTTTTCTCTCCTCGATGTCTCAACCCCACCGCGCGCTAACAATGATTAATTGAAAAAGTTCCCTTAAAAATGTTTTCCCTTTGGCAAATGCACAGTCCCACGACTGAGTCGAGAACGGCTCATAATTATGGAGCTAGTTTATCATGCCCCCGAACAAGAAACACTAAGGAAACTTTCCCCGCAATTCTTTCGCTCCAACATTTTTCTCGTCGTCGTTAGGTCGACTCGAGAAAGCGAAAAACTTAATCTTCCTTCTCCGCTTTGGGGCTGCTTCGCTTCTACTTCCACGATAGTTACCCTTCTTCATAAAATCTCACGTATAAATTAGAGCTTACACAATCCCCGCTGCTTTAAAGTGCATTTGGGTAAAACCTACAATTTATTTCGCTGGAGAAGCTTCAGTTTGAAACAGTTTCGAGCTTCCGGGAATGAACTATGATGAAGATGGTGAGGGGGAAGCTCTAGGTGTAACATAAACATTCGAAACGTTTAACTAAGTTATGAAAAAGCGAGTGCGAGCGAGCGAGCGAGGAAGTGTTTTCGCCTGAATTTGTAATGTAAATAAGTAATTCCGAGCATTTCCTAGCTTTTCGTCGTTGCTTAGAGAGCATGTTTTGCTATTGAGCGAACCAGAAGCAAGGCAGCGAGGCGGCAAAGACCTTGTTTTGCTTCTTCCTCTACATCTACATCGAGTAAATGTTTACTGTATGAGCAGCGCTAGAAACTCATCGAGAATTTTAATTTTTCGTTTCCTCCTGTCGACGAGTCTTCGAGCTTCTAGCGCTCTTCAGGAATGAAAAATCGTGAACGTGGTGGATAGAAATACAAGCGAGAACAAAACACACATGCGAAAGCAATGCGAGTCTTTTCGAGAGTTTCCTTAATTCCTTTTAGCATTTAGATGCCTCTCCATCTTCTGCGATCTCGCAGCAAAGCTCGCTCTTTGCTCGTTTGAAATTACATCACGCACGTTTGAATTAGCCTGTGCAACTTGCGTAAGTAAATTATAAAACATTATGCGCTTAGCTAGATCTTGAATCTACTAAGACTTTGTTGATATTTGTCTCTGGAGTTGCATCGAAGTTTGCTCGAAGAAAAGTCAAGAAAAGTTTGCTCGGTGTTTTTCAAATCTAGTCTGCTTGTTTAAGTTGCTGGTTCACTTCATCGCTCTTCGTTTGACTTTGCTACGTTCGAATGTTTAATGTTGTCATTCCTATCTTCGCTTCGGGTTTAATTGGTTAAATTTCAAGAGCAAACGGAAGCTCTGCCATTGCAATATAAAATGTGCGTATATCATAAAGGCAGTAAAAGTAAATTCTTCAATTTATTTTTCATTTCTCGTTCATCGCTTGTCGCAGTTTCTCACTCGCAACGAGGAAAGAAAAATGAAATGCGTCAGCGGTGAATGTGTTCCAATATTACACTCCGCCTCGTTAATGGAAAATGTGTGGTTCGAAGGGGCGCCAACATTTTCCTTCGCAGAAATAAACGCGAGTTCCCCGAGAGAATGTCAATTAATTTACAAGGCTTCGCTCGAGAATTGAGCTTTTGCACACGATTTTACGCTTTTCTTCTTAATGGCTTGCGGAAAAGTTGAAAGGTGGCCGCTCAGCAGCAAATTGACCTAGTTTGTCGAGCTGGAACGTGGAAGCGATACACAGGCAGGTCACTCGAGGCACTCAGGATCATTTCCTTGAAGCCAAACTAGTTCGTTTTGCAATATTCTCGTTGAACGGTCATAAAATGCTTGGAAAGTTAGGAGTATCGGCGTCAGGATGAGCGTCAACCCTTTTCGCAGGAAAATATAAACAACAACAGCCGTCGACATTGCAGCAATTGTGCTGCTGGTCAGATCTCTTTCGACGTCACCTCCTTTATGAACTCACGACCTTTCCGAGCATCAAACATTCATATAATCGCTCTTATATTTCACATTAAACCAACGCGATGGCGAGGACTAAGCTAGTGAAAGTTTTCTTCTTGTATTGAAATTACTTTCGCATTAGGCAAGTTGTGAATTAAGCCACCCAACCCACACACACTCACACGTGTAGCTCAAAGGAAACCCGTGGCGTCCATTCCACTAATCTAATGACTTTCATTTTGAGAGTGGCCTTCTGGCACCGCATGCCCGATTACATCGATAATTATTGTTAATAACTTGTACTCGTTCCCAGAGCAAGGGAAGAAACAAGCGTAGGGAATGGGACTGGCGAATGAGACTCACCATTATTATTCGGTAATCCACCGCAATCTGCTTCATTACGTGCTATGATGCTGGTGAGCGATGCATTCGAAGTGTTCCCATAACTGGATGGTAATTGCTGTAGCTGAGTCGTTGAGACGACTCTTTGCACCGTGTATAGCACCGAGGGCGTAATGGTCTGCTGCTGTTGGTTGCTAGTCGCTGATGATGTCGATGAAGACGATTGTGAAGAAGGATGAAGTTGAAGCGAAGAAGGAGGCGAAATGACCAGGCTGTTGTTGTTACTGCTGTTGGCATTCAACTGCTCATTGTCGGCTGTTGATGTCGCCACCGATTGTTGCTGGTGGTGATGGTGATGCGTCGATGCTTGCGATTGCGGTATGGAATAATACGGGTTGTTGATATCCTCACGGCATCGGTCTCGCACATAGTCGCCGAAGTATATTCGCGATCTAAAAGCGAAATGAATTCAGAATATAATCGCGGTAAGAAATAGAATGACGTTGATGTAGTTTGCTGGCAGCCATTCGATTCGCATAAAATTTAAAACGTATTAAGTGTAGATGAAAAAAATTAATTTTTAATGCGATTTCACATTCGATTTTCCCACACGCGAGCTGAACTTCCTACTCGATCAGGTATAGCAATGAGTGATGAGGTGACTAATGGTCTTATCGGTTGAAATTAAAGACTTTTTCCGTAGAGGCACGAGAGAGAGAGGAGCAGAGCAAAATGTATAAACTTTATTGTGCAATGAAAACTAATTTTCAATTACTGGCAAGACCGATGTGAGAGGGTCTTGGGCGATGGAGCACAATGAGTAAGCGATTGAGTTGAAAGGAAATGTGACGCAATTTGTTTAATCGAATGTAGGTCAGTTCCTGTATTGTGATTGATGCTCTAGTCGGGCTGCACGACAAAAAAGCTTTGCAGAGCCGTTGGGAAGGAAAGCAGTTTATGGAAATAGAGAATGCGGTCCAAGGTTGCGGTGAAGCGGAACGGATATCAAGTCGATAAATTGCAGACACGAAAGTTTGCCGTCGAAATCCATTTCGGCAGACTCTGCTTGGTGCGATTCATCCCACGAACATGTTTCATTCCCTTGGCGATGACAGAAAAAAGCTGAGAGCAAACAAGAAGTCCCTAATGCCATGTTAATGTATTCGGAGAGAAGAAAAACCGAAAGCACTTAAGAATCAGCAATGTCATTACATAAATAAAATTTATGGATACTGAGAATTGCGCAAAAGAATCGCACGGAAATACAAGAATCATCTTCTCCTCTTTTTACGGAGTGGCGTTCAAAAGTTGCAGGCAGGGTGAAATGTTAAAGGAAGATTTGAAAGCTTCCCAAGTAACAAACTCTAGTTGATCCCACGCACCCACGCAATCGAAGCAATATTGAGGTCGGCGTCGTTTTGCAGCGACTCTTTGGCTCAGTCCCCCTCACATTTCAATCGTTTAAATGTTGGGTAGCGCTCGGCTTGACGCTTTGAACTTGTCGAGAATGTTCAGCTTGACTCGCAAATCGTTACTAAGAATATTGTAATAATAATAAAAGCGGGCATCGCGGAGTTAATGGAAGTGAGGGACACGCTTCCTCAGCCTTATCCCACCCACTGCTCATAATTCATATTCTTGCGAAGCTTCGACATCACGTCAAGCTACGATTATATTTTTTGCCTTTTCCACCGTCGTTTCTCTTTTACATCGTCGCTTGACATGACGAAAAAGAAACAAATATTTTATTGATGTACATTCTTTTCTTCGCTCCCTTCAAGCTCCGGCAACATTCTCCATTTCCAGCCCTTGTCTCACCCTCCATTCAATCTCTCTCCAATGAAATTCAAACAAATGGGATATCATCAGAAGAGCGAGCGCTCGCATGGAATGTTCCGTCATATGGAAAAATAACTTATTGTTCTGCATTAAAGACGATCTGAATAAAACGCCAACGAAGGAGAGTGGGAGATGGAGCGCTGTCCATTCATTCATTAATTGCTTGTTTGCCATTGGAAGGAGCTTTTCGAGGATTGTATTCATAAATTCATTTTCAGGCCTTGTCGTTTATTTTCTCATTAATTTCCCTCCTCTGTCTCAGAAGTTATTGTCGTTGCGCTGAGACTACTCAAGGTCTCCCTGGGTAAAGTAATTGCCATGCCATCAGATGCTGAAAATAACTCTGCTTTCTAATTTGAATGAATGAAATCCTCTAGGGCGCGCTCCGAGTTGTTTGATTACAGAGCAGCGCTCAGATTTGAGCTCTTGTTCAACTGCCCAGATAATTGAGATCATTAGCGCCCACTTTCTCGTTATGAATCTCAATCACAATCAGCCAGAAATGAGATTTCACAAACAGACCAATCTGATAAGGATTGGTGAGAGTTAAAATGGCCGGAAATCGAATGTGTGAGGCGAATATATTTGTGTGTCATCAACAACTTACTGATAGTCGGATGTCATTTGCGGCGGCGGATACTTCCTACTGCGATGATGATACTGGACACCCGCCATTGGCACGACGTTAATATAATTTCCTGAGTTGAGTTGTGCCTTTGCTTTGGACGCTGCCGCTGATGCAGACGGCACCATCATCTCGGGCCCAGCGCAATACTGCTGTTGCTGCTGTTTCGGATCCATCTCTGAGATCGTCGTGAAACGCGCGAGTTCGACAGATTTTTCATGAAACGGTCATCATGGCTTTGATTGATCGTCGTATCCCAAACGTTCGTTCACTTAAATTATTCACACAAACTTTTTACACTCTGGGCAATTTACATAAACACACATTTTCCTAATAAATTTTAAATAACTTTCCAGCCCAGTCTCGATTTCCTGTCCCTTTTATTGAGCTTTCTTATCCATTTTCACTCTAAGAACGCGACATCGATTGCGAAAGATATTTAATATCCTAACTTTATCCACTTTGAGTTATTTATCCAATGCTGAGAAAATATCGAAATATTTTTCTTTCCTCGTTGACACTTTTCGGAAGCCAGAAATATTTTCCCTTTAGCTTTATTGCAAACTTCACTGCGTGGAAGAAGTCATGTTTCCTTCTTTTCCTGGCCTTCCTCACCTTATTTTGCGAAATCCGAGGAGGAACTTTCCGCCATAACTTTTTTCATATTCACTGCTTTCGCATTTGGATATTTTATGAGCGACGAGGCAGCGATGGAACAGCCTAAATAGTAGGAGAGAAACGTTTGAGATGAAGCGAAAGCAGATCTTCAAATTTCCACCGTCAACTTTAACTTCATCCATCAAAATTCATTGCACAGATTAACCCGGAGACGATGCAATAACCGTTTATCTCAATTTTGTTATTTGATTTCTCGGGGAGTTGCGAGCGGGGAACGAAGAACAGCGGAAAAATCAATACTTTCTGTATGGGTGAGAAGAAAAAATGAGCGAGCGAGAAAAACTTGGCGTTTTCGTGATGGAATTTTGCACAGTTTTCCTCGTGTGCAAAGCACTCAAATAAAGAATATTTATGTATCCAGTCATGTTTGGCGCTGAATCGTTTTCTAGGTCGACGATGATTCAAGATTGTGTATCCATTTTGAGGGAAATTCCATGATCCACCTTGAAATAAACTTGCTGATTTTTCCTTTCTCCTCGCATGAAATTTTATTTGTTTCAAAGAAGTTCTGACTTATTTAGAAGATCTCACTCGCAACTGTTTCCTCCGTATCCAACCAGAGTCGTTTCACTTATTTTCACAACAAACTTTCATCATTTTCCTTCAATTACCCACCCAGAAATTATGGCAGATCGATTTGCCCTGCTTTTTTTCACGACTTTTCCACTTCGAATCTGCACAGCTGGTGAATTATCCACGCACGGCTCCTGCACACTGTTCCCCGTCAGTCACACAAGCCGTCCACTGTCCATACCAATCTTGTCCGATTAAATGAAATTTGTGATAAGAAAAAATTTGTTTTCAAAATCAGAAACTGGTAGCCATTTCAATCATCACAATTGGAAAATCGGGAAAATTATGAGACGAGCGAAAGGAAAATGTAAAAGGTCTCATCTGATTTTGGGCATTGTTCGAAAGTGGAAAGGCGATGGAAGTTTCTTTCGAACTCGGGAAATGAAGAATTCTTTGCGTTTTGAAAGTTTGTCTGCCTCAATTCACAAATTATTCAGCAAAATTTTGTAATTCTCTTCGAATTAAGCTCACAATTTATTCGAAAACAGCCTAAACTTCTCTTAAAAATTCACTGCCAATTCCAATAACGCCTAACAATCTCATCAGTTGTTCGAAGCTAGCAGTGAACTTCAATAACAACAAATTTTCCAGTTTTCCTTCGCATGCGCCCAGCGCTCCCTCAGAAAATTTGTTCTTCATCACCGAGGAAATGTTTTCCCGAGAATTCTTCTTTCTCTACATGTTTGTGTGATATTAACATTAAAGCTTATAAAAAAGTATTCCGATTTAAAGAGGAAATGGGAAGCTTGGAAACTGATTATGTTTTTTTCCGCTTGATTGGCTCGTGAATTTAATTGAAAGTAAACCCAAAATTGTTGAGCAAATATCTCGTCCGCTTCGATAGATCCTGGAATCAATAATTACTAAACTCGAAGGATTTTTATTATCTTCGATTAGCTGATGAATCAAGGCTGGAGTTGAGTTTAAGCTGAAGTTGTAATTACAAAATTGCATTTCAGTTTGCACTTGGAACCTTCGGAGTCCGAAGTTCGGACGACAGCTCAATAATTCTCCTTAAATCAACTAGCATCACATTCAAATATTCTTTACAATTGAAAAATTATTATTACGAATTAAGTTGAATGTTGACTTACATTTGAATCGTTCAGGCTTTTGTCGCCTCAATATTGTTCCGCTCGCTTTGGTCTTCGAAAACTATGATGAGAACAACTAAACAAAGCGATCAAAGTTGATTGAATTTTATTGATTCTCATGCGGTTAATTTTCTCGCAAATGAAATGAAAATCTTTCTCGACGCTTTTCATACCGAAAAAAGGAGAAGGATCAACTTCAACAGCTGGGTAATCGCTCTTCAATCGTAGAACTTTTCCCCGCCAAACTCGGCTAGCAAATTGTAATTACGGCTTAGTTCAGCGATGATGAAGAACAACTTTCTAGTTAATAAGCGAACGAACTCGACTGACAGCGTATTTAGCATGTTTATTTTAGAATAATGTACGAAGCAAACTTTGGCGTTGAAACGCATTTTTCCATTCCGCTCAAGTTGCTAATGAGCTTACGTCAAGCGGAAGTAGAAACCCTCTTTGTTCGAATACTTTCTTTGTTAATAACAAAGCTGCTTCAACATAAACAGCGCCATAAACTTGACACGGCCACAGCACAAAAGCTTTCTTCAAAGACAGTTGCTCTTTAACTTGTAGTTAGCAAGATCCTTCGACAGCATCGTTGATAAGCACTCGAGTATCTTTCTTTCTCTCTCTGTTTTGTCATAGAGATCGCAACTTAATCCGCTTCGATACAACGAACGGAATTCAAACAGATGTTCGGAAGCTGTATGCAAGCTTGATTAAAAATTAAGATTTCCTGTCCCTCGACAAGAGATAGAAATTCGCCCTTTTTTTGTGGGTCAAAACTTCTCGGAACAGTGCAAAACTTTCTCCATTTCCTTTTTTCTTCGCTCGGCTTTGAACGAGCATGAATCTTGTTCCAAGTTTATGAGATTTCCTCGTTTGCCTTTTTCTTTCCTTGAATTAATAATTTATGATGAAAAATGTTTAAAAAAGGGAGACCATCAGAATCAGGTGTCCGCTTTCAGTCCTCGCAAGAGAATCGTGTAATCCAATTATTGTCAACTTGAGAGCCAACTGAAGATTTCCCAAGCATTAAAATTACTTCTTTATCTGAGCGCTCTCTCGAGTCATTGCTAAGCTGTTCCAGCGAGCGTTGTTGTTTCAATAATCTTGCACTTTACAGAGCACAGCCAAGCAGAAAATGAAGCAAACAACGAGACTGGTACACAGCAATTGTTGCAACTTCTCCCGTATTTATTGACCCGTAAAATGCTTTTCGTCTGCAGACACGTGAAATGTTTATGCAAGCGGAGATAAACGAAGAAGTGTTGGCATTGTTTAGATCCCTTTTCATTCAACAGCGAAGCTAGGTTTAGAAGAATAGTTCAAAGGAATTCTTGACAGCTTTACTATCAATCATGAAGGATCAGAGCGATGTACAAAAATTAAAGAAACTTTAAAAAATTCAGACACCACAAAAATGATAAGTTTAGTTAGGAAGAAACTTCAAATTGCGCTTTTCCGATTTTCATAAATTCTTCACACGCTCAAAAGAAATTTCACCAATAAAGTCGACAGGAAAAAGCTTTGACATCAAGTTCGTTTCATGTTGTCAAAACTGCTCATAATCTTGCTGCTATATTCGAGGAAATCTTCGCCTGGAGGAAGGAAAATTTATTTCTCTTCGACGGAGAATAAATCAAATCTCGTTCGATGCCAAAAATCGTTTGTTATCTGTTTTGATGTGTGCACGTTTCACCTTTGAAATATGAATTCGTATCGGTCCTCTCAATCTTTGCCGTTCCCATTCAAATATATTTGACACGTTCTTCGGGCTACCGATGTTATCCTTCGTCACATCAGCTTAATCTGTCAATTTAATGTGTCGTTCATTTCGGTGATTAAAATTTTCCAGGAGATAAAGCGAGCCGCGCCGGAAAACTTCTCTTGGATGTTCGACTCTGTAATGGCAAACGAAGCACGTTGCAAGTCTGAAAGCATTTAAACTTTTAATTAAAGAATCGTTAAAATATGGGAGCGAGAAAGCAAACTATTCAGAAAATGCTTAAAAGCGCAGCTCGGAGAAAGACAAAGAAGAGAAAGATTTAAGAACAAAGAAGCGAATGAATAAGTTCATTAACTTTTCGATGAGTGCTCGGGATGAGCTCGAGACGCTCTCATTTAATTCTGCCACTCGAGCACCATTTCCAACTCGATAATTTTCCTCAACTTTGCACGCGAGACGATTGAATTCGTTTAGCTCAGTTTGGGATGATTAAGCAAATGCAGCGAAATGCTCGTCAGAAAGTTAAGGTTTGAGGCGATGATGGTGCGATAACAACCAATGAAGAGTTGAGGGATGACGGCATCGTTTGGTTGCATCGAATGTGCGTCTAACGACCTTAAAACTTTTGCCGTTCAACTGGCATCTGTTGGGAAGTGCATCGAAGTGCATCTGTTGGGAGAGTCACAGCTCACGTCAGCTGTAAACACCCAAGTCAGAACCTTCTGGGACTTTTCACGTTAGTAATCGCAACTTTTTATCTTCTGCCACACAGTCGCAAATATCGTTTGAAACTCTACCAATGTTTACTTTCCATATCTTTCAATCGTTGGTATGTAAGCGAAGACTTCAAAAACCGGCGTTGAGAGTCTCAACTTGAAGCTCAATACCAGCAAATTTTTATCGGAAGTTTAAGAATTAATCTAGTCAGCACACAATGATTGAATCATCGTTGAAAACTGCGAAGTTGTGTTTAGTTTGCGATTGAATCTCGACGCGCTTAGGCACGACTGATTTGTTTCCATAAATTTATCGGAATCACCGGCAGTGAAAGTTGATTAAAGTGCGATAAAACAAACGTAAAGTTTTATCGATCGATCTTAATTCTACAATTTCGCAGTCGCGGCAAAACGACGACGAAAAATCTAGAATTTTATTGCTGATAACAAAAAGTCTTTTTAATGATTCACGTTTGGCAGTGACATAACTTTTCGTTCGAATTAAAAAACGGAAATGAAGTTTGGCTAGTGACGAACTGAGCTTACTTGAAATTTCGAGTCGAAAAAAAGCTTACTCGAACTGAGCTTACCGGCAAATGGTAAAGAGAAAACTGAAGGAAAAAAGTTTTGTTCGTTTGTTAAACCACAGAGAAAACATTGAAACGTGTTTGAAGTTAGTGGACTTAAACCAACATCTTGAAACTTCAGTTGTTAAGCTCGAGAAACTATCTAAGCTACTTCAATTCATTTGACTTTGTCCGACAACGCTACGAAGTTGTAAGAATTCAATGTCAATAAAGTTAAAAGCATAGAAAGGGAAAATGGATTATCAAGACGACACTTCAACTCCGGAAAGTAATGAGTCCAGTACATCGACGCAGTCGGCTACGCTCCGGCTGTACGACATCTTTATCCCGATCCTAGGACTCCTAATAATCCTTCTAAATTTATTGGTTGTCATTTCGAGTGGATTATTGCTAAAGAAACGTAAGATTTCTTTTATCACTCCGTCTGTTTATCTGGGAGAGCAAGAGACAGTAGCGAGCTTTTCGTGTGTGCTTTCGCATCCCAGAGACACAAACATGGAGTTCAAGATAAAGTCAACATCTTTCATCTTCGTGAAATCTTTTCTAGGTCAACAACCACGCTCAACTTATCTTTTTCTCGGGAATGTTGGCCTATCTGATCTACTCACTGGAACTGCAGTGCTTTTCGGTCAGTTCTATCCGAGCAGCATTCGATCCGACTTGTCATGCTCCATTCAAATGGGTAAACGACTTTTCTTATTAATTGCTATGGGAAACATCTAAGCGAAGAAATGAGTTATTACGCAAATTCTATGCCAAGAGCGCTTAGCTTTCACCCCGATTGCATCTCTCCCAGCATTTCTAAACAGAGAGCAATCTCTGACATAAATCATTATGCCATCTCTTTTTAGTTGAATCCATTACAAAGCGTTGGGATAGGTCAGAACACTTTTTGTTGGCTTTGTCATTCAAATAAGTTCGTCACTTTGAACTCTATGGCTTCCCTACTCAGAGCTCAAACAAGAAACTTCAGAGTCATCATGACCTAAGCTCAACGTATTGTGACGATCCTGACGCTTTCACCTGCTCTTTGATTGTTTGAATGATGCAATCAAGTATTTCGTCTTCAACTTTGTCGACATTTTAATCACTAAATTTGCTGAAATGCATTCACTTCCAAGGAACAAAGGAGTAAGTTCTTGTGTGAAAAGCTGCTTTCAAATTCAAACGCAAGCTTATTCGCACCACTTACTTCCTTTCTGTTTCATTTCCGGGTGAAGCATTTGAATGTGCTGCAATGGAAATCAAAATAAATTCACAGAGAGCTCAATTTCCCCGCATTCGTTGTTGACAAATGAAAATCAATTGAATCTTTATTGTTGGAAAATGCTCGTTCTCTTCATCACCCACTTCACATCCTCTCGACGCTGGGTAACGAAATTCTTTTCTGTATCGTTTCAGGGATGATTGTCTCGTCGACGCTCGTTTCAGTGCTTTCAGTGCTGTTGGTTGCAATTGACAGATTCTTCTTCATTCTTTACGGTTTGCAGTACCAACGCTACATTTTCCCCAACCGAGCGCGAGTTTTGATTTTGACAACGTGGATCATCGGTGAGTTATTGACAGCTTATGATTCCGATTAGATGCGAATGAAAGTTGTTTACAAGTTTTCCGTGGTGTTCACGTCCGAATTGGCTCGGCGAGGCCAAAACCATTCGCAGCCTTCTGATGAAATTCACCTCGTTTGCAATGTAAGCAGAAAACTTCTTCAATCAAAGCTGAAATGAAGTTTTTCCATTTCGCTCCTCGCCAGCAATTTGTAAGAGTTCGAGATTGCTGATGGAAAAAAGTTAATGGAGTGCTACATGCTCTTTTTACTCGCCATTTCTCGGTTTCTCGCACTAAACTTTGTGGCCTCTGTTGCTCGAAGCAACGAGAAGCGAAGCAGAACAACTTGTCAAAAATGGATTCTCATCGTCAGAGTTTCAAGCTCCGCAGTCGATTCAGTTTGCTCTGCTTTGTTTTTTATCCATCTCAAGCCAAGGGAAACACTTTAGTTCCACAGTGGAATTTCCACCACTGTAACAACAAATATCTGAGCTCGTTGCATTGGAGCTAACATGGGAGCGAATGCGAAATTCCCGCTAACCTTTTCACACTCTTGAATGATGCAGAATTTTTTTGCTATCATAAAAACAGCAGCGATGCAAATAAAGCTTCGCCAAAACTCAGTGCTGACTAAAAGTGGAAAACTTTACGCTTATATGCTCGGAAATTCGTTTATTTGAATTCAATAAAACGTGCAGAAAAAAAAAGCAAGTAACAAATAACGATGAAGGTTTGCGTTCAAAAAGGTTATCGAGTGTTTATGCTTCGTTCCTGTCGCAGCAGATCAACGCCGTTTATAATATCGCGACGGAGCCTTTGGACATAAAGTCAATTATTCGATGGATTAGTCGATGGATGACTGCGACGATCTGCACTTGAGCTTGTTATTAACGAGTCCGCAATCAGTTATGCTCGTTTGCGAAACAATAAAATCAATGTTGTAAAAAGCTCCGCAATGTTCAAGCTCTTTTCACTCTTGCCCTACTCGACAGAACATTTTCCACTGCTCGTTGCAATTTATGCAGCTTCAGCAGTGCTCTCGATTTCAATTTGTAATCCTGCAGCTTTATCTTGATTTCGAATGCGATTCTCGGGCTCACAAAGTTCTCGTTCGTACTGTGGACTTACGAGAAAGACTAAAAGTGCAGCTACTACCGAATCTTATGTAATGGAAGAGAAGCTCAATGGCGAACGGTGATTTTCCCTAACGACAGAATGCGATAAAAAGCTTAAGCTCGAAGACGATGAGACATCTTTGACATTTTAATTTGCTGAACGTTGAAAGCTCACTTCCAATCTCACTCAAGTTGGCTTCGTCTTCAAAGCACTTTTAAATCCTTGAAGAATATTCCAGGTAAATCTGTTTATGGCTTTTCAATTATTTCTTTACAGGACTCGCAGTTGGCTTTTCACCGGCAGCTGCTCCAGTGCTCCGCGGCACAATGACTGGAGCTCGTTGCTGGTTCATTCGAATGAACCCCGAGTATGTTTTAACGACAACAATCATCGGGATCATTCCGGTCTTTGTCGTTATTATTCTCTATTCTTCTATTCTTCATCGCGCTTTGAGGAAGGTCAGCGATTTACAAAAGGCAACTGGTGGCCAAAGCGGCACTGAGGCGGCAGATAACTTGCGCTACTTCAGAGGAAGCACCGTCAATCTCGAGCAGACTGTGAATCCTTCAGCGGAAGAACCGCCGAAGCGTCGACGATGTCTGTGTTGCTGTGGTTCGGATGAGAGTGCAGCGCCTTCTTCCAAACGGCAACCGAGCAAGATAAAAGCAATAAAAATCGTTTGTTTGACCACTGGCGCATTCGTCATAACGTGGACGCCATACTTCATAGCATCGACAATGTTTGTGTACTGCGATCATGAGAACAACGAGAGCTTTTGCCAGGGGTTGATGATTGCCGTGGCCAGTCCACTTGCAATCCTGGGCTTTTCGAATTCCCTTTTGAACCCGATCATCTATGCTTATTTCCACAACTCCTTCCGCACCAATTCGATTCAAATTCTCCGGAAGAGGCTCAAACAAGTGAGCTGTTGTCAGCCGTGCTTCGGTGAAACTGATGAAAACATCGCATCGCCCCGCGCTACAAATTTATCATCGACGACAAATCTCACTTCGCTATCAAGAGTGAGTTTGACGACGTCGTCTGTTGAGATAAATCATGGCAACAACAACGCGACAGAGCCGACTGATGGGAGCGATTTGCTGACACAACCGATAGCGATTTGCACCAGAAGCGATTTGCAGGAGTGACAAACAACAGTTTGAGCTTGCATTTTAAATCACCTGACAGCTTCAAACGCCAACGTTCATCCATTTTCCATTAGTATTTCGCTCGCTTTCCCATTTCGTTAGCTGTGGCTTCTGATTTTCGGTGAACGCTGTGAAACTTTGCAATCGCTCAATGATTTAATTTGAATAATTAAATAAAACCAATTAAAATGTTTTTAGCATTTTGTGCACTTCACCCACACTTGCTGTCGACTGAGGTTTCAGAAACTTTTCGCGTGGGAGACTTTTCATGTAGTAGACTGAACTGAACTGCAATGCTTTGTGTTCTCGGTTGTCGTGTCTACAACAGTTCAGGTTATTCAAGCCTGAAGATGTTGAGTCGTGGCATTCTCACGCTTGAAGAAGCAGAGCACTCAACATTTCGTGTAATCAAATTTCGCGTTTCGCTTCAACTCGAAATCCTCTATCGAAGCAATTCAAGCAAGCTCGTCGAATCAAATGAAGCATTTAACTCCACTCAGCTCTCAATTAAAACTAAATTCATGAGTTAATTCCCACACCACGACCACGACCAGGACATGAAAACATTGTAACCAGCGAGTGGCCTAGTTCGACTATTGTCATAAAAATAAATTGGGACATTAATTTATGGGATGAAGGATTGCGCTCCCCAACGATTCGCATCGTGAGTTGAGCGTTACAACTTAAAGTTACAACGATGGAACATAATTCTTTTCACAATGAACACAGTGAAAACTTTTAGAAAGCCAAAGCTGGCCTGGTTGAGGCTTTCGTCTACGCAATTGTTCAAGTCCAACGATCGCATTTGCCTCGATAGATTTTCTTCACATTAAATCTTCATTTAAACGAGAAAGTTCTGAGATAAGTTCTGTGTGCGAGATTCTGTGGGGGCTCGGGAGGCTTCAAGATCTCTCAAGTACCGCGAGCAAAAAGAAATGAAAGCAAGAAATGCGAGCAAAAAGAAATGAAAGCAAGTAATGCGAGTAAACACAGAAAAGGATGCAAATTCCTTCCATTTACCTCGTTTGTTCTGCTAGGGAAAGTTGTTGATCTTCCGAAAGTTTTCCTATTTTATTCGTCCGAAAGCAAGTCGCCTTTAAGGGCGAAAGAGTGAAAGTTGTTTGAATCTTTCTTGTTTCAATGTCTCAAGGATCAAACAAAGATTTCTGCTTTTAAGAAAGAGATTGTGAACCAATTCTACGACCTGTGGGCTTTATTTCTTCGATCTCTGACCTTTAAAAACTGTCCTGCCTTAAGAACTGGCTTGAAAGATGATAACATGAGATTCAATGTGGATAAATCTTTAGTTTGAAAGCATTTTGTGACAGAGTTTCTGTCTGGTAATTTTGTAGAAGTCGATTTTATTTATTTTCGCACCGAAAAAAGTTGCAAAGTTAAAATTAAAATTTAACTGAAATTTCTGTTTTGAAATTCCCAAAGCTTTTGCTGGAAAATTTTCAAGCTTTCAATACAAAACTGCTTGAATATTTTTTCAGTTGGAAAGCTTTCATGTTCGAACATCTCAACTATCATCTGAAGCTTTTGTAGAAAGCTTTGAATAAATCTCCTGAGCTTTCAAGTTCAAGCTTTGTCGTTGCTTGTTTCAGTAGAAATCTGGCCGATGATATCAAAGACTGCAACAGTGGATCGTTTAATCTTTGTAGGTCTTCTCAGTAGATTTTCAAAAATTTCAGTGAGACTTCGGCTGGCATCCACGCGCCATGCGCAGATCAGATTTGTCGAAGTGGCATCCACAAGCCGGCTCGATGGGATGAGGGAACATTTTCTTTTTGGACATATGAAACAGAGAAACTACACATATAATAATTTCCTCATTCTTATGTATGAGTGCTGCTAGCCATCTCGCGATATAATTTTAAGATTATGAATGGTTTGAGGCGTCAAGCGGGTGGTGGGAGGGCGGCCGAGTAGAAATTTAAACATCTCGAGTGAGGCCTTCTCGCACAGCACAGCGCGTTTTGCAGATGAAGGCGATTTGTGTACATGAATAGGCGCTCTTTCTCCGTTCCCCACATGACGACAATGAAAAAAGGGTCGAAAAGGAAATTTTATAAATAGAAGGAGAAGCGATCCGAGATAGCTACGAGATTCGACACAAGGAAATGTAAATATATGGAAATGAGTTTCATATCGTTTCGTGATGCTAATTTCTGTCTCTATCTCGGAGGAGAACAAGCGAAGATGAAGCGGCGTGAAGTGTCCGAAGAAGGCGAAACAACGTCTCACGTAGATCGCTATGTGCAAGTAATTTGCATCTTCACATTAAGCGCCTCTCCACGAAGCATCTCCAACGACCGGACAATGGCTAGTTTTCTTCTCTATCATTGTATTATGGGCGCTAGATACGCTTTTAGAATATTGATTTTCCTCCGTCGCGCTATTTGGTTGGCTCATTCGCCTTCGTTAAAATATTTCCTTGTCCGTTCGCTCGTCTTTCTCTGTGTCCGTTTTCCGCCTCGACTCAGGACGGATGATGTTGATACTCCACACAAACACACATCTTAAGAAAATCTCCATATGGCATCACACAGCAACGCTTCCCGCTGCTCGTCTCTTCTATTTTGAATCCTTGCGTATAAATTATGAAAAGCCGAATCTCGTTTCAAAGCGCTCGCATTTTCTTCGCCCACCCACTTTCCTTTCTGTGGTCAACGTGCTTGTAGATATTCCAAAGGCTTTAGAACGTAAACTACACGCTTGACCGCACGTTGGGAAATTTGGAAGAGAGCCTGGCTTCTGTTATTTAACACAATCCTAGAGCAGCCAATAATGAAACACCGTGACAAGGCGAGCTGCGAGTTCGTTATCGTTATCAGCGCATTTCCATCCCTTAGTTATAACGAGAGATGAGACTTCGCAGCACAACTCGAGGCGAAAGTAAACTATCATTATGTGTGTACGTGGAAGCCTTTCTCTCGTCCCCACTTGATTATCGTCCCCGAAATTTGAAACACAAGGAAGAAACGCAAATGAATCGCTGTTTGGTATCAACGTCGTTCGAAGCATCTCCGAGACGGGAAGCTCACTTTTTTGTGTCTCCCTCCACTCCGAAACTCGCACGAATAAATGTTTTATCATAAGGGCATAATGGCTTGAGCGAGAGACGAAGGCAATGTGAACGGAGAAAGAGTTCTCCCCTTTTCATTTCTAATACCGATGGACTGTAAATAAACAACGGTGAAGCTTCTTATGTATCACATATTCGACATGCGGAGAGACGCGGAGAAATATCAAGAGGAAAATATAAAATCGCCCCAGGAATTCGACGTGATTTCGCGAAATAGTTCTCGTCGTCGAGGGCAAACACGACGAGAGGGAGAAATGTCGAGAGCGTGTGCACTGGCAAAGATATCGCTAGCTTCGTGGATATGTGGAAATTTTATTGGAGTCTTGCGAGAAGGATGAGGATTATTCGGTCCTTGCAAATCCCATAAAGCTCCTAATGATGCTTGCTGTTCAGCTCCTAGGCTCATTTAAGCGAATAGTTTTGAGAGAAATCTTTCGCCCTCCTCATTGATTTATGGATGTTCAGTAGTTTATGTCATAATATTTTTCGAGAATCTCCGCAAAAAGGGTTCGCTGAAGAACACTTAATCGTGCACGTCATAGATAACGGTCGTCGAAGCGAAACCCAAACTAGCGCCATGACAACGAGGGGTAGATTCGGGGCAATCGCGAGCGTATCAAGTGAAGCACTGCTGAGTGAAAAGGCTGTGCTGAAATTGGTGAACATTGATTTGAAGTTTATAGAATTCTAAACACATTTACTGGCTCAGTCACATAAACTTTTAAAGTTTATTTATAACTTGACAGATCAACTAGTCAATTCATCAGCGCTTTCAGGTTACAGGCGGAGCTCCATTCATCAATTGTCATCGATGTTCAGCAGAGTATTGTCATCAATGTTTAGCAGAGTATTTCGAGTTCTTTTAAGGGCTTGGATTGCCTTCAACACTTCGTCCTTCAACTCGAAACAAAGCGCCAAACTTTCGAATTATAAATCCTTCATTTTTTAAAAAATTCCGGTCCGACTAAACCCTCATCATTTACATCTTCACGATTAAAACCATATTAGATTTCGTAGAAAGCCGGAAAAACTACCCTCGTCATAGCTGGAGCACAAGAAAGAAGTTGTAGCCAGCACTTGTGCAAAGGGTGGATGAAGAATGGGGAAATACTTTATAGGATAACAGGAAGATTATTTCTTCCGAAAAAATTATGTGCACGGTTTTGCCTTTGGAATCAGATTGAGATTCTGCGATCCGCCGGAAGCTCTCACTCTGTCCCTCCCACACATCTAGCGGCACCGCTTGATAAATTAAATTAAGTGGCTTTCTTGAACCCATTAATTAGCATCTCTGTTAGAGACAGCGAAACGTGCAAAACTCTCTTCAGTAATTACTTTACATCTCGCAATTCGCCAACGACGGAATCACGTTGGATTCGCACTCGAGCGTGTTCGTAATCTCGCGAATATTTTTGAAAATTTCCATTCGCTGTTCGTGAAAGGGCTGACGACAGACATAATTATAATTGAAAGGGATTTCCATTGAAGACGATACAATAGTTTTGTTTCGACGCGATCTCTCGAGACGATGACAACTCACGTTGTTTGCAAAGTGATTCTGATGGAAAGCGAACTTTGGAAGGTAATTCGATTAGGAAAGTTATGGTTGGCGAGGAAAGGAGAAACAGAAAATATTGGGAAATTTGATTGATTGTTAGTAAAGATTGCGAGCTTCTAAATTCGATGCGAGGTTTAAAAATAGAACTTATATTGAGCCCTCGACAATTCATCGATGGTGGTGGAGCTTTGTTACTTTCAAGCCATATTTTTAAACCGATTCCGATTGATTAAAGTCTTGGGCTGGCACTCTTTGGGGTTTGACTCTAGAGCCACTTTGTCAGAGGTCGAGTCAGATGCCCCTAGCACTGGTGAGTCACGCTTTACGGGCTCGCGGAATTTTAATATAAACTTCTAACTTCAACTACTGCGAGAGTAAATCACTTTCGACCATCTACGAAATTCAAAAACATGAATCGTTTGAACAACGAGAATCCTGTTGAACAAACAGCGGGCAACACATTCCATTCAAAGTGGATCAACAAATTATTCAAGTGGATCAACATTCATTCACTCGAAGTCGCTGGTGCAGCGATAATGAAAGCGAAAGGAAAATATGTGGAAAACCATCAAAATCGCGTCTTTCATCCGCAGTGGAATGGAAACGATGAATTATTCAAAAGCTCAAATATTTCTTGTTTCTCGCTCACATTATCGTTGATACATTCGCCGTTAAGGCCGAGCTCAGCTTACGCTTTCAACGGACAAAAGACATGTTGAATAATTAAAAGATAAAAATGAAAATTTCATCCTCTCACAATAATTACAGCGAGTCGCTTCTTCTGGCACAAAAGGAGTCGTCGTCGCTTTTTATGGTTTGCCCATGCCAGTGGAAAGCTTGATATGTTCACTCATTACATGAACAATGCCAGCCGCCGTATGAAGAAAGGAGCGAGTAGCGTTTTCCATTATGCCGTCGCCCTCTCGTCCTTCTCTCGGTTTCTTCACACGAGAGACAAAGGCACGCGAGATGAAAACCATTCCAGTGATTAAGTAGAACGAGCGGATTTCGATGCTCAAATGGCAGCAGCGCTTGTTGAAGCTGCCAACTGAAACGAGAGGAAAGGAAAACTTTATCCATTCGCCGATAAACTTTTTCCGTCTTTCATTCTTCGCCGCCATCGGTTGTGAATGTCCTCATGCTAGAAACTTCCTTTCTGATTCATTGAATATGGATTTCTCTTGCGAGAATGGCTTCGAACGCCCGCTATTGTTCCAGGTTCACATGGCGAAGCAGCAATCGATAGTCGAGGCAGCTTCATCAAAACTGCATCGTAAATTAAAAGAACTTTCAATTAATTCTCAAACTGCAATTTGTCGGGCAATAAAAGTAAATTATTCAGCGACTTAGGCTGAGACCGAGATAAATTAAAGATTTCATAGAGCGAAAAGAGGCCTCGAAGGAGAAGACGGAAAACTCTCCGGCTCGAGAAAACGTGAAAAGCTTGATCGTTGAACCTTAAAGCACTTTTCCACCCTCCAACTTCCTCATTAAAGACGAAGATTGAAAAAAAGTTTCCTCGAAGACCCCGAAAGGTCAATTTTTAAAGAGTTCTCCCTCCTCGAGCTGTAATAACTTTCCAACTCAACCCTGACCTAGTCAACAAAGTTTTTCTCCTAAAAAGAATGAAATTATGAGAGAACAAAGCAAAAGTTATTACAGGAGACTTTCGTTCTTCTTCCTTCCGCCTTTTTTCGGCTTGCTAAAAATAAATAAGAAAGAGGAAGCAGATTGTTTACAGATGAATCTATCATCGGTTCATCTATGACTTCGACTTGTCACAAACGAAAAACTCCTTAAGCTTCGCCGACAGGTTTCGCTGTCACCTGAACCAACTTGGTGATTGAAAATGAGCCACGAACGCCCACTTCAATCCGCCCACGCCCGTTTTAAAATATTTCCGTTTACCGAGAGATGATGTAAATGTCCATTTGCTTTATGATTATGTTTTGGAAAAGCAATTCCGTAAGAATAACACATTACAAGGGGGGAAATAAAAACGGTTTCCTGCGGGACGTGAAGCAACGAGAAGAAAAAAGCGAACGATCTTCATGTCCACACAAAACCTCCAGCACACTTTCGAGCAAACAATTTGCCCAAGATAAACTTGGAATGGGCTTTATCTTATGAATGGGAGTTTTATGAGTTCGTTCTCTTAGTTCTTTTTTGTCTGGCGAGTGAATGGAAAAACATGGTTGAATAAATAAGTGAATGGAGCGGACAAAGGCAAGGAAAAATTGTGAAAACACTTTGTTCTTTTCACTCATTTTTCCATACATTTGATGGATCGTTGTTTGACCGCCTCCTTTTTCTATAACGCCGAGTCTCATCTACGCGGCTCTCGCCAGCAGCAGCGACTGTCGCTTTGAAAGAAAACCTTAAACCTTAATGGAGGGAAAAAGATAAACTCATGCATGTGAATGATGTTTATTCCATTTCGAAGTATGAATGGCTAGCGAGAATTGAAAAAAATGAATTAAAAAGTACATTTCGCTCCTCCACTCAGGGTGAGCTTTGTCCTCGCGTGAAGAACTGACCAAAGAGCAAAGTGAAAAATGTATTTGACACTTGGGGTTGTAACGTTAAGAAAGCACAAAACCAAGGAAGCTTAGAAAGCCGCTCACGACCAGTCCAGTTCAACAACTTGATTAACATATTTCTGTCTGCAGTTCCGACACAAAGATTTCAAAATTCCACTCGTCTTTGATACATGACAGCGAAAGTTTAACGAGCAAAGAAATCAAAGAGAATCAACTTGTCAATGACAATTTAATAAATTCAAAATCAACTGAAGGAGAAGTTTAGTTTCTTTTTGATTCGTGTTTGGCTTATTCTAGCGTTCTCGCTCAACTATCGACAAAGAGCAGAGCGAACCAGTTGGAAACTTCAAGGATCTGGAATCAAGTTCAAAAGCTTAGAGTGAATTGAACATTTCCAACTGGTCGGAAAATCATTTTCCGAGAATTTCAAACCTAGCGGGATCGCAGACGCTCGATGGGGAGTTAAATTAATTTTAACTCCCCGCTTCGTCTCTGCTCTCCACCGAAATGCGATAGCGAGAAAGCAAAGAAAGCTGCAAATTTATCGTCTCCTTTCTACTGTCGCAGTCACACAAAATCAATAGCGAATTTATCTTCGCGTCCGACGGTCGTTCTTAGCTGTGTTTAAGTTTCCATTTGCTCTCGCTCCTGCGACCTCGCAGTATGTGACATTCATTAATGATTCATGAGCGGGGGAAAAGCGAGTATCTAAAAAAGTCAGCGACAGTCACAGCATGAAAGGCGATGCAAGTGTCGTCAGCAAGCAATCAGACTCGATGTTGATTTCTTCTTCAGTTCATTAAAGAGAGGAATAAGGTCCACTTTGACCTACACGATCCTCCCACACTCGCACTCCGCTTGTTCATGGACAAAGAGGAAAATCAAATTCGAACCGGCAACGATGCGCGATTCCATCCCGTGGCGGTGGATTTTCTTGATCTGAAAAATGTCCATTCGCTTCGCAAACTTCTTTATTTCTTCTTCTCGTCCAACCCTCATCAAAAAATCCCCGAAGGCACGTCAAAGAGGTGGTGGGGGCGAAAGCATCGAGAGACGAATAATTCCCTCGTGTGTAGAGAACGGAACGGAAAAATGGACGCAGAAGAAGTAAGAATCCCCGGCGAATAAGCAAGTCGTGCACATGCCTCGCGTATAATGTTGCAAAATGCTGATGTTATTCAACTCACTGAAATGAAAGGAAAAACGAGAAGTTTTTTGTGTAACGATTTTTTTCTGCTGATTGGACACCAAGGAGACCCGTTTCCTTTAGCGTTATGTCCACATCGGCAGAAGCGAAAAAAACGAGAGGAAATTTATTCGTCTCACATCGAGGATTTAGCATTATCGTCCGGCCAGATCCCTAATACATTCTTTTTTGCTTCTGCTGGCTACGGCTACATAACGATGACGAGGTTTAAGGCAACGGAAAGGTGGACGACGAGATGTAGAAGTGAATTTGTCAATAACATCCTTACCTTACATGCCATCCGTGCACGGATCGCTTTGAGCTTTCTCGACGACTTTGCTCTCGCAAGGTTGTTAAGTAAAGCGTTTGATATATGGACGAATCCTGGATGAAATATATCGTGTGCGAGAGGCGAAAGACGACGGTGAAGTTTACAAGAAACGGTCAAATTGATGCTTTCGAATCGGTCTTCTTTCCCGACGACCCTCCGACTTTGACTCTCCGCATGAAGATAATCCATCTGTTACCAACGGAAACACAACTGATTACATTACGACATTAAAGCCTCATATGTGGAGTGCAACTGATATTGACGTCTTTAAGAACTGGACGGGACGAGACACCTGAGACGCTTACAAGTGGAAAAGATTGTAACAGATTGGTTAGGCGTCCAACGCTTTAATTCCCCGTTTTCTTTAAAGTGATTCACGACTTCTTCATCTGTCCATCTTCGTCCGTTTCGCAATCAGAACAGGCAGAAGTTCGAAGATAAATTTCTGGACATCACTTTGATTGTATGTAGATTTGTGATTTCAAGGCAACATCATTTCCTCTCGTTGAAGTTTCTTTCGCAGCGATTGAGAAATAAATTGGATTTTCATCCCTTCGCATTCGTTTGCGATTTCCATGGCCGTTCATTGTGATCGGACCTTTTCCGAGGAAATATTTTCCGCTTCAAAGCATCCATCGCCATCAGTGAAAACTACAAACATTCTTCTCCCCGATGCGAAGGAAGAGATTGGCAGCTCCGGGTTGATGGTGTTTTGATGCTCCGCTGTTTCAACATCGGAGGAGTCGAAGAAAGATGAATATCTTTAAGTGCCGATGTTTATCCCATCGATTCATCTTCATTCATTTTACAAATACCAAAAAAAAATCTCGTAGGCTATCGAGTACGGTTTGATAGATTGGACTCGGCGATCTCAATTTTCTTTTTGCTTTACATTTCACGCACTATCGTAAATTGAACAATTTTTTACGTTCAGTCGAAAGGAGAGATCCTGCTAAAGATATCTCGCCAACGCCAACGCTGCAGTTTACCAACGAGCATCATGATCTCGATTTCCTCATGTCGATTCTCGCAAAGCAAGGCGACTAATTTGACAATTGTTTTGGGAGCAAGCAAATGAAGCAGTTCGATTCTTTTTACCTCTCCATCATCCAACCAGGAGAGCCTGCAAGCTAAATGGAATCCTAACATTATTAGACACGGGGCAGCGCTACGGCTAATGGATATTTGAAGCCTCAGCCTGCCCGGCATTTAACGAGAAAACGGGTCCACGATGTGATGTGTGCATTGGCTGGCTTCAATTGAGAGTGTTTTTCTGACAAACGAAGCTCGGCTGCTCCGAAGAGAGACAAATTAAAATGTTGTAAATTCAATTAGGCTGTAAAATGTTTGATCGCTATGAGTGAGATCACTTAAAATGATTGAAAAAGAATAAACGCTGAGCGGCTTCCACAACGTCAGTCAACATTACCCGATTGTTTCGTTGTGGCTCTTGGAAGATTCAACAAATCACAAGTTCTTCTCGACAGTCACTTCAAGCGCCGAACCCAACGAAATAACTTCGCCTCCATCTCGTTTTGCATCATACGGTTGCCCATTTAAATTGTAGTTAGAATACGAATCATCGTGATACAGCACGAAAATATACATCTTGTGCTGCCCCTCTCTCCCCAGCTACGGATCCCGCTCCTAGCCAACAAAGATGGCCGCTTGACCGAGGAGAATAGTTTTGAGTTTAGTAGATAGGAATACATATGAAGGAAGCAAGAAATGTGAAAAGCGGAACAAGCAGTCGAGGGTGGACGGAGAGCTTTCCGAAAAAGCGTTGGTGGTCGCCTTTCAAAAAGCGGCTGAGCGAGAGTGTGAGGGAAGTCGGGGCGCTTATGAGTAAAAAGGGTTTCTCGGTAAACAGCCGAAAAAGGATCATTTTTTCAGAACGTGCGGGGGAAGGGGGCGAAGGATAGTTTCTGTGGTTGTTCTATTCCGACGGTTTTTAATCAACGATGGATATTTTTGAAAAGGGATCAAATGAAACAAGAAGGAGGATAGTGGAACGAGTATGAACACACTCGTTGGGTCGACAGTTTACTCTGCCTTGTATTCACACTGTGAAAGGGTTGTGCGAGCAGGGCAAAAAGAATAGAGTGAAAGGAAAGGAAATGAAGGTGGATTGCGAAGAAGAAACTAATGTGCTTTCATGACCATCGTTGCTGTGCTGGGTTGAATGAGGCCAACCCGAACTAAGAAACTGGCTGGTGTGAGACGCACGTCGTACTCAAACATTATTTTAGGAAAAGGTTTTCCTCGGACATCCATACACAGTCACTGTTTCAACGAAGGAGAATTTGTAATGAAGTTTCTAATGAATTTTAAAACGTGTCCATAGTTTTGAGTTTGAGTCTTCATACGTTCTCCGGAGATGGAGGCAAAACCAAGGTTCGTTGAGTGCCAATGTGCGGTCTTCTCGAAATGAGATGACCACGAGGTGGATGGATGGAGGAAGGGTTGATGGGAATAAGCAAATTTCTAGCTCGTCCTGTACCTGTTTTGGTCAGAGGAGACGAAGGAAAGAAGTCGGAGCGGTTACCTTTGGTAACGTTTGACTACGGTTTCTTCGGATGGAAAGGTTTCTCGAAATTTTCGAGAACGAATAGCAAAATTCGAAACTTTCTAATCGCATGAAAAAAGTCTGTTGCTTTACTGCAAGTTGTTGAAGCGCTGAAGTAATTCGAGGAATTCATTCTAAAAACACTGAGGCGTTGACAACTCATAGACAACCGTTCATGTGTGCTAATAATTTAGTTTGCTGGCATCGTTGGCTAGCGACGCAGCATAGCGAACATTTCAGAATTTGTCAACACATATCTATGCAAACATTTTTATATCTTGTTAGATATGTTTGCCCCCGAAAATGTCAAACTTTCTCCCTTAGAACGCTATTCACTTTTATCTCGACGCTGTTTTGCGTTTCCATTGTTGTAACTTTCTCGATGGGGATGGCGATGTAAGTGCGAGAGCAATTTACGGCACCGAATGTTCTACGGGACGTTTAGATGAGAGAAGCTCAAGAAATAAACGCCACTCTATCTTAGCTGGGGACAAAGTAAGATGTAGTAATGTAATGGAAGCTACTTGGAAGCGTGTTGCGAGAATAGGAAAAATAAGAATAATGAAGGAGCATGAAGGCAGATATGATGAAAAATACACAAGGCTTAAATCGATGGGTGGTTTTTTGATGATATTTTAAGGTTTGCTGATTACATTCCCGTTGTCCTTTCTCACACTATTCGCCTTCACCATTGGGAAGAACCCATCACAGCTCAATACACACATCAGAAACATTCATGCGTGGCTTTCGCTCTTGGCATCATCAAGATATATCTCCGCATATTTTGCTTCCCCCGTGCTCATCTTTATTCGTTTCCCTTCTTCATCATCTCTTGGGCCCTCGCTTTAGATGACAAGTTTATTTTCTTCTCCACATCCTGCTGCCCCTCACTGCCTTCCGTCATGTGATTTTAATATATTGGACAAGCGAAGGCGAACAATCCCCATTATCTATGCACGGACAGACACGCGTTCGTTTATGTCTATGATGAATTTTATAGCGACCCTTGTCGCATGTGCTTTCATCATCTCGAAATTTCCCGGAAACATGATCTGCTGAAGACAAGGACAATTTGTTTGAAATATTTCCAATAATGCTTAGCTGGAAAATCAAGCAAATTTTAAATCGTTAGATGAAGAGTCGACTAAGAAATTGTTAAACCGTTAAGCCGTGAGTTGTTGCACTTCAGTTTGATCTCTGTTATCCTCTGATAAACCGATCGTAATTAATTTTAAGAAGCAGTTTAGGCTGAGAATTTATCAAGGTTTGAAAAGACTCCAACGAAACATTAATTTCAGTAAAACTATCTGGAGATTTAAAGAAGTTTGTTGCTTTTAAGTATGACAACTCTCTCATTGATATTAAATTGTTGTCATCACTAAAATAAAATCTAATTCTACATCGATCGTTGTAATTCGTAAATCAACAGCAACAGAACTTTCAATAAAGCTTCGATCTCAACACTGAAAACTTAACTTCGATAAACTACTTATCCTTCCACCTGCGTTTGGTCCTACATAAAGACATGTGTAAATAAGACTAACACACTGGACAGAACCGTAAGAGAAGTTCTCCCTCGGAGGCTGAGAAACATCGTTGTGTATGATGCGAGGACGAAAATCAATATTCTTAGGACGAGCGGACGGAGCTAGAGCAATTGTCCATCTAATTTGGCAGAAACAATTGCTTTCTGCAGTGTGGAGCAGCTCAAGAACTTCTGCTGCACGTAGCTGGCTTTGTTTGTACATCGAGAAAGCCAACTCAATTTCCATAATCATCCATACATGTGCCGTCGAGTGAAATTCAACGCCAAAAATGTGTAGTTTTTATCTTTGCGTCTTATCATCGTTAGGGATAAATGGCGTGGAGAGGAAAATATTTTCGTCGACCCTTCTCATCCTCCTCGCGATCCATCCATCCATCCATTCAAACAAAAAACACATCTCGCAGAAATCACCCTCGACCGAGGAAACTTTCTACACATTTTCCCTCTTCGTCCACCTACACGTTCACTCTTTCCCAGCGAAAACTGAAAATCATCTTTCGCCTTCGCTGCTAACGGAGCACAGCAGCATTTCACCCACACCCTCCGATCGCCCAATCTTTTTGAAGCAATTTATTATCGCGAGATGGCTAGTGGGCACTTTCCACGAATACAGAGAGCCACGCGATACGAGAATTTATTGTGATATGTGTAGTTTCGCCTTGCATTCACATCTTTCTCCCTTCTCGCTTATGTACAGCTTCAGCCGGCCGACGACAACATCCGAAGGAAAGGAAACGGTTTGAAGGAGAAAGGAAAACGTTCTCTCACTCCTCATTTAGTTTTCCTTCGGCTCGATTCGTGCACAGACACTCGCCAGCTTCGGCTTTAACACAGACACAGCCACGCGATGAATGAAACATTTTCTTGCTGAGTGCGTTCGTCAAAATCGTGAAAGCCGGTGAATTTATTAAGAAGTTTGAAGCGAGTAATTTGCTGAACGAGTAAATGTTGAACTTCATTACCAATCAAATCGGTTACAAAAATATTTACATGCAATCTTGAAGCTCAATTGAGTGTGATCGAGTGATTTGCGTAGTCTTCATTGCAATCTGTTCAACCAGGAGAAATTTAATTTTAAAGCGATAAATTGATCTTTTATTGTAGCGAATTCATATTATAATTGCGGAGGTAATTTATTCATAATTCCTTCGTGCAACGAACATTCGATTGTCATTAAAATCAAACTAGAGCAACTTCTACATCGACTTCTTTTCACCGTTTTCCCGCTTCACGGCGCTAAGAAAGAATTATAATTTGTAACCTTTAGGATTCCAATCGAAATCAATTGTCGGAATTCGTTACACGGAAAATAAGATTAACCCGTTCGCTTGCTTGGCGGAGGGAGAGTCAATCGAATGTTTTCGTAACTAAGCGTGAAACCTTTCCCTGGCTGATCTGCATGAGAATGGCATATGATTTTGATGCGAACAGCAATTTCACTGGGTCCATTGGATCGCTCTATGTTCCTGCAGTACAGATTTTTCCACTCTTGAGACGCGTCTCACCCTTCGATGCCATCAATCAATCGGAAAACATTTTCATGTTTTGGCGCAAAAGAAAGGCGCAAGCGATAAAGGGATTACGCTTCTCCTCTTGATACATCGCTGCTTTGTCGTTGAAGCGCAGAGACGACCGGTGACCAAAGGGAAGATTTTCTCTTCTCGTTATTTCTTTGTTGCCTACAGACTGCCGTATTGATTGTACTCACGAGAGGCCGTGGAGTGGGAGATGGAGAATGCGATGGAAACTTCTTTATTTTCCGTCTTTCCGTCGTCATATTGCTCTGCACATACATGCACGTATATGCTGACATTACGTGAAGTGATGAATAATTTCGAGGCACGGGAGGGTTACATTTTCCACTCGCTGCTGTCCGAGAAAAGATATCCGAGGAGGGCGAGGATGAAATTGGATTTTCCTTTACTTTCCATCTTCTTTCTCCGGTCGATTGCGATGGATAAACGGTTTTCTTGACGAGCGAAAGCATTTTCTCCTCTTCTATGATATGATTAAACAGAAACACGAAAGTCGTCGTTGGGATGGAGAGGAAACGAAAGCGCTGCTCGTTCCTTGATGTGCACTACACACATTCCTCACATGCGAGAATGAGATTGCATCAGTTGATAAGAGAATAAATTTCGTCTATTGGCTTCGTCGAGAATGTTTTCGTTTCGACTTAATGTTCCGAGATCAGGAGAAAAATCGACGCTCATTTGTCATGTATCAGTAATCTGGCGAAAGTTTTTCGTCGAAGTTACTTCCGAAGCTGCTTAGAGGATCGTTCTCCAGGCACGTGACGACATTACTCGAGAATCCCATGGTCGACGACAACGGTCGGGATTAATAAACTAACGAATTTCATCAATCTCCAAGTTGAAACTCTTCCGATCAACGCTCGACATCTTCCCGATTGAAATGAAAGTCATCTGTTATCCAATTTAAATGAACTTTGTGCAATTTACTTTGCCCGAAAACATCATTGCTGTAATTAAAGCGAATACCTGCCACATGATAAAATCGTCATGTGTAACGTGAATCCGTTACAATCCGAAACACGCATTGAGCAACTGACGCGTTTCGCGATCTCTCCGATGACCGACGAACGGGGTGAAGAGCGAACAATAAAACGAGATTAAGCGACGAGGGTCTCGGGTTTCCGTCTTTTCTGCGCTGCGCCGTCATCAGTTTGAGTGTTTCAAAGCTAACAAAAGGCTCGGGCTGGCGAAGAGGAATTAAAAGAGGGTCGTTAGCATCGCTCTCGTGTAGCGAAAACCAGATTTTGTCGTGAATTAGATTTTTTCATTGCAATGTAAGCGCGCCGAGTCGCGAGCCAAAAAAAAAAGCTGTTGAGATTTCAACAAAAGATAAGATTCATGTCATAATTATGGAAATAAAGCGTCTCGAATCGAGACTCTCGATGGCAGCATTTTGCACGACGCTAGACGAAAGTTTCTGTAAACACTTTGACTCAAACTCTTTGAGATTTGTTTAAATAGGAACTCGAGTTGAAAATAAAAATTATGACGCCTTCGGTTTGTGTTTTGACGTCGATAATTGCCGCTGAAGAACGTCTTGTGCTCGGCATAAAGGGCAGCAGTTTCTTCTTTGCGTACTTTCGTACACATGCGATAAAGTTCTTCTTCGCCTCGGCCTGCTCGCATACGTTTTTGCGGAAAATTCATGCTTGAATAACGTTTCGCTATCGCGTCTTTTCCCGTCAAATTCGTGTGTTCGTGAGGTTGCACTGACTGTGTCCATAAGAAGCGATTCTTCCACCGGGAACTTCGCGTGTAGAAATCTTTTGGTTGTGTTGGACGCGAGCAGGGCTGGGAGAGTGCAGAATTTATCGCTGCTTGCCATCACTCCAGAAGCAAATATCGCAAATCCGACTGCGAAGCTGTTTAAATCAACGGTGAATTTCGAGGTGGAAGCTGGAGGACGAGAGAAAATATTCTTCAGCTGCGAGAATATATACGCTATCGATTTTCCCATTCTTGCGCCTTCCTGGTCTTCGCCGCGCTGCTGTTCTTACAAAAGGACACAACATGAATGCAATGAGATTTCTCTCCGCTTCTCCCAAACTCCGGCTCACCGTAGCGCAATAAAGAAAATTCATCCCACGCGTCAGCATCAAGCGAGGCGAGGGGGAAGTCGGAAAATAACGAGCGAACGGTTGAATTCAATGGTCATTATTGCACGAGTTCGCGTAATGTCGAAAAACAGCGTCAGCTCTCTCCTTCAATCATTCCACCCTTCGATGAGACGGCCGCTCGTTGAAGTCACCAACACTCGAGCAAGAAAGTCGTCGTCTATGAACAGCGAAAAAATCGCGAGCTCATTTAAAGCGCCTAGAGGCGAATAATCTTTTCAAAGCCGCTCGAAACTGCAGAGCGAGAACAAGAAAATTATGCTCCGGCTGCATGTTGCGAGGAATATTAAATTTCGCAAATTAATCCACGAGATTTTTTGTGAACTCGGGCTCTGAAAAGCGAATCATGGGAATTGGCAAAAATTTTGTCAATTAAAATCAATTTTCGTTGTGGAAAATTCAGTTTTTCTGGCGGTTTGGGAATTTAATCAGAGTGATGTTGGTAGCAATTAACGCGGGCAATTAGAGAGTGCAGGCTAGCTTTATTAACATGCATGGTCAAGTTGTAATGATTTATCGATTAAGCTTCTCATGCACAATCATTTTCAAGCACCCAAACTCTTTCTTGAGGCTTCATAATCCTTTGAATTTCAATCTACTTATTCAGCCTCATCGCGTTGCGCAACTGTCGCCTTGTTCGTTTGTTGCAGAAAACGAAATCCAACCGAGACGTAAAATTATTCGCACGCCAAGGGAAGTTGACGTTCATGAATTCAAATTGCTTTGCCAGTTGCCCCTATGAGTAAGCGGCGTTGAAATTGTTTCTTAATGCATTTGCCGAAAGGTAAACCACGGAGGTTTGCTTCGACTGAACAACGAATCTCCCTCCGAAATTCAATTTAAATACTTTTATGCATCATCACTTTTATTTGCTGATGTTATCGCTAAAGCTGCTGCTGCGGAACCCTCCTAAGAAGCCTCGAAAGAAAGCAGAGAGGAAAGATTAAAAATCGTCGATTAATCAAAGGACACGACGACGTTCTCGCATGCATTTAGGTCAGAAATTAAGGGCTGAACAGTCATTGGGAGCTTTGTTTTCACAACTTCGATGCCTGATCCCAGATAATTCTCTCGAAACGGGCCAGGAAATGGAAAGGACACCGCAAGTCTCGCTCGGAGAAAAATAAATCAAGGAATCATCATTTGTCATGTGTCGTTTCACCGTTAAATTTCTCAGCCAGCACTTTTTCCATCGTGTGTGATTTATTGCCAGTTTCTACCTCTCAGACGCTTCGGGAGAAAAGAAACTTTGACAAAATTGGGTTTTGTATCAGTTTCACTTGCGTTAGGCTCAACGAATCAGCGAAAGGTTCTCAGCAGCTTGCGGCTGTCTCACAAACTGCGAGCGGCAATGAAAATGTCAAATTAAACTAAATAATAACTAAATTAGTCGACTTTATGAGGCTCATCACGTGTTTGAACGCGGAATTGATTTGCAACAAAGTCGCGTCAACGGCGGAGATTCGTCGTTTATCTGCCGCTTGCCATCTCGCTGCAGCGCTGATGATCCTACACACGATTTCAATTTGAGCTTATTGACACAGGTTAATTAATTGCGATGATTCGAGAGTTTAGTCAGTCGATTCCACAACGAGTTTCAGCCGCCTGTTCGCTTATCGCCTGCAATCTTAGATAAAGAGCATAATTTAGTTGAAGAATTGCAGTTTTCGAGCTGGCGAAATTCGTGTTCCGTAAGTCGTTCGTCTACCTGAAGAAAGATTTTTATCTCCGTGGAAGTTTTCGAAATCGCTCAGGCGAAAGAACTCCGAAGCATTCATGTTTGAGTTGAAAGGCAGCAGAATTGGCTGAATGGAACCTTGAGAGGGAATTGTGCATCAATAACGCTAATTAATTCCCTTGGAATGTAATTAATGCGATGCAAAACGTTGTAAAGTCCTTCAAACGTTGATTTGACTTTGTGTTGTAGCTTAATTGAGAGAGATTGGAACATTGTTGTGGTTAATAGGGCGATATGACAAGAAAGGCATTGACAAGGAATGAAGAATGATAAGAACGCATTGATAAGGAATAGAGAAATCAAGAACGCATTGAATCCTAAGTAGCAATTGAAGCTTTCAATTTTTTAAGATCACCACAGCGAGTCTAGCAGTTTAATCAAATACGCGTAGTTGAGAAATATTTTTCTGCATTGATCAACCGATCCTTTCTCAATTATTGAACTAGTAACGATCCCCCAAGGCAAGAATTACAATACAAAAGAAGGCAAAAACTCCTTTGAGGATAAATGGAGCTCAACGGCTGATTTCAGCGACGAAGGATTCGGAAACCGTCGAAGCAGACAAAAGAACATTCTAGATCATCAGGGACTCAAAGGAACATCTGCGGTCTCAGCTTAGATGTTTGAAGAATCCTCTGTTGGCAACCTTTTCTGCCCGCAGCGACAGAGCGGTCATCAATTAATTTCTGTGAATCAGAATCGAGCAATAAATTCGACATAAAAAGTTGACAGAAATAAAAGCAATTAGCGTCGCATTAAAAACAACACGAATCAATGCAAACAAAAGCTGATAATTGGTCGACTTTTTTAAAAGCGACCATTATCAATCAGAAACATAATTAGCCAATGATCATAATTATGAAATTTCCCGCTCGGAAAATAAAAATTGCGATAAAACGGTTTAATGAGCCACAATAATTCGATAACTAAGAGAACTCCTCTGGTCAGTTTTTCGACCTTTTTCACGTTCCTAATCAATTAGCCGGCTAAACAACGTCGGCTGAAATTGGAATGTCTGCTCGGTGTGCCAAAACACTGATTAGTGCCCGAGCCAAGTAATTGATTCCTTAACGTCGCTCACAATTTTTGGCGTTTGCAATTACCGTTCCGTTTTAATAAGACGTCGCCCATTTAAACGAATGGTAATTTGCGCCGTACTTAACGAGTTTTAGAACAATCAAAACTATTCACAAGGCGATCAGGGTAAACAGAATTGAATGTCTAATTTATGGAGATTACGGTTTTTCCACCTCGCAGTCGTTTCGAACTGTTTTGAATTCAGAATTGACTGACGGATGAAAATTGACTCACGATACTCAGCGAGACGATTTTAATCGAACTAATTTAATAGCATCAGAGTCTGCAATGTTCATGCTGCGTTGCTGTGGACTAGAGAATAACTGAGAGTGTACTGAGCTGGAGACACAACGTGGTTACACATTTGGTTGTGCTGGCAAAGGTGATGACAATACGCAACGTTTGCAATCAATTATAAAGTGCTTTAGACTCAAGAAATCAATCGAATTCAAGCCAAATATTACAATCGCTCTGATAAGCTTCAATGTTTATCGCATGAAGAGGTTCAGTCGATTTTGCCAGACGGTAAATAATTCGCATTTTTACTGAACCACGTTGACTAAGCTGCGAGATAAAAAAGGTTTTAATTACTGCTTTCTTTCAGTTGGAAACTTTTAATCATTGTCCAGTGAGAAAACAAAAGCAACGGCGGAGATGAAAAGCCGAGCAGACTGTCATCCACTTCGAGTTATCAAAGCACGCTCTACCGAAATAAAAAGCCGGAAAATAAAATTCATTTCGTTTGCCTCGGCACGAGAGAAAAAAAGTTGCGAAGACAAAAAAGCTGTATATTTGATGATTACGACACTGACCTATGCCAATAATTTTGATATTATGAAAGGGATGATGAACATAAAACACATAAAAATAAAAATAAGTATCTGAATCACAACAACAAGTTGTGGCTGCTGAAAAAATAACAGACGAAGGAGAGAAAGTATATAGCATGGAAGAAAATATTGCCATTAATCTTTTATATTATTACTTGGTTTTTATGTATCAAAGGGAGGTGGAGGGGAAGGAAAGACTTTGAATTTTTATTCTCTCTCGTCTCGTGTTAGGAAGAACATAAATCGTCCTGGAACTTTTCTTTTCTTCTCCTTCTCTTTGCTGGCCTTTTCTCCGCTCCAGCATTCAACGAACCTTATTTGCGTCCTAAACAAATTGCTGAATGTCTATAAACGCCAAGTGGATGAGAGAATCACTTGATTTCCGAAAAGAATTCAGGAGCTTTTTGACGCAAATGAGCTTAATATGTCAATGAAAAAGAAATCAAACCTTGCTCGGATATTTCCAACGGTAGCCTACGAAACAAGTTAAGGATCGTTGAATCAACTGTTCGATATTATTTTATTGATGCTCATGTAATAGCTAAGTTGTATCAACCTCAATGATTTCGTGTCTAGCCAACAATTCGAAGCCATCGATAGCAATAAAAAGGCAACAATTGTCCACTAGAAAAATGTTTCAGCGTCTGACTGCTAGTTCGTTTTCTCAAAAATAAGAAACTTTAGAAGAAATTTTCGTTCGCAAAGAGCGGTCAAGTGTTTTGCACTAAATTAGTTTGCAATCACCTCAGTCGCAATCTTGACTTTCTCATGTCTATTTTGCAAAAGTCTAACCGGTCACTTGACTGTGTCGATCACAGAACTGTCACACGCCATTGACTCCAGTGTCTATAGCAAGCGCTAGCAACATTTATAAATTTCTATCCTAAGAGCCATCCCGAGAAAAGCTTCAAACGCCTTGAAACCCGACCCGCCTTGCTTGGAAATATCGCAAAATCGATGTGTTCACCGTCATGGCTCAAGCATAAAGATGGCTGCTCGCTCGGACCGCTGCTTTTGAATTTTCCGAGAATATAAATGGATGTGAATAGCGAAAGGGGGTTTTCCGTTGGACAAAGATTGCTTGGCAGGGAAATTTGTTTTGATACAGAAAGCGAAAGACCAAAAAACGGGTTCGAGCGGATGACAAACGGCCGTGTATTGTATGTGCTGGCGGGCGTGTGGGGTGGTCGACGAGATGGGGCGAAGAAGACGGCGGCAAATCGAAGGGGGACTTTGAGGTGGACAACGAAATGATTTTCGCAAACAAAAACTAAAAGGATTTTCATTCGTAAGGATATGAAACGAGAAAATGCTCGATGGCGATTTCGGACAATATTTGAAGAACGGTGGTTTGCTTTTATAAGCGGGACACGAGAAGGAGTTGATGGAGGGAAAAGGGTTGATAGAAGATTGGGTTGAACATACACACTCACCCCCAACTTTGCCGCCCACAAATCTAAAAATCTCAATTTAAACTTTCATCATTCCGACCCGCCGTAGTGGAAAAGGCGAGAGAATTGGGATCGTTGCTAGAAGGACGACGAAGAAAGCGAGTGTTTGTATCGTTTAGAGGCTTGAGTAGGCGGAGAACGAATGGAACGAGCGGACCAAAATGTCATATTATATTTTCTTCATCGTCCACTTTTTGTCAACATGCAAAGTAGATATAAGAAATTGCCCTCCGCACACAGCAGCAGCGAGAGAGATCTGGATATGCAAGGCAAAGACTCTAATTTGAAAATTGTGAATGGAGCTAAGTACACAGAGCCGTGCTTCAACGAAAGTTCGCTTTGCCTTCGAAGAAAGCTGTCATCGCCAATGCTTTCACAGTTTTCTATTTTCCATTAAACTCTAAACTCCGCTCGCATTTGCATTCATCAAATGCTTTGCCGGGCTTAAAACTGAATTCCTAACAAATTTAAGTGAGAACAGAAGAAAAGTCTACAAGGAAATCATCAGGCTTATTTAGCATAGGTGCACAGTATAGGCGAATGGTGATAAACCAAATGCAACTATAAAGAAATAAAACACTTTGATGAGGAAAGTTTAATCTATGAGGAGAAGTTTCTGTTAAACAATAAAATATATTTTTCAGTCCAGCAGCAAATGAAAAGCTCGCGACCTTTTCGTTAGTCGGTAGTGAATTGATTTAGTAATAATAAAAGCTTTGGTTTGTACCACGTTCAGTGGGAGAGTTGAGATTTTTTTGGGATCTTTCGATGAAGCTTGAAATTTGTTAGCTAACGCAGAAGTTTTCCTTCCTGTGTGTTCAGCAACAAATATTCTCAGAGCCCTAGAAACCTGTGGGGCAGAAGTTAACTTCGAATCTCTTCTGCTTGTGTTATCCAGCTCACCTTTCGCTTCGAAAAAGGTTTCATTTGATGTTTCCAGCAACAAGACACAAACAAATTTTGACTAATGAAAAGATTTTCCAACGAAAAACTTAAATACGGAGAACTTTCTCATGTGAGCTTGTCTTCTCCATCCACCTTCTGCCATGTTTGTTGTTCATTAAAATTTCGCCCTATTCCACTGAGTAAAAACTAATGTCCACTCTAGTGTAAAAAGCTCAGAAGCATAAATGGAGCCCGTTTCGGATCCGTTCCCCTCCCGCACTGCTCTCGTCTTTGTGAGTCGCTTTTTCAGATGATAGAGATTACACATTTATACGACGGTCATAAATAGATGCTGGGGAGTGAAAAATAATCATAAAAATTCTTTGGAATGAAAATGAAAATTTTCAAACCGATAGTTGTGTGTGGGCGATGGATGAGAAGGCCGGGTTTTCGAGAGCGGTTTTGCCCGGCAACCCTTTTTCGCCTCCTTTCGGCTGTCAGAAATTTACATATTAATGGTTTTCTCATGTCCCCCCGCCCCAGCCTCCGTCGCGTTTCTAAAACATTCGGTCATACTTAAGAGAAGAGACGAGGGAGCTGAAGATGAATAGGAAGATGACAATCATTAACATACATCGAGGCATTAGGAAACAACTTGCCTCATCCGCTACGGTTCGAAAGTGGAAGAAATGAACTTTGAACACTCGCTGCTGCTGTTCTGCCGTCCACTTTTAAGTCTTCGAATAATTCTCTAGTTTTAAGTTTCTTTCCTTCTTTATCAGTGCGTGCTTTGACAATAAAAAAAGCTCAAACTAGTCGTAACAGGGTTTTGCGTCATTTACAACCGAAAGCGAAGCTAATTATAAAATACGAAACCGTGTACGTAAGCTGTGTATGTTTGTGTAATGGAAAGGGTTTCCACATAAATGTTTTGTAGATTTTTTATGGCCCATGGATATCATTCGACGTTTCAGTGGATGGCGCACTGATTTTTCTGGGAAACTAAGTCGGAGCTTTCGGCAGTTGGTAATTTAACACGGTTGAATGAATTTTAGTTCATCGGATGAATTTTAGTTCGTCGAATGAATTTCACTCGTTAGTTCTTCAGAGACATTAAGTGCTACTTTGAATTAGGAAAATCATCCTTCCCTCTTATGCAAATTCACCTTCGCTCCGTCCACCCTTCGAGGCGAAGAAGAAGTTTATGTTTTGAAAATTCAAAGCTGCCCGCCCGGGGTAAGAACGGCCACAACAGAAAATTTTCTATTCTCGGTCGTAAGAGAACGGCAGCAGAATCCTCATCATCATCGTTTCGTGTGCCTCACTCCACACTCAATTTTCCTAACTTTTCCTCGCTCGCCCGCTTTTCATACGCTGCGGATGCCTTGCTTTGTCCGGCACATGTACAGCGTCGTCGTTGTTAGAAACGGAGCGGTCTTTCTCGTTCATATTGTTTGAGAGAAGCGAGCGGAGGATTTCAAGGAGTTTTTGAAAAGGAGATGGTGCGAGATGGTGGCGGAGATGCTGGAGATGCCATGTACACATGAAAATTATTCTCTCGCTTGTCCTCATCCCAGGCGCGCTCTCCCCACAGCATTCAATTTATGCTCGAATGACCGTCCGATGTGTGCTTCAAAATAACCAAAAACCAAGCATCCCAAAAGTCTATGTATGCATGAACATACATCTACAACGACGGTCGAGGACGACGGCGGGGCAGAAGTGGAAGAGATCTCTCAAGCGACGACGACGACGACGATGGAGGAAACTTTGTCCATTTCGCATCCGACGAGAAAACTGCAAAAGCAAAACATGTTCGTTATGATGATATAACTCGATATGTTTTCACTGAGCTTCAATTTGAATCTACATATCTTTGTTTGTGCAACGAACGAAACCGTAAATGGAGATGAGGGGGTGAAGATAAAGCAGTAGACGGAGAGAGAAAGACTCCTGGCCGAGCAGAAATAATAATGAAGAATAGATGGAACAACGTCTTTGCATTAGATTGCTCGGACCTAAGATATTGCATGTACCGTTGCTAATGCTTTTTGCTGATGTTGATTATTTTCCTTTCTCGCTCCTCAAGATGTCGAGAACGAGCCTTTCTATACCGAGGCTATTCAAATTTCATCAAATATTGAACACGAGAATTGCTTTTGTGCGATAAATGAATTTCTAATTTCTTCTGTGGTCACCAGAGAAACGGACTGCGAGAGGAGGACATCGTTGACAGTGACCAGAGCAAATACAATCTGTTTCTCGACACACAATCGATGCGAAGCTGCATTAACCGACAGAGCATTGTAGAGCAAAGCGATTGCTAGGAGGAGTTTGTGTTAAGAAGCTTTTGCATGAATCGAATATATTTATTTGCAATCGACACAGTTGATGGGCAGCGATGCGATCCTGACCAATATTAGAAGCTTTAGATGTTTGTTTGACTCGAGGAGAGAAGAGTTTTCAATCTTTGAATCCTTCAAAGGTTAACAGAATTGTTACAAGACCAGAGTCGTTGATCTTCAAGGGAGCAACTCGAAAATGAGAAGGAAATTAAGCGAACAACTAAATGCAACTACCAAGCGAACAACTAAATGCAACAGCCAAGCGAACAACAAAACGCAACAGCCAAGCGAACAACTCAAGTCGCCTTGGAATTTATTTTCCCTTCCAACTGCAACTTCTTAAATCAAAGCTCTAATTGCATTCGATCCCATTTAACCCCTTTCGCCTCAAAGCCTCTCGCTCATCTAATCCATGTGAACACGGCAATGCACGCGGCCTTCTTGTTTTTCCGCATGACTGACACTCGATCGCGATTACAGAAACAACTGGAGCGACTGCGACGATCGTAAAAACACGAAAAGCAAATCAGACCCCGATGACGATAAATGGTTTTGTAAATTATCCATCAAAACAAAAGTAAACAAAAACAAATTAAGTTTCTTGGTGACGAACGAACAAAGGAAAGCATTTGCGCGCAGGAATCGTAACTTCCAACCGAGTCTAAAAGGATCATGTTGTAGCGGAATGTCGACGAGGTCTCAAGCAACAAAAAACACGAAACTTAAATAGAATATGCATTTAATTTGCCTACCTCTTCGTCCCCGTCTTCACTTTCACGATGTGAATGAGGTTGACATCGCAAGAACCTGAAATCACTTTCTGCTTTAACCGTTCATCTTCCCGTGAGCCCTTTGATGTCAATTAAAATTTCCTCCTTTCTCAGCCGTCCCGACACGGAATCGCAGTTCAAAATTGTAAATCATGCTCGGGTGATGCATTGTATTCATTGCGATTCTTCCTTTGACGGAAAAGCAGTCAAACTCAGAACCTGGATGAACTTCCTCAAGGGTTCATCAATGCTTTCACTTTGAGACTCCCGTCCGTCCCCTTCTCAGAATTTTCGTTTTTTGCCTTCACATCCAACTCGAAATAAAAAAATATTGAAATTAACTCAACATGTTCAAGGTGCAATCACGAGAAGTTTTGTTTGCTGTCGCTCGAATTTTTTTAAGGAAATCAGAACATGAATGTTAACATCAGCGATATGTTTATGCAACGGTCGGGAGTCAATGAAACGCTGGAGAAATTTGACATTGCTTCTTCAGATCTGTTAGGTTCAAGTATTGCGTTCTACATTTCAATGAAAACCTTGAGATATCGAAGCTAACTAACCGACGATTTTTTCATTTTCAAGTCGAATTATTTCATTCCAATCTCTACTTAAATATAAAAAAAGTTTTATTCAACGGCGCGCTGTTAATTCGAAGAAATATTTTTGACTTTCTTTCTGCATTTCTTTCTCAAACTTGATAGAATTGAATGTTAAACGAGCTAGTCTTTGATTTATTTGGATCTCCCTACTCGTCGCTGAAAAAGTTTTCCCGCTATTTCGATTGTCGCTGTGCTATCACTCTTCGACTGCCCTGCACTGAGCTGATGCTACAGACGAGGGAGATTCGCGTCTCATATTCGCGAAACTTTTCCTCCTCCAGGAGTCTGGCTCTGGAGAATTGGCATGTGAAGCACGAAGCGTGAGACGGAGGAAACTTCAACTCGACATCTTCTCCCTCGCTTGTGCTCTTCTCGATGACAAAAACGCGAAGGTGGCGAGCGGCAAGGGGTTGAAAGTGGCGTGGAGGGAAAACAAAAATCAATATTTCCACCGAACGGTCAGCAGAAAAAGCGAAGAAAACGAACAGGCGAATCTATTGTCCAACGTTTTGCTCTGCAGCAAAAAAAGGCTGGAAGGAGATGCGGGGTGAGAGGCGAATGTATTCAAAGTGCGATGCGATAAGAAACGAGGATTCATGATTGTATGGCTTGACGAGAAACGGACAGAAACTCTTCTTCCACGTTCATCTCGATCCCATTCAAATGGAAATCTAATCACTTTTTGCTTCGACCGTCATACATCCCCAGCACCGTGCGATGAGTTGAAACGTGAACTACGAGGACCACGAATCCTCATCCAATTTCCATCTCTGTCTTATCATTCTGAATCCCTCGACTCAAACCCTTCACTTCGTCAGTCAGTCATCCTTTCGAAATTTGACTAGATCGCCACCCATCGTCGTCCCCCGCTCGAGTTTATAATCGCGAGTTACGGGCTAGTGAAGACCAACACAGCCAGCCGGTCACGAATTTATTATGTGTGTAGTTTTCTCTATGTACATCTTGCGAGATGAACGAAGAAAAGTGGAAGCTCCACTCATCCCCCTTCAGGCAGCCTGTGTCCAAAGCGTTCGCCTTTTGAATTGGTCAGTTGTACGCATGTATCATCTTTCCACACAAACAAGAGCGGAGCGCTGTCGTGAAATGAAGATACAGTCGGAGAGTTTTAAGGACAAAGACCTGAGAAATTTAAATTTTGCCGACGCTTTTCATAATTTTGGAAAATTTATTTGAAAACTTGGAATTTTGTGTGAGAAAAAGTTTAATCTTCATCTTCAATGACGGCAATCGGCTCCTGCTTCTTCTCGACAATCTCCCGCAATCGCAGTGGAATCGACTCGACCAGGTTTGAATATTTCCGCGCTGCTTCATCCCGAACGGCGACGATCCGCTGTTGAATAATTTTTCGATACCGCTCGATGTTTTCGCTGGAAATAAAAATTGAACAACAGTTATTATATTGATTGTTATGAACTCACCCTTCGAGGATAAACTTGTCATATTCTTGAGCTGAAAGCTGGTCCATAAAGCGGTGCAGAAACTTCTTGAGCGAGTTGAGCTCGGCGGTTGCATCGTCATAGCGGTGCTGCAACTCGTTCTCCATGTCAGCGTAATTCTTCTTGAAGTCTCGGAGACAATCTTGGATCGCGACATCGACCTCCGACTGTTGCGGCTTTTTGTCTTCAAAGCGAACGAGGTACGGAGCCAGGAAGTCCGCTTGCTGACTCTTTGCCAACAGTTCACGTGTTTTCATCTGCTCAAACTGCGGAGGAAGAAAAAACATTTATGCTTCTTAGAACTCAGAAAAAATCCTTCCGTGTTTCTCACTCTTTGCAATCTAAGTTTCCTCGCAGACTCGTTACGCAACGGATCGAATATGCTGAACTTTAACAGTGGATTCTCGAGTTGGAACTGTCGAATCTCGAGAATTTCTTTAATTTCGGCATCGCGTGTATGAAATGAGTCGACCGATTTCTCTTCATCCTTGAGCAATCCTTGTAGAAGATAGAAAAGCTCCAACTCACTCATCTGTGGTGCCCAAGGATTCGAGACGTAGCCACCGATTGACTGAGCGTTGAATGTCGACTCTTCCTCACTTCGAGGTGGCTTCGTGAAAACTTTTGTCGTTGCGGTGATGCTATCGTCATCGTAGTGAAACTGCACAAATATCTTATTGTCCGTTCGATTGAAGTGCCGAACAGCAATGTCGTGACTTGATGGCTTCTTCTCGTTCCGATAGAACTTTTCAATTATTTTCTGTAAACGTCACAACTCAATAGAGAACTCTTCAAACGCTCCATGTTAAGCCTCACCGTGATTGATCGACTGACGACATCGGGATCAGCTTCGGTGACATAAAACTTCCGGTAGTGCAACCTAAACGAGAAGACAAATAAAGTTTGAGTTCATACAAAAGTCATAGACGTCTCACAAGTCGCGTCGCTTCTCATAAAACTCTTCAATCGATGTTGAATGATAAACGATTTCCTTCATGCAGTCGAAGCGGCTGGCTGCGTAGAACTTCATGACCACTTCCCTTGTCGAATCGGAGTAGCGAATGAAAGCTTTCAAGCTGTCAGTTCGTCCTTTCTGGAATTCCTCGACAATTTCTCCGCTTCTCAAGTCTCGCTTGATGCGCTTCAATAAATCATCGCGGTTCTCGTACCATTCGAATATCGTGTGCGGCTTTTCATACTCAAGCGTTTCGAACAACGTCAGACGTTTCATCAAACCATTAGCGTTCTTGTACGGCGCAAACTTTTCGTAAATCGCATACTTGAAAAACTCCTTTTTCTCGCCATCCAAATATCTTTCCTCGAAGTCGACTGCACTGATGTGAAGCATGTCGACCCAAGACGTTGGTGAGATCAGATGCTTCTCGATAGCCAGGACTTCATCCTCGGCGGCAACTTCCTCCTCGTCTTCTTCGGGTTTTCGCTCCTTGCGCAATTCGAATGGCTCTCCGGGCAAAAAATGTTCCCACTTTTCCGTCTCCGAAAGATCCCAAGTCATGTCTGCGATTTGATATTCGGGATATTGTCGATTGACGTAGTAGTTTTGATGGTTCCAAATGCTTTCAATGGAGTGATAGCATGGATCAGAAACTTCGTGACGAAATCCAGTGGAAGGCTCGATGAAAAAAGCCATTGGCTCAGGGTTTTCATCGTCGTCGTCTTGTTCCTTACGCTTGAATTCTTCTTTGTAGCACCACGGCGCGTCTTTAATCATGACAATCCAAGCGTGTAGACGAAAACCGTTTTCTGGATCTGGCGGAGGGCGTTCGAGTTCCTCAAGCTTCATCTGTTTCTCTCGCTCAATTTCTTCCATGACTTCATTGTCAGCGTCGACTTTCTTCTGCTCAACTTGCATCAGAAATCGGCTCTTTAGAAACGGCGAATCTTTCAGACGATACTTTGGATCACATGTAGGAACTTCTTCGACTTCCAAGACGTCTTCGGGAATGTAAGGACACTTGACACGTCTCTGATCATTTGTCGTCACTTCACGTGTGGCGTAGCCCGAAACGACCATCGCCGGAAAGCCAAATCCTATCAAAATGCTACACAGCAACGTTGCCATTTCGAAGGAATTTCCTCTACGTGATTTCAGCACCATATCTGGAGAGTGGAGGCGCGTAGGCTGCGGACGAGGCGAGTGGTGCATAAAAAGGAGAGAAAATAAAAGTGTCATGAAAATTAGCACAATTTTTGTCGTCATGATTAAATAAATAAAACGCCAGAGAAGCGTTGGAAATTGTGCCATGTGGCGGGGGAGCGTCGGAGAAAGTCATAAACTTTTTTATGTCTCATTCAACTTCATTCGGAGTAAATAATATAAAAAGCTCAGTTTTTGCATGCAGCACAGAAAAAACCTGCTCTATCTTTATCATGAGCACCCACAAAAAAAATAACAGAGAAAAGCTTTCGAAAAAAATGTGTACAATTTTTCCATTCATGAAAAAGCTGGGAGGGTGGGAGGAGGAGGAGGAAAGAAAAAAATCGCTCAACAAAAGTGAAAACACATTTTTTACTCTTCTAAATTACATAATTACATTTCGTTTCAGTGTGTCGGTGTGTGCTCGCTGTTGGAAGCTCGTGAAAAAATGCAAAAGCTTGGCGACGAACCGAGAGAGCGAAGCTGCTGAAAGCAGAACCGGGAAAAGCACATGCCGGCAATGATTTTGAAGATAGGAAAAATCGAAGAACAACAATCAAAGGACGAGCTAACAAAAATCAATTCGGCCAACTTTCACTCTGAGGTGAATGACAATTAAGGAAGGCAAGAGTTTTGAATCATGCTGAAGCTCATTCTGTTGCTATTTCCAGCTTTAAGCCGACATCTTCTATCCCTAATTACAGTTCATTGATTTCTATAAGAAGACTTCCCACTATTTTCATAGAACAACTGCCAACGGTAACGTTAAACCAGTTCGATTTTTTAACGAGAAAAGTCATTGGAAAACAATTCGCAAGAATCCGCACACAATCCGAAGTTAGAATAGTGGCAGCAGTGTTATCTTTCACTTCCTCGCAACTGCTGAGTCACATAAGCAAAAGAAAAAAAGGAATTGTAATGTGCAATCTCGAACATGTGCCCGAAAATTGAACAGTTATCGGAAGGGTCCGCAGCATCTCGAAGAACGTAAACAGCAACGGATCGGGCAACGCCTTGCAATCTTTCGAATCACCCTCGCTCTATCAATCAACTCTCGATGTGTTTTTCTTTTCTCGCGAAACCGTTCTAAATGCGGAAGGCAGCAGTTTGCAGAGGCGAGTTGCTGGAAAAGCTGCCGTCCGCCTGCGATTCATGTCGTCTATTCCCTCGCTCACTCAATCACGAGCCAACAATTCATCTTTACTCGCCATCTCCTTATCCCATTACGCCGCTATTTTTTCCACACTCGAGTCCAGAACACGGCTGAGAGAAAAGGAAAAACTCGCATTTGAGGCGGAAAAGCGGAGGGATGGCAAACAACGGAAAAATGTCGAGTGAATGTCCAAAGAGCGAAAGAAAGGAAAATAATAAAGAAAGGAGGAAAGTCGTCCTGATGGAAATTGTAATAACATCACCCTCGACCAAACATCCACATATCCACATCCTTAAATGATGGTTTGGCATTTTTCGTTCCCGCTCGCTAAGTCTGGTGTGAGGACAATCGCTTTTCTTGCCGATGATTTCTTTTTTCCACGAAACAAGAATCAGAGTCGAGTGAAAAGGGTGATTTCTGGTTGAATAGCCGAGGCAGCTGAATGTGATGGATGCGAGGGAAGCAAGAAAAAAGCGGATCGAGAGGAGAGTTGCAGAAGAAAAACAGTCAAAGCGAGAGAAGGAAATTTTATGTTCGGTCGTTGGATTTCATTTCCTTTTCGCGGATCAATATTGGACATTTTTAATGCCGCACAACATGCTCGGCTTCATCTGCAGTTCTTCTCCCTCCTCGAGATCCGAAACCGTCAGTCGTGAAGAAAATCGTAATTCCTCATTCCCTTTCGTGCACTCGGTCGACGATCAAAAGCGTGGGGCGAGCAGAATGGAAAAAGAAAATTCAATTTGATTGCAATATGTTTGGACGAAGAGCAAGGCGAGGAAAGAAGCGAGATTGGACAGTCGCAATTTCTATCAGGAAAAGAGTTCGTGCACGTAATTTGGAATCTTGAAATGACGTGAGCTCATCAGAGAGTTTCTTATGTGGCGAAATGACAAACGATAGAATTCTTTCTAACAATGTCACAGCATGTCGTCCCGCGAATAGTTTCATCAGCTTGCCTACACTTCTATACATAGCTCAAAATACTCGAGAAGTCCTTTGATTGAAATCACATCATGCACGAAGATTTACCTCTTCCCGCAATCTGTTTAATTTATCTGATTCTCGACACATCGGCGAGCAGCGCCAGCGATAAATCGATATGGTTCTCGGCTTTTCCACCTCTCTATCGATGCGCCCCTTCAGCCACGGGCTTCAACATCAGCGAATTGATTGATGTTTTCTTCTCGCTCCCATAGACGCGTATCACGCCAAAGTGCTTCCATTAATTACATTTTCGCCTTTTGTGCTTCACTAATTATTTTTATTTCGCTCGCCGTGCATGTTCAACGTAATGATCTTTGCGAAATGATAAAAGCAACCTAGCGCTCGGGTAATGAAGTCTCGGATAGTAATTATGAATTTTCGCGATGATTCCTAAGAAGTTCTCAATTATTTTTTTGTGTTTCGCCTCGCAACCAGACGGTGGAAATTGGAAAGATTAAAGCGAGTCCAGCAGCCGTTCGAGAACGAATCTCTGAGATCATCCAACACATTGTCGGTAGACTAATGGCCATCACCGCAAACAGTCAAAAACTTCAATTGCTATTGCATGATTCCGCCAGTAAAAACGAACTTGATGCGAATTATATTCATTTTCTTGAAAACGGTTTCCCTTCCCGTTCTCACAACAAGTGTATCGCCAAAAAGCGCTTCGTGATGGCCAGCGAAGTGTAATCGACGGCAGAGAGCGAAACCCTAATAAAAGCGACAGTAACCGAAAACGTTTATTGTTCGGCAAAGAAGGCGAGCGGAAAAGAAGACAAGAATGCACTTCACGTTTATTATTATAATTAAACACAAAAAACAGTCGAGCGATTCTTTCACGAAGAAACTGTTGCGAAGAAAACGACCGTCATGTGTAATGTGGATCAACAGCAGACCATATGCAAACTTATCGAGCAACTGACGCAATTTCGCGATTGTCTGACAACGACGAAAGAGATTAAATGATTCTCTCGGCTGTTGCGGATGGGTTTCGTGTTTCTCATTCATCAGCAACGACGGCGACTCCCGACCGACCAAACATTGTTTTACTTCCCGCCCCTCTCCGTCAACCTGAAAATGTTCTTCGAGGTGACAGTAAAGTCATTGAATTGATCTTCCGCGACTTGCAGTAACGACGTTAAGAGAGAGAGCCTTGAACTTTGTTTAATTTCAGGATCAGATTACGCTGAACCCTTCCGATGACAACAGCAAACAAACTCATTCACTTGTGAGTCCGCGAATCAACTTAGTGTCATCATCTCGCGTCATGAATAATTTACAGTCTTAAGCTGTCCTCAGTCGGTCAACGAAGACGAGCGCACAAACACAGTCCCAGTATGCAATTTTTATCGTTTTTTATGAAAATGTAAATCATCGTTAAGCACAGCGGACGAGAAATTAAAAAAAGGGGGAAAGAGAAGAGCGAGCAAAAAAGGAAGAACAATAAAATATCGCGTATGCACGCGACTAATATTTTTTTCGACTGCTTTTATTATGTTCCTCTCGCTGATGCATTGTTGGCAGGTTCGTTTCGGCAAAGACGAAGACAGGGAGAGACGAGAGCTGCAAGGGCCAGCAGCAAAAAACGCGATTCGCGATCCCCGCGTGTTTTAGAAAATTCTTTTGTTTGTCGATATGCGCTCAAAAATAATTTGAGCTTAGGGCGATTAAGAACGAAATTACGTCCAGGGCGAGCGCGGCAACTTCCTCAGAAACGTGCAGGGGGACAAGCGGGACAATGGGTTGGGAATAATTAAAACTTCTCGTTTGATACGCTGCACGAGTGATTTGCTGAATAGGAAATCTGACTGCGCCGCTCGATCAGCAAGAAATCATTAGCCTTCGCCCAAAGCATTTTCAGTTGCAGCTCTTCGCCCGCTCAACACACAAAGCGAAGGAAAATGTTTAATGAAACACTTGAAAAATCATTCAGCTGTGCCAAATTTATGCAAAAATGTCTTGCTGGCTGAGTTTTCGCTCGCATTTTTCGGGGGGATTCTCGACAACGGGCACTGCTTCGTGTGTTCATGCGATTTTTATGCTCCTCGCTTGAAAGTATAATTTCGTAAGTGGCTAATTTTCAGTGGCTTGGAGGGCGAATGAATGCGAGCAGTGTTTTGATAATCGACTGCCATTGAGGCCTCGTTGTTTCGTGGACGGTTTAGCTCGAGGGCTCGCGAGATCTGCGGTGATTTGACGGCGGAATGAAAATTGACCATCGAGCAGTCTTTGAGATTGCAAATGTTGAAGCTACTTCGATGCGAGTTCTGATAACATTAAAACGTTTGTTCGATCATCGAGTCGTCGTACAAACACGAGGTAGATCACTCCATTTCATCAATTAAAATCGTCAAACACATTTAAGGCCAAGGAAGGCAAAAAGTGTCTTTAGCAAAGGTTAACCATTCCTCAGATTTCGGCTCGGTAAAGCCCACCAATTTATCATAGCGACATGGGAAGCCATTAAATGCAGCAACATTGATTAATCTTTTTCAGAAGATTTAAAAACTGTCGCCAAACCCTTTCGGTGTGTGACTGTCGAGCGTCCCGTCGATTAGTATGCCCTGTCCTGGTTCGAGGAAAATTCGGCTCATTTTTCAAGGCTCTAGACGGTTAACAATTGCTCGGTAAATATTTACTCGAATCCGCTGGGAAAACCAGTTCCATCGCATGCATAAATCATGCTAGAGATCCTCACTAGAAGACAATCACTGTGATCGCAATGATGTGTCTTGTTAATGGTGGCGGGGATAAAGCAACTCGTTCCACGTTTGGTGCACCTTTATTCCCCTTCATTTGCATATTTGCTGTTGCACTATGTGTGCCTTGGCACCATCGAGAGGCGAGCATTTGAAGAAAGCAAAGGAGAAAAGGTTAAGTAAATACTATCGCCATAAATCACATCGCATCCACCTATAAATCATCTGCCAATGGGACCTCCGTTTAGCCAACCATTAACGTGAGCCCAGCGACTCCTCGACCATAAGAAAGTGTTATTCAAGTTTTCTCCGTTCGAATGTAATTAAACGTTAAGCGAACTATGGCCGAAATAAAAACGGCTGAGGCGAAAGAAATGAGATATTCCAGTCTGCGTCTGTGTAAACATATTTTTTCGCCAACATCCGTTCTGCGGAAAATTCATGCTTGACTAACATTTCACTTCGCGTTCTCTCTTGTGCTCGGCGCTGTGCGGTTGCACTTTTGTCCATTAAGAAACCCATCTTCGGCGACTCTTCTTCCCGTATCGCTCTTCCTCGCTCGCTCTAGGTGAAACGACTGGACGGTTAAATTATTTATCTTTCACATCGAGTCCCTCGTCTCGCTGGCGATGGTAAGCAAAAAAGAATGATGGCCACGAGAGCGACTTTGCGGACGACGGATCCTTTATTTGCTATTTCCAAACCAAAATAATACAATATCGATTTTCTGATCTCTCCCCCTAGCTCGATGTCCATTACGGAGATTCAATATTTTAAAAAGATGTTGTAAAGCACAATGAAACCGTTTGCACAATGCGCCAAACGGTCGGAATGGAAGCATAATCCCAGAGCGTCAGCGTCGGGGACTGAAGAAAGTAAATAATGCTGAAGGGAAAGATTCCCTCTCTCACTCTCCTCTGCCCAGTCCGCCAACATCGCAGCGGTCATTACTTCGCGCTGTTTATTTTCAGCTTCAGCTGTATTAAATTTCCACCCTTCGACTTTTGTGTTTGATTTCCGTGCACATCGGCGATTTCTTTACGTTCTGCGGCTGCTGCCAAGCTCGCATCGATTTCGTTATAATCGGGATTTCGTATTTCAGATGGAACGAAATAAGATTATAAGTGTCGAATTTTGAAGAGTTCTGATGGCAACGAGATTTAACGAAGCTGCAGCAAGATTGACTAAATTCTGACTGGAGTTTAAGGCACAGTTTTTATTCCAATGTCAGTCGAAAGTTTGTTCGCAGTTTCAAATATTCAAAACAAATAAAAATCCGAATTGTTAAAAGGATCATCAACACTTCTTTCCAAATGTAATCAGCAATTAAAAATTCATATTTGGATCTTCGTGTTCCATCCAGTTCTCATCCAGTCGTCCCGGTTCTTGTCGGTTAAGCAAGCGAACTGTTTGCTCGAAACAAGCGGCACCGAACAATAAAAAAACAAATTTATAAAGATTTAAAACGCATTATCATATCACATGAGGACATGTCAGAGTTTCTTTCCACTATTTCGGCGCCGCTTTCAGCTCGAAGAGACATTTGTTAGGAAGATCCAGTTTTGACAGCGCTTTTGGCTCGTTCAGTTGATTATGGGGGATATGAAGTTGATGATGAATTCCTCAAAAAGAAAACGAGAACGTTGTGAATATTTATCTTCAAACGGGATTTTCACATGATGGTGACGGGGCTTTGTCCTTCGTCATCATAAACTCTCACGACGATCCGTCACGAAACAGAAAACTAACAAAAGGAAAGAAATTGCTCCGAATTCATTCATCAAAACTCTACGATGATCGTCAAATTCGTCTAATGGTTTGTTTGCCACGACAACTGCGGTCCCGTTTTTCACTTTCTTTACGGGCTCAACTGTCCAAGTGAACCGGCAAACCAGTTAGCCCGATTCGAGAGGACAACGTAACATGAAAAATTGATGATTCTATTTATGTTTTCACATGCGTCCCGTTCGGGAACTCATCTTGGCCTTAAGACGATTTTCCCGTGGAACGAGTTGAAGTTGTTTTTGTTATGTGTTTTCATATGTCGTCGTCAACAATAGGTAACAACGGATTAAAGTTGATTCAACTCTTTCGTCGGGAGGGAAGATAATTTGGTTCCTATTCAGCTCGCTCGACTTTCTCTCTCGGGGTCCCGGAGCCGTCTTAGCCTTTGCAATTGTTGTTTTTGTTCAATTGCCAACTAAATAAACATTTTAAGAACGAATTAAGACGGCGACGGTTAACTTTCCACGGGGACTCTTCCCTCGAGCGGTTACTGGTTTTGGCTCTTCCCGTCGATCTTAAGAATGTAGAACAACAAAGCCACGTCGTAGTGACGGGACGGTGAGAGCTGAAAATCTTCCTTTCTTTCGATTCCAATTTAAATTTAAATATTTATGCATCATCACTTTTATTTGTTGATGTTATCGCTTATGGGCCCCTTTCTTCGCCGCTCGACGAGAACACGAAAGTTTGCTTTTGTCTGCGACATAATCTGTCGATTAATCAACCAAAGTTTTGCGTGTGATCGGGTCAAAAATTAACGGAACAGAGTCGTGAAAACCTTTCCTACCGATCCTAATCTCTGATGCATGCAGAGACGCTTAATTGCCTAATATGCATAAAGCAGTGTGAGTTTGTGCAAAAAAAAATTCTCCCGTCAAGAGATCACGAAATATTTTTTATGTTTTCACTTTCCTCATTTATCATCAACACGCCGCAGTGCGTAAACTTTACCAGCATTTAGAGGCTTCGCTCGGAAATTTATTGTGTGCGAGCTGAAAGGAAGACTGTCGTTCTTAATGGTTCCGCAACCAGTTCCAGATCAAATATAAATGTCATTAATTTTTATTTTCTCTCGCTTTGATGTTTGATTTCTTTTTTCTGGACATATGGAACGATGGATGGCTGTGTCCTGCATGGCAATAAAAACTTCTACTGCATGTGCATTTCGTTCGGTGACACAGCGAGTCTCCCTCGAGAAGTTCGTTAATTAACGAGACGAAAGCCGCATTGTTGCGACGACACCCTCGCTTAGAATGCCAGCTTCGAAGTTATCTTTCGCAGTTCGACGCAACATTGATGCTGTTTGCGAGAGAAAAAACCGATTGCAAACAGACTAATCAAGCCTAACGAGTCCATTATCGCGCGATGGTTAACAAGAATCACTCATTGTCTCCGTCATTCGCTAGCAGTCTCGACACGAATTTATGACGCACTGTGTCAACTAAATTCAACTTCTTTATCATTCCATTGTGAGCTTCACTCTGCGAGATAGAGAGACGAGAGTGTCACATCAGCATCAGAGCGTGGCTAAGAGAATGCTGCTGATAAATGTCCGCCGAGAGCATAGAAGTAAAATCGCATCGTCGTCAGATTGGCGTCGCTGGTTGACCGTCCGTCTTAATAAAATCGACGATTGCGGCGCTAAATTTGCGGATTATGCAGAAATTCTCTCGGCTTTGTTTGCTCGCCTCTGCTGCAAGATTATTGTGCAAACATTTCGAGTGCGGCGATTGCATTCGCAAGTGGCAGTGAAAGGAAACGAGCGAGGAAATATTATCAAATCTCTGTTTGTCTCTTCATTCATCGAAATGTGGACACGACGATTCCGCGCAACGGAAGCGGCGACCGATAAATATTTGAGCAGCGTTACAGCTCTGATAAGTCCTCGACTTGACTCTTCATCAATGAGCAATCGTTGTCTGTTTATCTCGCAGCCGCTCGATGTTCTCGTTCCGTTCTGACATCGCACTGAAGCTATCCACAATGGATTGCCGCGACAAAAGAGGATAAGATTGCGCAATTTCACATAATGTTTATGACCTTCGCTCCGCTCTCACTTGTAATCTCGCCCAGCGAATGAAATATAATTCTTTGACGCGGATCGAATGAAGCAAATTTCTCTCGCGTTGCCAGAGCGCCGGGCAGTGTAATGAAGATCTCTTGGTGACGTTTCAATTTCAGCGAAAATTATTCTTCGCTGTGCGTTGACAAAGATGTGGAATTGTCAGTGAACAATGAAAGATAAATAAATTCGTTCGCTTTATTACGCTGCTCGGTTGCCTGCGTTGTCATGGATTTCAGCTTTGGCGCACACCAGACCAGATTATGACCCCGTACACGAAGAAATGAGTGTTAGCGCCCGATGATGTTCCAATAATCCTCACTCTGTTGCTTATCGCAAGGCATTAATCTCTGCAACATCATCAGTTTTACTCTCCTGCTTGGCAAGCGCGCGGCATTTAAATTGCTTGTTTTTTTTCGGATGCCGCAAACCTCGCTCACTGTCGCCGTTTATATTCAACGGTAGACTTTGCTTTTGATTGAAATTAAATTCGAATTTACGTTAATTGATCCGCTAGATTGTTGCACAGTTCTACGGTTTAATTCAAAAGGTAATTGTGGGTAATTGAATGCAACGCTATTTGCATGGATGTTCGACCGGACAGTTCGTGGTACGGATCAAGAGATCCAGCGGTTTATCTAATTAATTACATCAGCGAGAAGCTTCACAATCATTGTCAGGAAAACTTTTCGTTTTCGGGGAAATGGATTGTTGGAACTGAAAGGTAAGTTGGCAGGCTTAGGCTACAGGTTTAGGCTACCAAAACCCAAACTAGGCTTAGACTAAACTCCAATCTTCCGCTGATTTGAAAGTCACATCCTTGTTAAGTGAAGCGTGAAGTCTGGTCACCCTTGATCCTTGAGAACTAAAGTTTAATCGACGATACAAATCGACTGCCTGTGAAATGTAATAAAATCAAACAAATATCTCTATCATGAATAAATAGGCATTCTAAACGAGTTCAGATAAGGGTTCGACATTTTATTGATTTCTTCAATTGTTTCTTCGTCTACCCAATTGCAAGAAGTGAGCATCGGATTAGAATTTGTATGTGAAAGAAGGGTATTGTGTGATGGCCATTGAGAAGAGATTCTTTCGCTTAACTCGATGAATGCTTCTTGATTTCGCGAGCGAACAAACGGCAATAGAATCACTCTTGTTATTTTAATCAGGATGTTTTTTCAAATAATAGAAAAACGAAAGTGAAATTTATCTTCGCTCCGATTCAGCAGCAACGAGATTTCGCTCGCAAAACTTTACCTTCCTCTGCGAAGCAGCTGCAAAGCTAAGCCCACGTGACCTGTGGCCCAATCTTGAGTAATGTTCATAAATTTAATTTTACCGATTTCCTTTTGTTCTGGCTCTTCAAGAAGGGCTTCGAGAACCTCCAAACATATCGATGGATTGCAACAAATACGAGCTCTCGAGGGTGAAGGAAAGAGTTTCGTCGACAATGAAGAGAAATCTTTTTCTCGGGGTTTAAACGATATCATTACGCCGTAGATTTCGTTCGCCGCTATCTACCTGCGATGATCTTGATAAATCTCATAAAATTTACGTTGAGAAATCATTGATTTGCCTTCGAATATACAAAAGGCGCAAAATCTAGTCCGGCCATAAATTTGCTGGTGGTATTATCAAAGAATAAATAAAATATCAATTGAAAGGAGCGAACAGGAATGGAAGTCATTGAGAAAGTGAAATCAATGAGCTCAACCCCGATATAAATTAGCGATTGATTCTTTTCTCCTTCGAAGATAGACCGATGCTTCGTTCGAGATTGCAGTGCTGCTGTGATTTATGGATCGTTCATTTGATGTAATTCAGGAGCTCGCAAGGGTCTGATCGTTGATTTATTGCAATTAGCTTGTGAAATCTTCCGACAATTCAACAGATGACTTACAATGAAGATGGAAATCTTCGGCGAACTCGATCTAATTACAAGACTCATGTCACTGCGAAACATAATTAGCACCTTCATCGGCCTTCTAACTGAATCATCGTCAATGAGCGACGGAGGAAGTGTTGAACTGTCTCTTGTTATGTAAATTAAATCGATTCAGGCGCCATAACTGTCACGACGTATTTCCTTTTAATTATGCATAAACGTCCTGTTCCTTGCGCCTGTTTGATGAAGATCGTTGCAATGCGAAGGCGGGAACAATATGAGAATGACGAGAATTTATAAAACTTTCGCAACAATCTTTAATTATTTTTCTAGGGTTGAGATTTTGCGGGGAGATTCGGGAGGTTTGTAACGTGAAAGATTTGAGATATCTTTCTACCCAACAGATCAGTTTCGCTCTGATCAAGTTTAATTTCTTGACGTCAATGAATCATTCCAGGTTCCTCTTTCCGCTTTCTGTCTTGTTTCGGTTTTAACGGGGCCTCGTCGAGGATTCTTTTCCTTTTGACGATTCGCTACAAAGCGAGGTAGGCCCGAAAACATCCACCAAAGGATGCGAGACAACAAACAAGTTCGAGGCTGCATCTGGAGAGATGAGCGGAGGATATTTGTTTACTTAGAATTTCGCAGGTAATAAATATCCAGCACGGTGAACAAAGGAGAGCTGCCACAATGTCGTCATGCACCCTCGTCTGTAGTGGTGATTCTTCTCCTCACCAAAAATTACATTTTCGACTGCGATTGTATCGCCGAATTGGTTTGGCCGAGGAGGGAAAAGTACAGTCGAGGCAAAGAGAAGGAAACGTTTGACAAATTGCGAAGATTTCCAACCGCTTTCGCTGACTCTTCGATTGATTTTCCCTCTACTGCTGCTGCGTGTCCTATCAGCAATTGACGCGATCGGAACGCTTACACATCATCAAGGGACCGCTGCACATTTCCCTCGTTCTCGCTGCGACTAGAATAGAAATAATCGCGGAAAGGCATGTCGCAATTCTCTTTCTGTGATTAATTTTCCTTTCTTTCCCTCAGCGAGGGATTTTTATTTGCCACCTCACACTTTTTTATGTGCAAAAGCGCTCCCTTCCCATGCGACAGTGAATTCTATAATTTCGCAAATCTCAACCCTCATCCCGTCGAATGCCCGCCAAGCAGCGAAAAGATGAGACGGGGAAAAAAGATGTTCTTGTCGCTCTTGTGACATGCAAAAGTTGGAAAAGTTGAAGCAAACAAAGCATACTCCAAAAGACACGAGAAACTTCTCCCAGTAAAATCGCCATTTCCTCGATTCTCCCTCAAGGATCGGCCAGCATAAAGCATAGCAAAACATATTTCTAGAGTTGTAAGCGTGGAGACAAAAGCCGTCCTACGGCGAAATGTAACATTGGCCATCGTTACGGTTGAACGGCGCTTGCCTGCGAATAATGCTCGACGGAAACAAGTCGAAAGAGGTTTTTTTAGAGGCTTCGTGAACCTTCAACTCTACTTGAGAAGATTTCAAATTATTTGGGATAGATTTGGATTTAGATTAGACGGCAATTTCGATGATTCTGTGTTATGAAATAATTCGAATTTCTGAGATTTCTTAGCAGTTTTCTGACTGGGCAGTGCTCAACATGCACCGTTCTTGAACACTTACAAGGCCAGCAGTTTGTGCTTATCTCTAAAACAATTTAGTTTTCGGCTGTTTTTTTCCACTGCCATCCGTTGCGTGAGTGTAAGTGCGAGCTGGGCTCTGGTGCGATGAAGCCCGAAAGATTCCTCTTGACAATACCAGCACGAACGAGCAGACAAAAGATTTCTTCGAAAAAAAGATAATTTTCAGCCAAAAAGTATCGGCGAAGCCACAAAAGGGAAGATAATTCTTGTGGAGATCTATTGCATTGTGCTCTGCAAATTGGTTGAAGTTTTCGGCAATCAATTATCGATTTTCCAGCGGTCGCCGAGACCATCTCTCTGTCACCCTCATATGCGAGCTGACACATCAATGGAAACGAATTAAGAATTAATTTGAATCAATTTCCTAATCATGCTGCAGCGTCTACTACGCATACAGCGACACGTCCCAGAGTGACATCGAGCGCGCGAAGGGCTTACGAGGACAATAAAACGGTTTTGCACCCTCGCAGCTGCAAAGTTTTCATGCGAAATCAGATGGAAGGAGAGGAGAACAAATAAATCCCAAAGTCATGGATCGACGGGATGCAATAAACTGCACGCTCGTTGTTCATATGAATCACTTAAATTAGCTTTAAAATCTTCCAAGAAAATCGACTGACCATAAAAGCAAATAAATCGTTCGACGGCAACATTTTTCCCGCTTTATCAGTTGGCAAACAGCAGTCGAGCTCATTCCGGAGTCGCTGTTTGTCATTAGTCGTCGGCGCTCGTTCCCGTCTCCGTCCCGCTCGCATTACTTCTGCTGATAATAGCCCAACGCACAATTTGGAAAAGTTGTGTCGTAATCGCACTGTCGACTTGTTGTTGCTGGCCGCATTTTTGCCCTTTGCACGCTGTCCGTAGAAATCGGTCGGTCATAAAACTCTTCCCAGAAAAACGAGCGCAAACCCTTAAACGTTTCTGATGACAAAGGCAACTGAAAATAAATGCGTGGAATGTTCATCTTGGTGGCAATGTGTTTGTAACGCTCAGAAAATCACGTTTTCTTCTACCTAAACTATGCGACCCTCGCAGCAATGTGCATTTTGCACCCGCTGATTTTTTAGCTTTCATTTCTCTCTGCTCACACCATTCGCACATTATTCTTGTTTTCTCTACATCATCGTCGTCGTCGGCGACTGAAAATTGTGCGTCTCACTTGAAGGCCAAAGCAGTGACGAAAGGCGCAATATGCACTTTTCGGGGGAGAATGTTTTTTTAGGATTTCAGGCAGCAGAAGTAAAGGATTCAAAAGGTTTTGGGCTGCAAAAATGGCAACGTAATTAGAATTTAAAGCTACGAAATCATGCAGATTATTTAGATTGATATCAAGCTAATCAAAAATCGTGTAAATCAAACTTGAACTTCTATTCAAATACATCGAACTCCATCCAAAGCATTTAGTTTCAATAATAAACAACTCATTCGCTCAATTTGCAATCCTTAAACTCCAACAAGGCCATCAAAACCAGCCGAGACAGTAAGCGAGGCGCTTTGATAGCTGCAGAATAAAAGCGAATTGAGGACGCCATAAAAAAATCCAAGCACATTTTTATTATTAAAACACTGACCTTCTCAACTGTTTAGATATTGTGGATGGGGATGATGACGAAAAGCGAAGAACTGAGAGGAGAGAAACGAAAATCATAAAACACATAAAAATAAAAATGTGTTCAGATATCTGAAAATCACAACAACAACAGTTTATACTTCCAAAATAAAAGATTACACATGAATGTGCTTGCTATGTGCGAAGGCTTTTTCGGGGGCGAGAGAACGAGAAAAGAATGAAATGAATTTATATATTTTTGCCATTAGTCTTGTATTATATTCAACATTTTCATGTTTATGTATCGAGTGGAAAGGAAGAGCGAGAGAAGAGTCAGCAACAGCATCGAAATTATTTCCTAGTCTTTCGCAAGAGGAAGACGAAGGAGGAAAGGAAACGGGAAAGAAGTTCTCGAGTCGGACTTGTTCTACCGAGTAAAGAAAAGACGAACATAATTCAATCAAAGCATCGAGACTCAATTTAGTTTTAAACAATCCGGAGAGATAACAATTGATGATGAAGATTTTCCTTCCTTGTCACGATCTCTGCAAAGACTTTGCCAAAGATTCCTCGTGCATAGAGCTTTGCGTCTGCAAACAATTGCGCCTCTAAGATCACCGAGCGGTGAATCGTTAGTTAATGTTATAAATGTGTTCATGTTTTTATAACGTTGAGCATGATTCGACGTTGCTCTGTATTATGCGACAATGCTTGCGATTAAATAACGACCTCTTTCTCCATGCCTATGTCTGTTATTGCACTTATAGCTTAGTTAAAAGATATTTCTTGCTTCGGCAACGTTAACACACGGCGTAAGATGGCAAATGGCTAGCATTATATTAGAAGAGGCTGAAATAAATGGACGTGACCGTCGCTATAGCACTCACTAGCCTGAAAAGGGGGAAGAAGAAGCTTTCCTCTATAGAATCACAATTTAGGTTTTCCCATCTCTCCCACATCGCATTCGGCTATTTTCGTGCCACATCACTTCCCTCACCACCCAGAATCCGCCTTTCACTTGGTCACTCGAGTGTACCAATTTTATTTATTTAGATGATTTGCCGAAGCGAAACCTTTTGCATTTGATAGATGTAAAGTCGCGCTTGTATAAGACAACAGCCCCGATCAAATGTAGTTTTAGCGAGTAGTCATTGATTGCGACTGGAGCACGGCTAGGAATTTGAGAGGACAGAAAGCGGGAGACGACGTGATGGGTGGGAAGGGTTGGTTGCTTGCTATTCGAGGGATAAAGCGCTTAGAAACCGGTCGAGAAGCTTCGCTTCAATTTAGATTGAATGCGAGGATAGTTTTTGGTCAGCTCGAGTGGGTGGCTCTTGATTGCAGGAGCAACGTATTAAACTTCTTGCTCCGAGGAGACGGAGTCGATGGTGTGGCGTGAAGGAAACTTTGAACTATTTTGCATATTCAAAAGATGGTTTGCTTCGTCTCGTATATGCGAGGTATAATCAAATAGCAAAATAGTCGACGGTTGGTCATCTGACCGGTAAGAAAGGTTTGCAATGTTTGGACGAGTCACATTACTTCCTAACGTCCGAGCCACGTTCGATGTGGGGGCTGTTGGGGACGAAATGAAACAAAAGTGCCATAAATAAACTTTCATCCGACAACATGAAACTGTACATCTTGCGATTGGCTGCATGCGATATCGTTTCTCATTCTACATAGTCTTGAGAAAAAGGTACGAGAGAGAGGCAAAGGCAAAAGCAAGCACATTAAGAGGGAAAAACTAAATCTTAACAACCAGTGCACTGGATACGACGACGACAACGAAGGCAACGATTTCAAAATGTCAATAAATTTGTGTGTTCAAGCATAATATGCAATTCCTTCCTCCAACTGGGCAAAGCCGTCAGCAGCGCTCGTATCGTCCGAGCAAGGGCACATAGCATTAGAACTCTTAATGAATTTTATAACGGGGCAGTATTTCACCGAAAAGGGTTGCTCGCCTCTGAAAGATTGGACCGTCGAGTCACATCCATACACACAGTTTGTTTTCGTGGAATGAGAGGGACTTTGAGATGGTGAAAGTGGGGTTTGTGGTATTTGCAAAGAGAAGGCTTGAATGCAGCAATGGCCAACGCTTTGAAGACGGACTGGAGCTAAAATGCTTGAGCTGACGAAACTTTCAAAGGTCTGCTTACTAAGTTTGGTCTCATATCAATAGGCAACGTCAATCTTATCCGTGCGCACTTTAGGCGCGGTTGCTGGCTCAGCGCTCCGTTGGAAAACAAGAATTTAAATTTTAATGGTCTTCTCATGTCCTGCGTGTTTGTCTTAATAGCCATCTCGGATTTTATAAAGGCGACCAATGGGTGTAATCGTAAAGAGATCCTTTTACTCATTTAAGCACACATCTAATATCGTTCATCCGAGCCGTGGGTGAAAGGAAAAGGGGAACGAGGAAATTATGAATTCTCTAGGATCCGGAGGATTAAAAACACAAAACATACACGAGAGAAAAAAGATAAATTAACTTTTTTAGGTATCCGAATGCTAATGTAAATGTTAGTTGCTGAAAGTTTTTGCTGTGTAGATGAAAATGGATTTTTGAAAAGGTCCAAACACACATTAGAGCGAAAGAGGGGGAGCGTGGGTGGCGGTTAAAGCATAGAAAAGACGACTTTGCTTTTTCTAATAATTTTTATTCTCTTCTCGAAACTGTTGAAGGGTGGAACGAGAAGATTTCGTCAAAAGGGATCAGGGGCTGAGCTTATTTTACGCTCGAAACTATGTGATTAAAAATCTACGAAGTAGAAAAAACCTTCAAATCGTATGTGTTTGTTAATCAGTAAAAGAGGAAACTTTTGCCTACTTTTCATAGCGCAGAATAAAATGTATCCGGATAAATGTTTTGAGTCTTTTTATAGTTCATTGGATATCTCATAAAATGAAGAAGAAACAAAGCGAAGCAGGAGTTTTTATCAGCTTGTCGGAGGGACAAGTCTTGCTTGCGTTACCCTGAAAGTTCCCGCTCATGTTCAATCGACGAAAGTTTCTCCCGAATTTCCGGATTAAGATAAACGAAACTTTTAACAATCAAGCGAAAACAGTTCTGAGTACGATTATGAGGAGGGCGAAGAGGGTTTGAAAAGCTGTAGCGCTGCGGATTAGTGACAGAATTTTGTGCTCGGAAAAAGGTTGCGAGTCACAAAACTATACGATCACATCATTTCGCTATTAAAAACATTTATGATTGCTCGCAAAGTTTGGCACTGGCTTTCGGTTAGAAATCTGCGCAAAAGTCGCCGCTCACTGCTCGTCCACACACATCTTGAAACATGTAAATTCTCATTTGCTGATGAAGAAGTTTCTGTTGGTCATTTTCTAACGAGCACCGGAAAAACTTTTCAGCTCCCGGGCAGAGTAAACATTCTCGTGGAAATAATGAAAGGGTTTCTCAGTTAAATTTGATAATGTAATTTGAAAGGAGAACAGGAAGAAGAAGCGGGGTTATTCGCATGTGTGCTCCGACCGACCCGTCCGGTGAGCAGCTCCTTTCACTCCATCTCGAAGGCGAAACGTAGCTACATTTACCTAACATTCCTGCGACTCACACTCAAGCCGGAAAAACTCGCCCCCTAGAAGATTCCTTCATTTTAAACTCGCATGCCCGCCCGGGGTAAGAACGGCCACAACAGAAAATTTTCTATTCTCGGTCGTAAGAGAACGGCAGCAGAATCCTCATCATCATCGTTTCGTGTGCCTCACTCCACACTCAATTTTCCTAACTTTTCCTCGCTCGCCCGCTTTTCATACGCTGCGGATGCCTTGCTTTGTCCGGCACATGTACAGCGTCGTCGTTGTTAGAAACGGAGCGGTCTTTCTCGTTCATATTGTTTGAGAGAAGCAAGTGGAGGATTTCAAGGAGTTTTTGAAAAGGAGATGGTGCGAGATGGTGGCGGAGATGCTGGAGATGCCATGTACACATGAAAATTATTCTCTCGCTTGTCCTCATCCCAGGCGCGCTCTCCCCACAGCATTCAATTTATGCTCGAATGACCGTCCGATGTGTGCTTCAAAATAACCAAAAACCAAGCATCCCAAAAGTCTATGTATGCATGAACATACATCTACAACGACGGTCGAGGACGACGACGACCGGGCAGAGATCTCTCAAGCGACGATGAAGATGGAGGAAGCTTTGCCCGTTTCGCTTTTGACGATGGAAATCCTAACATGTTCTTCATAATGATTTAACTCGATATCTGTGCACCAGGATTCAATTTCTTGCAATTTTCAAGAAAGCCTGACCAGCGCTGTTGGATTGATTCTCAGCTAAACGTTCGGTTGATTCCGGCAACTGATAGAATTGAGAATATAATCAATCTCAAGTTGTGAAAACTGAGTTCACCGTGCAAATTGAATTCAAAATCGTGGCATTAATTTGCACCACTTGATGTTTAATGTTTCCAAAACTGTAGCACCAGAGCTAAATAAAACTAGAATTTTCCAACTCAATTACATAGATTTGTTTTTACATACATTGGACTTGATATGCTTTCGAGCACTGATTCACCTTTAACTTCATTCGTAAATTGGCTTTTAATTCAGCTCGTTTGCGGACAACACAAAATGTTTAGGACATTCTATTCATCGATATCAGATAAATCCATTCATTGCGGCTCTCGCTTGTCCAAGAGAAGCTCCAAAGGTCGAGGACATCATCACAATTTTTCATTCAGTAAACAAAACAATACCAAACTTTTCCTCGTTCAGGGATGAGACGAAGAGAAAGAGAGAAATAATAAAATGAAAAAATAAATAAAAATACTTTTATGTAATCTGATTTTTTCTTCTCCTCTTTATGTACTGTTGATTGTGAAAAAACACAACTTGTTGCATTCCTCATTTTATGAATGGATTTTTTTGTGTTACAACTTTTATGTAAATATTTAACATCTCGTCCTCCCCCGAAGTATTCCGCACACAAAAAGCATATAAAAGATCCGACAGAGCTTTTCTCGATGATAAAAAATCGAGCCAAACTCCAAAGAGCTTTCTGAATCGCTTTTGTGAGAATGTCATTCGCTCGAGACATGAATGCAGCGTCGAGTGATGGGAATCGTTAAAAGGTTGACTGATTGAGTTCGCATCATTTTCCAACGAACACAAATCAGAAGCTCGTTTGGGCTAGCTGAAGGAACTCGTAGAGCGCTCGGCTACCTTTCAACTCTACGTAAGAATAAAAAATACTCTTGACATGGGTTCAAGCAGACGAAATTATTATTATTTACATTGTATCGGAATTACGAATTGAAAACGCTTTAACATTTAATGTGAATTTAATGCTTGGCATCCAACCAGTTCTCACCCTGAGAATAAGAAGTCCTGTTCGTCTTGTTCACCAGCCTCAGATTAAGGGAATTCATTCGAATTTGCTGCTGTCATAACTCGTAATAGGATTACAATTTATACAGTTTATTAGAGCTCCGCGCCTCATTATTTCCAAGTGATGACTTGTTCATGTTCAGCGGATTATGTGGCGAGAGAGATGTGAGAAAAATTACAAGACGGTGCTGAGGAAAAGCTGTTTGTTTAGGGCTGACATGAACACGAAGACGGCGTCATAACCGCAGAAAAAATTCTCGAGAGCTTTTGCGATCTCTGTCGTAGACTTTTAATTAAAGAGGCGCCATGAAATGGGTCAGTGAAAAGAAGGTTGAGGGAAAACAAACGTGTAAGGATTGTAAAGCTTGAGCTTGCTTTTTACTTTGAGCTGAATCTTTAAGATAATGAACTGAACTCGCTATGATGTTATTCAATGTTCGGTCACAGTTCTTCTGGCTGGAGAAGCAACATTGGCTGTCTTCTGACTCTGCTAAGATTTCTGCTCGCCAAACACAGCAAGAAACGAAGTTTATTCTAGCCGTTGCATCATTTTAATTAAACGACATGCCTGCAACGCTTCCCGTATCAGCGACAAAAACTTGTTTTTCTCATTTTCCTTCGCTCGCCCGAATCCTTCGTTTGAAGTTGAAATTTATGCGCACAATTAGGAGAGCCTTTCAGTGATTTTTTTCGGGCCATGCACTGAGCTGCCTTGACTGCTTTCCGAAGACGACGTTCGCTCATCCGTTTTGGCCTTTTCGAGTCTTGCGCTTTATCTTTTCATGGGATCGCAGTCGAGAAAACGGAAAGAAAGAAGAACCAGGAAAAACAACTTAATTGCACTTTTTGATTTTTTTGACGTCCAAACAAAAACTTTCTCTTCAAGATTCCGATTTTGTCTCACTCGCTGTGCACGTAGAATTCGAATCCCGAGAGGGGTGTCTTCGATCGTTTGCCTTCTTCAGGCCAATTTATGGGCTTTGCATTCATTTAGCTCCGAGTCGACTTGGCAAAAAAGTGCAATGAATACAATGCGAGCATAACATCACCCGAGCATGATTTACAATTTTGAACTGCGATTCCGTGTCGGGACGGCTGAGAAAGGAGGGTTTTCTAATTGACATCAAAGGGATCACGGGGAAGATGAACGGATAAAGGTAAAAGGAAAGTGATTTCAGGTTCTTGCGATGTCAAACTCATTCCCATTGCCGTGAAAGTTATGACGGGGACGGAGAGGTAGGCAAATTAAATGCATATTTCATTTACATTTCGTGTTCTTCTGTTGCTCATGGCCTCGTCGGCATTCCGCTAGAACATGATCCTTCCAGATCGTGATCATTTTCACGAGTGAAAAACTTAATTTGTTTTTATTTACTTTTGTTTTGATGGATAATTTACAAAACCATTTACCGTCATCGGGGTCTGATTCGCTTTTCGTCTTTTTACGATCGTCGCAGTCGCTCCCGTTGTCGCCTTAATCGCGATCTAGTTTCAGTCATGCGGAAAGACAAGAAGACCGCGTGCATTGCCGTGTTCACAAGGATTAGCTGAGTGAGTGTCTTTGAGGCGAAAGGGGTTAAATGGGATCAAAAGCAATTAAGACTTTGATTTAGGAAGTTGCAGTTTGAAGGGAAAATAAATTTCAAGGCGACTTGAGTTGTTCGCTTGGCTGTTGCCGTTTTGTTGCGCGGTTAACGGCGGGGAACAGAGGAAAAGCTTTCTGTTTATTTATGATTATTGCTATTATTTATTTGATGTTTGGATTACTTTCTTCATAATTTTCTTGTGCGACTCAAAGTTTTGAGAACTCGCAGTGCTTAGAAAGATTTACGATTATTGCATCGCCGGAGATTTGCAGGTAGTTTCGATCTTTCATCAGTGGGATTATCGAGGCTGGCAAATGAGAAATGCGAAATAGGGAGACGGCGAAGCAGAGAAAGAAATGCGGAATGCATGTTGACGAACAATTGAGTGACGGAAACGGTCTCGGGGTTGAAGAAATTTATGATTTTGGCACGGTTAATGGAGTTGTAGTTCTCATTGCTTAATAAGTTTCTTCGGAAAAGTCACAGGGGAATTTCTCTTGCCGTTTTTACAATGCACACCATCGCTGGCCCGTATTCTTCCATCATCCTTTATGGGTATCGATGAATAAGAAACGTCAAAAGATAACAAAAAGAATCCAAGAACAACATTAACCGTCGAAGGATAGACGAAGCGAAGTATGCGAAGCGCAACATGAGAACCGAAGGCGAGTTTAGCAGGCACATGTTGAGAAGCGTTTATTAGTCATCGGATTATTGCAGTTCTCGGAAGTTTCCTGCTTTCAGGATTTCTCCTGCCCACGATAACGTCAGTTTTATGCTCGCGAAAATGTAAATCTTCAGGCTCATCTTTCTTTTTCAGCTTCTTTTTTACCCTCGACTGTAAACTAAGAAAATACTCGCCGTTGCCTCCTCTAATGTAATCGCAATCACAAGCTTGATATTTCAGAATAAACTATCGTCGTTTAGCTATGAAGATATCGCCGAGAGCGCAGTCGACCATTTTCCTTCGTCTGACCAGAAAAAAACTTCAACATGTTACATTGTAAAAGGAGAAGACCTCGCAAAGAAAGAACACGATGCGAACGGTCGTGACTGAAGAGGCAAACTCGACCCGGAGGCCCGAAATTCATCACAAAAAAGAACGTAGTGCATAATCCGTTGGAAAGAAAAGATTTCGACACTGACAAATCATTTCTCGCTCAGTTCAAATCTTTCTTCCTCTGAATCGATTAGAATCTTCCAACGTCTCCACAGAAAATTGGGCGACAGATTCATGGTAAATTTATACTGCGTGTGCAGCGCCCGTGATTTGTCAAGCTGGTTTGACGTCGAGGAAAGGATGCGAAGACTATTGTCTGACCTCGAAAAGAAAGAATGAGTTCGTGCCGTGCTTGAGAAGCGCGGTTGAATTAAATGATTTTTTGTCGAGATGATCGGCGACAGCGGTGGCGACGATCTCCTTTTGTGTGAGGATCTCGCTTTGTCATCAAAACGGGGACCAGATGTTTCCTTAGTGTCTCACCGCGATTCGATTGGACGATTCAGTGCGCTCGCATCCACAAAACTTCCCTTGCAGTTCCTCGACTGCGTCGCAGCGGAATTGATTCCGATTCAATAGACTCAGGGATGGTGGAAATTTATGATTTCGTGTAGAAAATTGGCCTCCATTCAACTGCACATTTCACTTCGCCCCGACGACGACGATGCCTTGCCATTGTTATCGACAGGAATCATTTCTATTCTTCTCGTTTTCAGCTTTTTTTCTCGGCGAAAATCATTAAAAGAAATTTGTCTCATTCAGTTTTCTCCTGATTTTAAATTTATGATGCTCCGCTCCTCGTTTTGCAAACGCATTTTTCACATCCCAGTAACTCGACAAACAGCACACAAAAGTTTCTGGAAGTCTTTAAATTACGCTTCTCTCGCCCTTCGTCTCCTTCGTTCGTTTCGACTGTCATGGAACATCACAAATCACGAATATCGAACACACGATGCAAAATAAACAGCAAAGCGCAACAATTTCCTACCTGACGTCGAAGGACGACGCAGTTCTTGTGAGGAATTAAAGCGGAGAATTTACAATGCACTTTGAAGGTAAATGCAATGTTCCTCCATGGAATACGGCCGGAGACCCTTCGCGAGGCAGGCACCACTCGAAGCAATTTCCGAGAAGATCCCGAGCAACAACAAATCGCTCGTTTAATGAGAATTTCGGTTTATGATTTTTTTTTCACCATAAAAATCGCACGACTCGTTTGTGCAACAGTTCAGAGACATAAAACCTGGAATTATTTTCACTTAAGGACCTCGAGATTTACGAGGGTAAGTCGAAGACTTCATTAATTGATTTCTTCCGTCTTCGGATCCTCCCCGAATCAATCGTTTAACTCGAAAGCCAATAATTTTCCTGTCGAGATTCATTAAAACATCATAAACTTGCATGATTTATGACATGTTTTATGCACAAATAAACATTCGAGTGGTTCTCGTCCAAATCGAGGTGTAATCGCTCGATCAAACTGGTTCATGTGAAGTTCTCCTGGATTATCGTTCGAGTCCTATCGATGCGAGATCCTCTCGTCGCCGACGCCGATGAATCCATTAACACCACCGCCCGAGATGATTTACGAGTTACCAGGGCGAGAGCGTATTAAGCCTCGACTATGGAGAATTTATCGAATTTATTACACCTCGGGGGCCCCGCACAACGCTTGTACATCCTTTAAGTAACTCGGAACACTTCGGACCGCTCCCATCGAGGAGGACAAGCTCATCTCATGTATGTCCAGAGACGAAAATTAAAACTTTTTATCATCAACTCGACATGCAAAGTCGATTATCTGCGGGAATCTTCTCTGCTACAATAACAAGCCGCCTCAGCGAACATGAACATGTGTGAAGTGACGTTAAGTAAATTTCACCCTCGCATGGACATAGAAGATTTCCTCGCTTCACACTTTACTTTCGCATAAACTCGTCGCTCGAAGAGAAAGCGGAATAATATTTCTTCACTCACATCTCCCGGCCTGAGCATCATGCATGGATTGAAGCGAAGGGAATAGATTTTTGCTGGATAATTTCTGCAGAAATGTCGTCGTCGTCATTTAGTCCCATCGGAGCCCAGAGTTTTCTTTCCCTTATCTTGCTCGCCTGTTTTGCTCGCACGAAAAAAAAAACACTGATGACTGAAAGGACGCGATCGGAGTGTGGGCGACGACGAGCGTGGCTCGAAATCACCACCCCACGCTCTTATCCTTTCGTGAAAATGACCCTCTTTTCTCTGCTTTCACGTTTCTCGCTTCTTCACACATGGAGAGGAAAGCCAAGCAGCATACATCGGATGTAGGGAAAGCTATTTTCGCGGCAGATATGGTAAAAGAACCCCTCTGGTGATTTTCCTTTTTGCGCTTCTCGCTTTCTCTCCTACACGGTCCGGACTGTTTAAGAAAATCGTCGTCGATGTCGTGTTTTTTTATCGACCGTACATGGAGAAGCGAACCTTTTTTCGCCTCGTATGTTCACTGAAACGCCATCAGATATTTTCATTTACACAGTTTTGGCGATGGAGATGGGCGAGAGAATTTTCCTTACGGAACAAAACGAGAGGAAGAGATGCTGATGTTGTCATCTTTTTGGCTAGGATCGTCATTAGTGAGGGTGACTAGAATGTGAATGCAATCTTTCAATTGTTCCTATACTTTTATTTTAAGTTAATCTTGTGTTTCAGTTTGCCGCTTAAGATTTATGTGAATGTGTCAGTCAGTAATTTCTTTCGAGCTTTCCCTCCCCCAGAACTCGCCTAGCAAATTATGTTTTGCTAGGAGTTTTTACGATCGTGAAACCCTTTCGCTTCTGGCCCTGACGTCCACTCTTAACTTCTTCTGGCCCTCCATCCACCTTCACCGCACACATGCTCTCTCACATGAGATGTCAGGTCTGAAGGGGCTTTATATCAAACGGAAAGAAGGGAAAGTTTTGAAATTTACTGAAAGTAGCCACTTCGTTTTCTGTTTTACCCTTTCGGATGTTGGATGTTTTTCATTTCACCAAATCAACTCTCAGCCTAAGTAGAAAAGAACCTTCGACTAATAAAAGAACGACAAAGATTCGAAAGGCACACGCGAAGTTTTATTGCTGTGGATGTAGGGAAAGAAATCAACCTGGAATGTTTCCAACGTCTTTGTCATAAATTTGCTACCTCGAGAACGTCGCGAAACTAAAATTGCAACGGATTTTTCATCTCCTTGACATCGTTTTCTAGCCGTGGAGGAAGAAATGTTTTTCTCGTCGTCATCAAGAGAAATGTCACTGCAAATGCCACCAAGCGCTCCCTCCCACCTCCGTTACCTTTTCCCCGAGATTCAGCGATGCCAGCGATTTTCGCTTTTTATTCCCTTGCTTTCATGATTCAAGAAATTGCAAGAAATCCAGAATTCGCCGTCTCACACCCGAAAAAAACTTCGTGATGGACTCGAGTCGAGCTAGCGCAAAAAATCGCTTCCCACCCCCCGCACCTTCGCCTCATATGCTTCACAATCGCAAACCGGTTTTTCTTCCGCTTTCTATTTTAGCGAAAAGAAGGAAGAAATTCACCCTCCTGCAGTTGCTGCTGCCGCTTCTCTCGTCTCCTCGCAGACATGGGACGCTGAGGAATCGCGCTCGCGATGTTTTCTCTTCGTTACGTCTAGCTCAGCACTGAAGTTGGTGCCTGGTCAAGAGTCTCGGAAGATTAATTAAAAGCGGCAAGAGGCAAAAACTATTTCGTTTCTCTCGCCCGCCCATTTTCCGTCGTCGCCATTCGCCTCGCTCGTGTAAGACAAGAAGAAAAACTGCTTTCCAAAATTCAACCAGAGCGAGACGGCAAGAATTTTCGAAAATTTAAATTGCGGTCCAGTTTTGTTTGAATATGTCGGTGGGGTCAAGCGGCGAGCGGAAAGCGAGGCGAAAGGAAGAGAAGGTCGAGAAAATTTCCTCCGGTCCGAGATGAAGAAAGCTTCGCCGAAGTACATAGAACAGCCCGAATCGGATTTTCTTCATAAATTCATACGAGCAACGTACATAAAGCAGCAGCAGTAGCAGCGAGAAGCGAAGAGAAAACATATCTTAAGAGCAGAACTTAATACACACATGCGGCCGCTTGTTTCCCATCCGCCACCCTCGAGAAGTTTGACCAACACACGCGAGCGAAAGATCTCGGCGGGGTGGAAATCGCGGAAAGCGGCAAAAAAGGGTTGCTTTGCTCGTGGCGCTGCTTTTGATCGCAAGAGAGGGAGAAAATCAATAATCCATAGACGGAGCGCAGTGCGACAAAAATAGCGAAATCAAGACGTAGATGACCAATGGCCGAGGATGGAGGAAAGCGAGGCGACATCTTTGCACTCTCAATCCTTTCGCTTGCGAAGAAAAGCGTTTCATTAGACTCTATCTCCCACACTCATTTCCATAATCTCATGCCGTGTGTGTAGATTTTAGAGAATTTTTCATCTCTGTCTTATCATCGAAGCGAAAGCTAAAATAGTTTTCATCCAAAAAGGGTCGTTGGAGGTTGACGTTGAACAACAGCAGTAGTAACAACACACGCTCTCGACCCGTCTCACTCCACATACGCGCGCCACCCACAGCCACACACATCTCGCCTCGGACTCGAGAAAAGCGAGGAAAATTTTCTATAATTTCCATCCTCATCTCCGCCTCGCGTATTCACATCGCACTCAGCCCACTCTCGATCGCCCGCAAAATAGAAAATTCACATCTTCCCTCCCTTCCTCTGTCCGCTTCTGGGGGAACAACATCGTGTTTCTCTTGTTGAAGCAATTTATTATCGCGAGATGGCTAGTGGGCACACACACACACACAGCTAGCGACGGAAATTTATTGTGATGTGTGTAGTTTTCTTTATGTACAGCCGCGTCGCCCGCTCCACCACCCCATAGAGCCGAAGAAAAGTGCTTGGCTGCTGCTTTTCCGCTCTCGTCCCCCCGAAAAAGTATCCCGTGCCTTCGGGTCCGCCATACAGCGATAGCGTGTGTACGTTCTACAACAACGAAAACAAAACGGGCAAGTAGAAGGGAAGAATTACATACATAAAAAGGCAACTGGATAGATGGAAGGTTTGTTTCTTCATTCTTCGCAGAAATATATCGGGAGGGTTTTCTCGAATTCGGTTTGATGTGATGTGTGCTTCTTTCCGCTTCTCTCCGCAGTGTATCGCTTGCCAGAAATCGCGAACCGTTCGAAGTGGAAGGACACGAAATAGTTTTCGTCTCCGCGAGCATAAGAGGAAAACTGTTTGCCATCACTTTAGTGTGTTGTCTTCGAGGAAACTGCGGAAGATTTTCCGTCATAAGATTTATGTCAGGAATTATTCGCGGAAAAGTTTGACGAATTATTAGAAAAGTCCACGGGAAAGTTTGACGAATTACTAGAAAAGTCCACGGGAAAGTTTGGCGAATTATTTGTTAGAAAAGTCCACGGAAAAGTTTGACGAATTATTAGAAAAGTCCACGGAAAAGTTTGACGAATTATTAGAAACATCCACGGAAAAGTTTGACGAATTATTAGAAACATCCACGGGAGAGTTTGGCGATTAGAAAATCTATAAAAAGCCAAAACACGTCGAGAGAGAAATCCTTCAAGGAAGTGAAAAAATAATTCCGTTCGTTGGCGAAAGATTTTGCTCGAACTCATTTTCCTACAAAAAAAAAATATTGCCGCCGAGCGAAGAAGAAACGCACATAACGAAAAACAGATGTTTCTGATCTGCATTGTGGCAGCAGCAACGTGTTGGAGGATGAAGCACACATAAACAAGAGGAGAAAAGTTAAAAATTGAAGGAAAGTTGAAGCGAAAAAACTGCAAGCCGTGGATCCGCCGAGCGTGTGAGTGCCACGACCACCAGCAGCCGTCGGGCGCAGAAAAAATAAACATAGTGGCAGAGAAGCAGGAAAAGGAGACAAGAATCACACACAGCAGAAAAATCGTCTCATTCAGTGTTGAACCGTCAAGCGGACAAGTCGCGCGTCTCGTGAACTCGATTTATTTTTGGTTTGAACTGAACTTTGATAAAGACAAAGATGTGAGAGATCTCTAGAACTAATTAGTGAACGGATTACCAGAGATATTTCTCGCGAGTTTAAGAATTTTTATTTGCATTCGCCGCCTTTTGTGTTGAGTTCCGATTAGGGAAAAAGTTACAAAAAATAAATAAAACGCGCGGTGAAAAGGAGAAATTAGGCGAGATCATCAAAGTGTGAAAAAAGGATTAAAGCGATATCAAGCACACGCGCCTCGCTGACAAGGATATAACGACGACGTGTCCGTTGTTTAAACTCTTTCTAAATAAAAGCAGCTGTGAGACTTTGTTCTCACATGATTTTGTGAACACTGGATAACTTAAACGGCTTAATTGTGGATTACCAACAGCACATCGACTACCGAAATTTTATTTCGCAGAAGAACGGTAAATACAAACCTTTGTCAAGTGCCTAGTGATGATAAGAGCGTCAATGGGTGATTCGCGTGGAGCTGCAGGGCAACGAAGCCTACAGACTGCAACGCGCGTGTTAGAGCGAGGCAGATTCTCTTTTGACCTAATCGAATTTGAGTGGCAGAGTTAACAGAAAATCCTATCGAGTTCTAGGCTGCTTTTTGGAGTTTACGAAAGTCTGAACTTCTTTCTGGACTTTACTACAGAACAAATCTCGTTGTTAGAAACCAAGAAGTTTCTGTGCAAGTTCGCTCTGATCTCTTGCTGAATTTCATTTAAAAAAAATGGTTAGACAGCCACCGTCCAACGTGACGCTCTCAGTGAACTCTGCCTCGTTGAGCTAGAGCAGAAAAAATGTTGGCAAGCGATCCTTGATGGCTTTTCGGTCGCCTTGTTCGCCTCGTGATTTGATGGATGCCAAGATGATCCGTATCGCCGAAACCAGCACACGAAATCGATAATTTCCAATTTCTCTAATCGACAATCACGGCGGGGTCGAGAGTGAGTCAGTGCAAAGTCGGAGGGAGGAAAAGAAAAGCTCTTGGCCTGATTTCTTATCGCTATTTTCATCCGCTCATCTCGCAGCACGAGAAAAAGAAAACACAATTGAAATCCCTCGCAGCATTTCCGAGGAAAGTGCGGATAATGGCAGCGACACAAGGCACAAAGTCCAATTGGCTCGATGGCAAAAGCCTCGTGCTTCTAGTTCGACTCGGCGACTTGCAATCCGCGTCGTCTAAACTCGGCCTGATTTCAAATTCCGGAGAAAAAGGGTCGCCGGTCGCTTTGTGATAACAAAAGATTCGCGTCGCATTCGAAAAAAGGTTCAATCAATCTCCCGGCGGACAAGGCGCGCGTTTCCACTAAGACGAAGCATGTGTGGGCGCTCGCTCGACGTCAACATCTCTGACTTTTCTACCTGCGGCAATTGGCCGGGAACGTCATTAAAACCTAATTAAACGGCATCCAATTAACTGTTGCGAGAACTCGCCATCGTTTCATCCAGCAATATTCTTGTGCGTCATCGTTTAAACCTTATTTATGACTCATAAGTTTCTATTTGGGACTTTTCTCGAGTCTCCCCCGGCGCACATTTTCCATTTTCCCAACTGTTTGAATTCTTTTTTCGTTCTAAAGTTCACAACTTGTTGAATGCTCGCTCACTTTTTCTTTCTCGTCGCTGCGTTGTTGTGACGGAGGAAATGTTGAACTGCGTGGATTTATGAGAATTCCTGGTGAAAAATTCGGAAGATTTATAGAAATTTCCGGTAGAAAATTCGGAAGATGATTTCGTCTAATCAATAATTCGACTCCTGAGATTTCTGTGATCAACAAAATAATTATTATTTATTGCGCCTTTGCCTGAACCGCTAATTATCCGTCAGCCACTCACGCACACACACCCGCGCCACGTTCCTTCCGAAAGCCCGCGCGCCTCGACAGAACAACATCGAAGCATTTCACGCGCCGGCTGTCGAAAATCCTCTTCTTGCCTTCTATCATCATCATCGGAGTATGAGTCTGGAGTTTATAATTTTTTTACGACAGACGCCGAATGCAGCGCAAAAAAAAAAATTGTAGTAATAAAAATGAAAGTTAGCACACAAAAAAATGTGCGATGCGAAAAGGAAAACACGATAGCAGATCGGCGAGGGCGCTTTTCATTCTCTCGAGAATGCATTTCCTCGTTTGTGTGTCTGTGCGGCGAGGGGAAATCGAGAGAGCCAAGCCAACCCCACCGAGCTTCTCTCCAGATTCCGCTTCACATTCTTTTCGAAGCACGTGCTCCTGAAGTTCGGGGATTTTCTCGTTTTTTCTTGCGCCTCGCCGTCAACAATAAAATCCTTTTCGGCGAAGGGAGTGAGGAGTTCGCAGACGATTTATTACTCCGCTTTATTCGTTTTTGCTGGAGATGAATTTTTATTTGAGATGCAATAAAAGTGAAACACATAAGAAGCCTTTATGTTTAGGAGGCCGGTTAAACGATGTCTGGCGATGAGTCTCCGTGATCTTTGTAAACAAGAAAGCTCGTAAACCTTTAAAGCGTGATGGTAAATCGTGCCAATCACGAAGATTAGTAAACTTTGCTTCACTAAACGAGTTAGTAGAATTAATCTAACTCGTTTAGTGAAGCAAAGTTGAGCTATCGAGTTAGATTAAACCATGCGAAGAGTTAGATTAAACCAGATTTCTAATGATTTTCTGTTTTATATTTCATTCCAGGACCCATGAAAATGGCGACCGCTACCAAAGGCAAGCGTCCGTTGCGTCATCTTTCTGCCTGCGATAAAATTATGGCGATCCAACGGATACACGACGGTGAATCGAAGGCTTCGGTAGCTCGAGACATCGGCGTGCCCGAGTCAACCTTGCGCGGTTGGTGCAAGAACGAAGACAAGCTTCGTTGTATGTCGCGGCAGTCGCTCGAGAACGCTGACAAGCTACAAGATCCCAACATGTCGGCAATGTCTGATCTCTTCAACGGCCCCGAAACGAAGCGAATGAAACTAGAAAATTCTGTGCTGTTCGGCAATGGGAAGATGAAATACGACGACTACTCGCACTACAAGAACGGTAGATCATCGATGGGTGGATTGGATCTCTCTGGCGGTGACAAAAGATTGTCAATGGATCACAACGACATGAACTTGAGCGGCTTCCAGCCGCCCGACTTTAGCGCTTTCGCCAAATCCGCCGAGCTCAACAAATCACTGTCAAAGTCTGGCAAAGGCTTCGGCAACGACCACAACAAGCAAAATGACCCAACAAAGTCTGAAATGTCAATGGCTGCCATATCCCCTCTCACCAGCCTGTCGCATTTGTCAGGAATGTCAAGTCTTGGCCAAAGCCCGTTAGCTTTAAGTTTCAACGACATCGCATCGAACCTGAATCTTCTTGCACAACTTAACCCATCTCTAGCCGCTATGTCGGGATTGACTGGTTTTAATGGATCGCCACAATCATCTGCACAACGCGGACCTCGCGTTAAATCAAGCACAAGTCCGATTCCGTCACCTCGATCATCTACCGGAGGCGATGGAGCGGACAAACCATCGCTGACTGTGAAGAATCTTGCCAAGCTTCAACAGAAAACTTCATCGAGCGACATTATGCGCGGCGCCATGCTCGATAAATACAAGAAAGTTCAACAGTCGATGGCTCAACCAGATCTCGGTGCTGGAGACGACGCTCTGTGGTACTGGCTGAAGTCCCAACAAGCCATGATGGGCTTCAACTCTTTGTATAATCAAGCACAACTTCCACCACGCTCATCTAGTCCAAAGACATCGTCACCGCATCAACAGCATCACCCCACACAAACTCCAACGCCTGAGATCAGCTCTCCTGCACCCCCAGCTAACACCGCAACTCCGCCACTCGGAACTCCCGAAGACAACAAAAATCAGTCCGCTCTGTTCTGGCAATGGTACAAAACATTCGGTGCTTCGCTCATGGGAGGCGACAAAGGAAACATGAAGATGGGAGGGCCCGGTGGTAGCAAGGAAGCGTACGAGAATATTCTCTACTCGCAGTTGACTAAAGGGCCGAGTCCGATGGGTAACGGAGCAATCAACAACAACACCATCAATAATAACTTCAACATTCCAACGCCTGAAGGCGACAGCGACACACCAAAGCCCGAGGATCTTTCAAATCATCACCACCCAACATCAAACGGCTTCCACGACGAGGAAGACTCAATTAACAACATCTCGCCTATTCCGGCTGACGATCAGAAGATGACAGACGATGATGAAGACCAGCAGCGACAGATGGAGAAAGCAAAGAGTCAACTCGATGATGCGCTGATGCATCAGTCGCCTGACAACGGTGAGAAGAGTGGAGACGATGCATCGAGTGTCCATGGACATAACGACAGCAACAACAACAACAAGAACAGCGACGACGATATAAAATCGCCGACCGAAGCTCTGGAGTATGGCGAAAAATTCCTCAAGTACCTCGAATCATACAGCGACCCCTCACTGACGGCCATGCAAGTGATGCAGTTCCGTTATCTGCTCAATAGCATCAAAGCAAGCGTCGAACGTGCGCAGAATAATATCAGCGGATCATCGTCGGGCGCCTCGTCCGCCGACTGCGAGAAGAGTCGCCATCGTAAACGTAAATAGGGAAAGCCATCGAGAAGAGCCGCCGCTTTTGTCCCGATGGTCCACGATGAGTTGGAAGATTTCGCCACGCCAGTGAAGGCTCAGACCTTTGTCGACTTATTCTATGATAACGAGCAGTACAACAACGAGGAGAGCGAATCGGAGGGCGACGAAATGTATTACAACTACGATGATGATGAATATTTTTACTGAAGGATACTCTCGGAACTCGCTGTTAAATCTTAAGTTAAATTTTCTCTTTCTTTCACAACCAAATGTTTGTAAATGATCACAAAAATCTTTCTTACCGAGACAAAAGTTTAAAGAAAATCGCTTTCCCGCGCCAAGCAGAAGAGGGAAAGTGCTTTGAAGATTAATTATTGAATAGCAATTAGAAGGAAAATCGCCCAAGTTATCGATAAGTAGTTGAAATTTTTTTATAGAAATTCTTTTCCTTTCCACTCTTCATCACAAAACACGAGACTCGAGTTTTCTTCTACGTTCTTAAGATTTTTTGTTTGTTAATCGAGAAAAACGTTACTTTAGTCTCACGCAAAATCTTCGATCTGCCAAATATTAAAACGAACTTTAAGTTTCACTCTTTCTATGAACAAAACAGATGAGAAAACGCGTTGGTGAGTTGACTGAAAGCTGTGAATCGAATCAGACTAGCTCGTGATTAACGCTGGGAAGCTTTGAATCGAAAGCTTCCTCAGCATCTCAGTCGCAAGTCAAACTTCCCCCCACGAACAGGAAAATCCCAAAGACTTTTAGTTTCACAAGAAGATTGTTGCGTAGAGTCTCGCGTCGACCAATGGCTTGAGATTATGATTAGAAACAATCACAAAATGGGGCTCAAGTTTATTATAATAAATTAGTTGAATGCGCCATTGGGAAGCGGAAGATTTTCACGCAATGATTTAGAGAATAAACTGAACTCACACACACACAACAGCCACATGTAATTAAATGTGATTTGAAATTCCTATTTAAAAGAGACAAATGATGAAGAATAAAAATGAAACGAAAAATTGAAGACGAAATATTTTCTTGATTGACAATTTTCCTGAGCTTTAACTTGACAGGTTTTTGGTACTCACCAGCTTTGTCGGGTTTTCTAGTGGCTCGAACAAGATGTGATCGGCGATGAAACTGGCACAGGCCTGCCATGACGAAGAACTCTCGATCAGTGTTGGAAACTCGACAAAAGTTGTAGGCCGGATTGTTGTAGTAACGAATTTTTGGACTTGACATTCATTTTCAACTGCGAGCACGAGCGGCCTTCGCGATTGGTAAAGCTCCTTGAACTGACGACGGAAGTTCTCGGCGAACAGCAACAGAAGCTTTTCCTTCGGTCGGAGCGAATAATAAGACTCAGGAAGATGAGCGAACTCAGGCTTATCGCGATTCTCAGGGAAGCAAGTGTAAATGATCCCAAACTCGCTGTTCAGCGCTTTCAGCTTCTCGACGGTAATCGGCTCAGGTGGGACATAAGGTTCAACCTCGATGGGCTCTACAGGCGCTTTCGGCTTCTCCTCCTCGAACCCGAACAGCCGGAGATTGCCAAGCAACACGGTGTCGATCAGCACGTTCGACATTTCCTTCACGTGCGACATTTTTCTCAATTTTTCAAAATCAGCGAAGATTCAAACACTCAAACAAAACGTAAATTCGCTTCACAGTTTTTCAAGGAGATTAGAAAACTCAAACAATATCATTTCGCTGCCATGGCGATCTGCGATTAAAATTCATTCAGATTTGATTTTATATTTTTTAACGGATTCGAGAATTTCAAAACTTAACGAAACTTTTCCAATGTTGGAATTTATTTTTGCATTTTCCAATATTTTTGTGAAAACTAAAGAAATATGATAAGCAAAAATAGTTGTAAACCCGCAGCTGCTTGAGGAAGATCGATGAGAAGTTGCTAGAGTCGAACGATGGCAACGAAAGTAATGTTAATTGCGTGCGGATCGTTCAATCCGATAACTCCGATGCATTGCCGGATGTTTGGTAAGTTATGATCTCAATTTCTCACTTTTACGCAATTAAGACGTCGGGATTATCCGTAGAAATCGCCAAAGACCACTTCGCTGAGCATGGGACTACTGTTATTGGAGGGATAGTCTCGCCCGTTCACGATTCGTATGGAAAAAAGGGACTCGTGTCTCAAACTCACAGACTTGAAATGCTGAAGCTTGCTCTGAAAACATCCGACTGGATCCGCGTGTCGGAGTGGGAGTGCCAGCAAGCCGCCTGGACGAGAACCCGCAACACACTGCAATTTCACCAAAACTACCTAAACTCGCTGATGAGTGATTTGAACGGAGTGAACTCGAGCAGTTTACCGAGCTGGCTGCCGGAGAATGTGAAACATCAGAAGGGGCCAGTTCAAATCAAACTCCTCTGCGGTGCTGACCTGTTAGAATCCTTCGCAACTCCCGGCCTGTGGGATCCAGATGACGTAAGTTCGTCAGATGTAATCATTCGTTCTTTTAGCTAATCGTTTGCAACAGCTTGAAGCGATTCTAGGCCAGCACGGACTCGTCGTCATCACGCGGAGTGGCACCGACCCCGACAAATTCATCTTCGAGTCAGACCTTCTCTCCAAGTATCGCCCGAACATCACGATCGTGACGAACCGAGTGGCGAACGAAGTGTCATCGACGCTCGCCCGCCGCTTCATCTCTCGTGGCAACTCAGTGAAATATCTGCTCGACGACTCTGTGATCGATTACATCAACAAACACCAACTGTACCGCAACAACTTTGAAACGTGAGTATCGTTCGAGCACTCAAACTTTCTTGTCCGCTTCATTTCACATCGGAAAAATGAAAACGTTTGTGTGTAACTCGGAATTTCTATCGCATGTCTGAACTCTTGGATGGTAAACAGTAAGTACATCGTGCCGCCATCGAGCACCAACCCGGTGAGCACAATCATCCTTACGCCGATTTCACCAGAGAGCGAAAACTCAACATTTAATGAGAGTTATGTAAAGCGTCGCAACGAGAAGAACGAAAGCCCAACGGCCGATGACTATGAGAGCATGGACGAGACTGATTTGCCACCTCCACCGCCGCCTTTGAAGTCCACGCTCAGCGTCGATTACATCACGAGCGCTAACTCGCTTCAGAAAGTGTTCTGCTGCACCTCGACGGAGGGAACAAGTCTCCGCCTCAGCCGGCCGGGAGCAGCCGTGCAGATTCATCCAGAGAGCGACCACAAGGTGGGTGAAACTGAATCAGGCGACGAACCTTGCACAAGCACACCAGAAGATGATTATGGCACCAATGATAACGCACCAACTCCGTCACCGACGTCGCCAGCACAGTTGGAAAGTTTGTTCGCACAAAGAACCGACGACGATCAAAGCGACTCCGAGTCGTTGACAGCGCCATTGCATAAATCTCACGGACGCTTCAGTCCCAAGACTTACAATGAAATGATAAAGTTTGTGTTCACCGAGCACGGAATTCGCGTGATATCAGATAAAGAATATGTTGTTTAGGTCGCTGTCGACCGTTTTATAATCCGATTGATTCTCCTGTCGGTGCCAAATAGCTGCGTAGTGTGTTCCAATCAAGAAGAATATCTCTCCGAACTACTTTGTGACTTCATTGACGGATAATATTTACATTTAGGGAAACATGGACAAGACTATTAATCGTTCAAATTAGTGATAATCGATGTTGACTCTTGCGGTATTAAATTTTTAATCTCCCTTTTCCCAATCTTCAATCTTTGGCCGTGCAATTGAAGCGCACTTTAATGGGCTTCCGACATCGATGAGCAGCTTTATCGTATCATTTTCGCTTGCATGTTTCTGATGAGTCAGTGAGGAAACGCACCGAAGGTCGAGGCACAAACGTGACGTCGCTTCGCGCTCTCCACGAGCGAACAGCGTCGATAAAACTTTCCGATGCGATGAGCGATTGCCATGGCGATGTAAAATACCGTGGACGTACCGCGGCACCAAGAAATATTTTCTCAAGCTTGTGACTCACCAAACTTTCCTGCAATTTCACAATTTTCATTTCTTTATTTTTGTCGAAACATTTTCATGATTTTCTTTTCTCCTTCTATCGATTTCTAGGCAAAGTTGAGAAAGTCAAAGCGAGCAAAGCATGAGCGCTAAGGACTTTCTTCCTTGTACATCAGTCAAAACGCATAGCTGCCTGCTGTTGTGAATTCAATTCCATTATTTATTGGCAAAACCGATCGGAACCTCTTTTTGTTACATTCGAAATAAATTTTTTGCTTGAAGATCATTTGCTCTTACTTAACGTTTGGCTGTTCATCGACGAGTCGAGTGGCCGCTCAGATGTTTTCTCTAGTTCCTAGGCATTCGTGACTGGAGTCGGCTGCTTTCCCAAAGTTTGTTTCTTCTCCTGGAATTTAGATTTCGCGACAAATATTTTAGCCGTAGATGATCGATGGATGAAAGACATTTTAATGTTTGAATAAAGAGAAGATTTGTTGAACTAGAAACTCGATTGATTTACTGATAAGTTTAACCTTCGACGTACCTTTTCATTCGAAGCTACAACCCCGTCAAGGAGGAAAAAGCTTCAAGTTGTAGCCTACAACCTCCGTCAAGGAGTTTCGTCTCACTCGTTTGACGATCCATCAATCGACTTTTGTGGAAATGAAGATTGAATTTCTCTCGGCAAATTCGTCGCAAGCTTTTTCTTCCCAGAAGTCGAGTCGAGTTTATGGGCTGTCGAAACATCTTCATTCAAGGTTCTCGATTTAATCTTGCAGTTATCTCAAAAGTGAAGTCGCGTGTCGTCAACTGTCACGATTATTTATAGCGTATGAAATCACCAACGGAAATTGATGACGAGCATGCGAATGAATGGAAAAGCTATGCACTTCACTGCGCTGTTGATACATCGGATCGGGACATCAAACTTTCCAGTCGCTTTCAAACACTGGAAAATGAGAAGAAACTGAAAGCAAAGCAGCCGGTAAAAAATTGTTTATCGAAAAACCGTCGTCGGCCTTTGGCTTCGTTTCTTCGGATGTCACGCTGCTTCAGGTGAATTTCCTTTTGCGGCTGCTCCGTCAGAGTCTAATGAACCTGAGATTGCATCGATGCTTGAATTCATTTCAGCGTTAACTAAGCGTAAACTTATCGTTTGTGAACCTGTCAAGCTGAAACTCGTCATCGAACTAATTCACACTTGATCGCGAGAATATTTTTCGCTCTATCAGAAATTGTCATGAATAAAATATTCAATGGCATCGCTGAACGTTCAGGTTCACCATCGGCGATTTCAGGTTTTTACTTATTCCATAAAATCGTTTTGTCGCATATTTTCAACTCGTCGGAGATCAGTTGAAGTTTCGCGTTTCGAGTCGCCACACGTAAAAGCTGACGAATTTTATTAAACAAGGTGAAAGAAAAAAGTTCATCAACTCAGATGATTAAGTGATGATTGAGCATTGATTTGTGTGATATGAAACTCGTGGGATTTTGGTTGTTTTCGTCGCACCTGACTCGAGCAACTCGAGTCGAGTTGAGCCAAAAATCTTTGAATTTCATCAGACGCGATCGACGCTTCTGCAACTTTCCTTTTCCGCCTCACTCACTTCGTCTCATAAGCGAAGTCTTTGGCGGTGCATCGTTGAACCTCAGAGTGCAACTCGCAGAAGTATTCGTGGAATTCATTAAGTAAAATTCTGTCGTCACTCGAATGGAAATGAGCTTCGTTTCGTAAGCGAAATTAAAATATTGTCAGTCTCAACCTCAGCAACAACTGTAAACAAGTTAGCTTGCTTAAAAGCCTCAGAGGGTTCCATCAGATGAAGCAACTCGCGGCTATAATGTCGTGAAGACAATTAAGTTTACAACACGCGAAGTCTCACTAATTGATATGATGAATGATAAGAGCTCAGCTAAAGCTCAGCAATGACTCTTCAAAAGTAAGAAATTCAGGCTTCCGCGAAGAGAAGATCGATTGCTTTTTTCAAGGTCTCACGGAAAACTTTCGAGGGTGATAAAACTCGCGGTTTATGAGCGACATCGACGGGCGATGTCGGTCAGCATTTTACTTTACTCTCAAACTCTTTGAATCTTCTTCGCGGAACCGGTTGGCTAAAGATGAAACTTTTTAGATAATCATCGTTATCATGCGTATTGGTTTTATGTAACCGACAAAACATTTCATTGATCTGAGCTGCGATTCGTCACTGAGACGATTCCATTTGTCAAGCGAGCGTTCTTGTTAATCTCTGCCAAGGTCGCAACCGTCGATGAGTTTCTCGATAGAATTTTATTGATTTACTGCTCTAGGGGATTTCATTGAAATGGAGGGTGGGCTTAAGCTGGCAGCAATCTCAACAGAAGATATTTTATAGTGAGCTTTGGGGTCTTAAAAAATAGCACTTCAGCTTACTGTTATAGTTTCCTTTAGCGGAATCACTTCGATTATTAACTTTGATTTCAAATTTCGTGGCTATGCTTCAAGGTTTTGTGACAATTATCCCAACAGCTTAAGCCCGATTGAGTTCTGCGAGTTCATCTTGTCATCTCATGATTCAAATGTGCGAATTTTCACTGCAACAAAATTGAAGTTCCGCGCGTTCAAAGCAAACGAAACTGCCAATTTCGCTGTAACAATCTTGTTGAAATTTTAATTATGCTTTACTCTCCACAGTTGAAAAATGAATTTTTTGGGCATCGATGACAACTCCGAGGCGTTTTCGCTCGTGATAACTGCAGTCGTTGGCGTTCTCCTCTTCCTGTTCACTTATCTCTTACATGAAAGGGTAATGGGCAGCAGCAACTCGGAGGTAGCAATTTCGTGATTCGTGCCGAATAAATTTTAACTTTCCCTTTCCATTCGCAGAGCCAGAAACTTTTGAACGGGAAATTGTTCAACGGCGTGAGCAAAGAGAACGCGAAAGAGGTGTCAAAGATGAACTAATCCTGGTGTGGATATCCCAATTCGATCTAATATTCTTAAGAGTAACAAATGTCAAAAGAAGCAAAGTTTAATTTTTAATTTTAACTTGGAATTTACGAGCACAAACTGGATTGTGATTTCACGATGCGCTGAGACCTTCAGACGTCACCGTGACCATCAGGATCGTTTCAATGTCAATAAAAATATTTTGACTTCCTTAATTAACAAACATTTGAATATATTTTTGGCCGATAACCTTGACAAACAAAAATGCTGCAAATGCGACATAAAAGAAGAGGATCAAGCAGACGAGTTATGCTGATTCGGCTTGGAGAATGTTCGTGAAATATCTTTCACTGCTGTCATTTGCCAAGATATCGGTAGATGGAGCGAGTGGCTGCGACGCATGGCAAAGTTTGTAGCCAATGTTTAAGCAAGAAGACCGACAGGTTAATAAAACAATGTCGAATATAAGAAATACTACAAAGCCTTTTTCTCCTCAACAACTTGAGTAATCGACAATCGCTAATTGAGCCTTGAAAATGCGCCTTTCAAATCTGTTATGCAACGGGAATATCTTCGAAATGTTAAGTTGTATATTTCGAAATGGGAAGAAGAGAAAATCGTAAATAGTTCAACACGAAAAATTCTGCATAAATTTTTCTTTAAATTGTGTTAAAAATTCTGTATTCATTTTAAATATTTTGGGAACAATTAGGTTTGAGTTTTGGTGCTGCAGAGTTCATTCAAGGTTCAAGGGGTGACATCATTGACCAATTGTTTCCGAAACAGAAGAGTTCAATGCAATAACAAGAAGATGACGTCGACTAAAAATAAAGAATCTTCAGTGAAAAGTCTTTCGCAAGGGAGTTCGGACAGCAGCAGGCAATGGTACTCAGTCGCGTTGATTATAGTTGTTGTGGCAACTATCGGGACAAGGTTTCACAAAGTCACCGAGCCCGATCATGTTTGGTAAGGAAATTGTTGTGGCCTACTTAACGATTGAAGTTTATTAAATATTTCTTTTGAATTTTAGTTGGGATGAGACACATTTCGGGTGAGAGCGACTGAAAGTTTCGTGGAGACGTCTTCACTAATTTTACGTTCACAGCAAGATGGGAAGTTGGTACATAAATCGAACGTTTTTCTTCGACGTTCATCCACCACTGGGCAAGATGCTTATTGCCTTGTCGGGCAAGCTGACAGGCTACGATGGAACTTACCCATTTGAGAAGCCATCTGACAAGTACAATGGGACAAACTATGAAGGGATGAGAATTGTGAGTTCGGAGATTTTTCTCCCTGTCAACTCACTGATAATTTTAATTGAAGTTCTGCACCGCACTTGGAGCTGCAATTGTTCCAATGGTCTTCGAGACAGTATTCGACCTCACACGATCAGTTCAGGCTGCAATAGTGGCATCGGCATACATCATCTTTGGTAAAATATCTTGATGACTTTGTAGAACTCTTGACGATATTATTAATTACCTAAACTTTCTTTCAGATGTTGGGATGATTACGCTGAACCAATATATTCTCCTTGACCCCCCTTTGCTCTTCTTCATGACGGCAAGCGTGATGGGAATGGTGAAGGTTTCGAAGTACACTGATTCAGACGACAGTTTCACAAGGAAATGGTGGCTCTGGTTGATGTTCACAGGCACAATGATTGCCTGCACGACTAGCGTAAAATTTGTTGGACTATTCGTCGTCCTTCTTGTTGGACTGCAAACAATTAGCGACTTGTGGAATGTACTTGGGGATTTAACAAAGCCAATTTGGTACTCAGTGAAGCAGCTCGTCGCACGAGCAATCACTTTGATTCTCTTGCCAGTTTGCCTCTACGTTTTCTTCTTCTACATCCACTTGGCAGTTTTGAACAAAAGTGGAAACGGCGATGGCTTCTACAGTTCAGGATTTCAAAGTCGATTGATTGGGAATTCGCTGTACAATGCAAGCATGCCACGTGAAGTGGCATATGGAGCCATAATCACGTTGAAAAATCACAAGACAGGTGAACACGAGACAAGGAAAAATCACAACTTATGCTAAACTACAGATCTTTGCTTAGGTGGCGGTTACCTTCATTCGCATTTCCATCTATACCCGAAGGGAGTTGGAGCTCGTCAGCAACAAATCACTACTTACACGCACAAGGACGAGAACAACAAATGGCTGATCAAGCCGTACGACCGAGAGTCGCTTGGCAAGGGAAACATTACGATTGTGAGACATGGAGATCTGGTGAGACTGGAGCATCTTCAAACCAAACGAAACGTCCACTCGCATAACGAGAAAGCGCCCATCACAGTGAAGCATTTTCAAGTCACAGGTATGACCGATTGCTGACACAAACTTATCAGTGTTTCTTGTAATTTCTCATTTATTTATTTCAAGGATACGGTGAAGTAAGTTTCTACCTTTTGGTAATAAACCTGATCTCTTATCTATCGCTTATAATAATAGAACGGCACCGGTGACGCCAATGATATTTTCAAAGTGCTAATTGCAAACGGAAAAGAAGGCGAGGCCGTGCAAACTGTGAGCAGTAAATTCAAACTGGTTCATTACTTCCAACATTGCGCTTTGACTTCCTCGGGGAAGCAGCTGCCAAAATGGGGCTTCGAGCAGCAAGAAGTCTCGTGCAATCCGAACTTGAGAGACAAGTACGCGCTGTGGAACGTTGAGGATAATTATTTCGAACTTCGTAAGTATAAAGTCTCTTGAAGAGAATGAAAATATTTGCGACGACAAACTCTGCAGAAAATTCGAGGAAAATGTTTAATCGCTGAAGCGAAAATTTCGCCTTCCGAATCAAAATATGTTGCCGAGGCAAAGAATTCAAATTAGTCACTTCAAACTCAGACTTCACATTAGCAAAGTTTGTCTTTCACTCGCAGACAGATAAGCTCATCCGAGCTGACTCGGAAACTCGCTTCTTCAAGTCGCGCAATTTATCAAAGCTGAAAGCTTAAGGCTTCAAATTGAGTTCATTTCCCTCTCTCAGGATGCATCGTTGCGAAGATTACTCGCTTACTCCTGCACCTGCTCAGAGTCTCGTGAAAAGTTTTTGATTCTTTGCTGATTTAAAAAGAAGCAACTACTTCGGAAAAGTTTTCTTTGGCACTTTCAATTTGTTCGTTTTATCGCTCGTGCAGCGTCTGAGAAGAATTGGAACATCTTGTCTGTGTAAATAATGAGGTTTTTTGTTCGAAGTGAAGAAGAGGGAAAATGGGAAACAAGGAAAATCCATTAATTTCTCCGGCTTCGTTCACCTTTGCTTTCCTTTCATGCTCGTTAAGTGCAGAGCGAATATTCGAGTTTGATGGAAAACGGAAAATCGTTCAACTTTCTTTTGACTTCTAGTGCCAAATGTGAGCTTCCACGTCTACGCTCCAAGCTTTTTTGCTCGCTTCCTCGAGTCACATGCGGTGATGCTGCAGGGCAACGCTGGTCTGAAGCCAAAAGAGGGAGAGATAACCAGCAGACCGTGGCAGTGGCCGATCAACTACAAGGTGAGTTCTCATTTCATCGTTCGATAATTCAACCCAGAGGAAGGCAAAGAGGTTTTTTCAGCGAGATTATTCATTCCACTCGTTCTTATGCCTGAGAATGAAAGTCTTGAAAGTCTCATCACAAAGTAAAGTGCACAACATTTTCGTTTGCAATCTTCAAGCTGCAAACACTTTTTGTTGTCAACCCTAAACTCTCACGCTCGTAGGATAAGAAGGAAAATATTTTACGCCATTGTGCGATGTCAACAAGTTCGTACGTTTCCTCATTGCGCTTTTTCCTTTTCACAAACTTTTATTTAGTGTAGAGAACTGCAGCGCGACTCGTTCTCCATAAACTTCATGAATGAATCCTTTGTCTGCGTTTTATGTTCTGATTCCGTTTTATGAGTTTTTATTACGGAAATCTGCGCGTCGTGTTTCGCTCCCTCTTACACTATTTCTTCTCTCGCCTCTTTTAGGGTCAATACTTCTCTGGCGGCAATTTCCGAATTTATCTGCTTGGCAATCCCATCGTTTGGTGGAGCAATCTGGTTTTCCTCGCAATATTTCTTCTAACGTATTTAATGGCAGCTATAAAACAGCAGCGCGGCTACGATGAAAACGAGAGCGTCGAGACCAAAAGTAAGTAATCGTGTTGAGGACACACCAAACAAGGTGGATTTTATGACTTCTGCTGGATCGGATTTCCTAAGGGAAACGCAATCTTGTCTTTAGACGCGTCTGCCATTTATGGCCGTAAAGTTCACGTGAAACGTTCCCGAACTCTATTACACTCGATAGAAGTCCTCGTGTTCTGTCTGGTGCATGGAACATTCGACCATTAAGCTTGTCGACTCGCTCCAGAGGTCGAGACACGTCCGTGTCGTTCAGCTGCCTTTGATGAACTCAAATAATTTTCCTCCTTGTTTCCGCAGCAACGAAATGGAGGTCAATGAATGCTGGCGTGTGGCTGTTCGTTGGATGGATATTGCACTACTTGCCCTTCTGGGCCATGGGCCGCGTTCTCTATTTTCACCATTACTTTCCCGCAGTCATATTCAACTCTATGCTAACAGGTAACGAAATATTTTATTTGCAAACTCGTCTAGATGATTTTCAGTTTTGCATTTGTTTCCACTTGCAACGCCTAAATAACTAAATCAACAATCGGCTCTCGGCATCGCCTGCTTTCGAGCAATATTTGCGCTCGATCTATTTGCATTGCAAACGAATTCCAATTCGAGATGAATCCAGCGGAGCTTTTCCATTTACGATGCACATCAGTTGCCGTTGCATAAAAACTCGAAACTTTGTTTCCTTCAGGATAAATGGAAAAGTTTTGCTCCAACTGCTCGAACCGATTTCGTAGGACAACTCAGCGAATTCTGTTTATTATTTCCCTCAATTTTGAGTAACTTGAGACGCTGAAGCAGATTTCCAGTAGAGACAAAAACTTTCCGACTTCATTAAGAAATAGTTGATGAAGCAATTTTCAATTTGAAAGATGAAAACTCTGGCGTTGATAATAGAATTTATGAGAAAATGTTTTCCTAGTTCGGCTGCAAGTGCGACAAGTTTTTGAGTCGGCAAACAACTGCTACATTTCGGGCAGATTGAAATGAAATTATTCAAATGAATCGAGCTGGAATTTCTGTCGAAACGAAGCTGTAATCGACGAGTTATTTCAGGCGTAATGTTTAACTACCTCACCGGAAGAATGGCGAACTGGATGCAGCAAACAGCAATCGGTTCAGTACTCGGCGTGCTCGTCTACAGCTTCCAAATGTTCCAGCCATTAGCTTATGGATTTGCGGACGCTTCTACAGAGAAAAACTCGACGATGTTCGGACTTCGGTGGTTGGAGACGTGGGAATTTTGAACGGCGACAGAATTGAATTTTATTTCGAATCTCTAAGCTCGAAGCGGTGACTGAGTATTGTGAAAAAAAGCGCATCAAAAAATTAAATTATTGTGAAATAAACGGTCGATTGTTGTTACTTCATTCGTCCGTGTGTGGCAAATAGCGGTCCGCATTCAGATGTTGAGTTTATTTTTTGCTCGATTTCGAGACAAAGTTTAAATTGAAAATGAAATTCTCGATGCTTTAATAAAAATTGAATTTATTCATCGTGCCAACAACAGGAAACTGTTTCTCATTTTAACTTCGAATCAATGGAGCTCGAGTTATTTGCGTCCAGTTATTTTCTTATGCAGATAACTCTCGATAATAAAAAGCGGACTCTCAGCCGTCAAGTGCAGGAGCGCTCCTAGAAAAATTGATACCAGAACATCACCGAAGAATTTCTGCGCTTGAACGGAGAAGTCCCAGTAGATCGGCTGCATTTCTCTCGTGGTTGTAATCAATTGATAAATTCGGTGCACCAGGTAAATGCTCAACCCCATTCGTCCAAGTGGCTGCCATTGCTTGAGAGAAAGGAACCACCGGATTATTCCACCCGATCCATTTTGACACGCGAAAATCATCCAAGCGACAGCGAGAGCCCATCCGACTCTGAAGAAAGAGTTAAAGAAAGCGTTGCTGAATGTTGACATTTTGTTTTCCTCGAACTGCATGAACGGGAACATTCCGAAAACTATCGCGACCAAAGTGCTTAAAGCACAAAACCACAGCGCCGCGTCTAAGTACTTGTTGATTTTAATCTTCGTCCCCCGCGTGTTGTACATTGCAAAGCCCAGCATGATCCCGACGGTCCACTCAGGGATTCTTAAATGAGTTGGAAAGTAATATTTGCGATCCCACATCAGGACATGATCCAAAGATTTTCTAGAAATGTGAAAGTTATTTAGTGTTTTTAGGTTTCAATCTTTCCCTATGAAAGTTCCTTACGTTGCCAGTGGATACACCCAAGCTTCGTTGTTGTAAGATGTAGCAAACGTGCAACCGATTACAAGACAGATTAGAACAGTCAAGGCTATTATTGCTTTGCGTCCAAATCTCCACAGTGGATATATCAACAAGGGGCTTAAGACGAAGAGCTGGAAGTCGACGCATAGATACCAAGAAATATCGTAACACTAGGAAGAATATTAATTGATATAAGTTTAAATATTAAATTGGAAAAGACTCACAATCTTATTCGGATTTGTGTAGACTGAGACGTGAAGCAGCGAAGTCCACCAATATTTCTGGCAGGTCTCAATTCTTGGATCGAAGAAAGGTCCAGTGCCCATGAACTTTGTCAGTGAAACGTAGATGAGAATCATCAAAGCCATCGCTGGAGTGTAACGCAGATAGCGATGCAGATACATTCGAGGAATGTTCAGTGTTTTTCTAAAAGATTTAAATGTAATTTAGGAATTCAAAAGCTCGCTTTGGAGCTGCAGACTTATCGAGAGCGTTCAGTAATGACCAAGTAGCCAGCAAACCTCCCATGACAAAAAATGTTCCTACTGGTTTGTCGTAGTTCGTGAAAAGAAGGTAAGAGAAGTTCTTCGACCAAGAATAATCTTCGGCGTTGAAGACCGGCGCGTAGCCCATGTAACGATCATCGAATCTAAAAGATTTCTACAGTTCAAATCAACAAGATAAAACCGTAGTGAAATGATTACCGATGGCCGAAGATAATCCAGACAATGGATAAAGTTCTAAAGCCATTCAAACATTCGATGACGTTCGGGGATTTTGACTCGTTGATTGCGAAAAGTTTTGAGCCATTTGAGTACACGGAAAATGCCGCCAATAATTTGTTTGGGGTTCCTAGTTAAATATAGAAGATGATGATAATTTAACGCAATCAGATCAACTGCTTACTCTCAGATTTAAACATGAAAACCTCGTATCCAGTGCTTGCAATCATCAATGCAGCGAGAGAGGTGAGAAGAACGCTGGAAAATTTGTGTTTTTAGGTTTTTAGCTTCTCTTGAAGGTTTTGCTTACATTGCGAAAATATCAAGCGGTTCGATGGGGACTGGATCGTTTGTGCGGCAAATTGCATCGAACGCTTCAAGCTCGGCTTCTCTCAAAAACTCGTTGCTGTACTCGATTGACCTGCTCGTTGAACATGAAGCGGGCAGACAGATTCCGAACACAAGAGTCGAATTCAACATTCGCAGCAAAGATCCAATTTCACGCCAATCAGGTCGCGCTGATTCGCTCTTGCGTCCCTCGCTAACTGACTTCAACGACAACATGCAATGCTGACTTTTCGTCTCGCCATGTCGAAACCTGATGCATTCCGTAAAGTGCCCGGGATTGTGTAAATTTCCAACGAGCAGCCCAGACTGAATTTTCCCCCAAGTATCAAAGACTGCAACCAACATAAAACTCAAAACAAAAAGTATGTTGATGAGAAAAACTTACGTTTCAAAGCCCACAGTTCTCGTTGTGCCAATGCAACGTCAAATTCACTCAATTGTCGGTTACATTCAGAAGAAGAGGTAGTCACGTCGTCAGAAGAAGTAATCACATTACAAAGCGAGCCAATTAAAGCAAGATGAAAAACATAAGCTAGACCTTTCATGATCCTACGCGATCAATTTCAAAAACATCAATGAATGATTAGGACTTGAGAGCTCGACAGCAGCTGGAATTTTCAAGTGGAATGATAACAATTAAGACTTTGATAGCAGCCTAATTATCTTTGAGCACTTGATTTGCTGAAAGCCACTTGAAAATTCTTAATTTCATTTTAGCGAGCGTCACAATCTGCGGCCTGTGAATGCATTTCTCATTCAGTCAAGGACGCTTTCTAAGTCTTTATTACTCAAGGACAAACTGCACAACATAATTTCACATTCATATCGACGAGAGAGCAGGTCGAGTGCATTGCAAAGAAGATACGGCGCATGTCCACAGAGCAGAACATGTGTTCGAGGCTTCTTCGCTGTTCGAGAGCTGAGAGGATCTGCATCAGAAACGACGAGAGTTGGCACGAGACGACGTCGACTGTCGCTCGCGTCGACACAATACCAACAAAAGCTCCGCTCAGTCGTCGGAAAATTTTCTGCTGCTCAGTTTCCTCGTTCATCAAGTTTAATCATTCATTCCGAGAGGCTTAATCGACATCAACATCCTGCGATTTTTCTCGTCCGTGTTTTATTCGCAAGGACTCAAGGAACAAGTGTAGGCATAAGCGGCGGAGCTGTGAGGTTGAGTGAGACGTAAAGTCAGGGAAAAGCTTCGATAAGTGGCTGCCAAGGAGGAAAATCAAACAATTCTTCGGAAAATATATTTTCGCTCTCTCGCTTCGGTTGAGAAAAAAATCGTGAAGCTCTCAACTTGTTCTTTGTTTGGATGATATTTTAACAGCAAGAGTTAAGCCCGTTGTGAAGAGCGAACCTTCTAAGTCGCATAAGTGAAAAGCTAAAGTGCTAATAGAACGATTTTGTCTAGGGCCGACATCAAGGTTGAAAGATAAGGCGGAACAAGAAGTGAAAGTTCAAATCGAGGAAAGAATTCGAAAGATTTCGTCCCGAGCTGTAGGAACAATAATGGAAAAAGATAATGTGAAAGTGAGTTGCCGGATCCAATTCTGACAAAGGTCAGATTTCAAAGCGAGGAGTGAAATCGACGAAAGGCAAAAGTCTCTAACTATGTCGATTAAGTCAAGTGAATGGAACAGGAGTCTGAGATTGGATAAGAACTCGCCGAGTGCATTTCACAGTCCCGGTAAATAAATGATTTGTTGCCAGTGATTCGAGTGAATAATGAACTCCCTTCAGTTCGTTTACAGCCCTCAGCTGAAAGCTTTTGTATCGATTTTCGTTATCGCTCGTTGTTTATTCTACTCTTTTGTCGGCGTATTGTTCCTCGCCTTTGCTGAAAGTTTAATGAAGTTTGGAACTTTCGGTATGTTTTTCGAGCCCATCGAGCTGTAAAATTTGCGGAGCTCATGCTCGGTTATGAGTCAAATTTTACTCCGCTGCAGTCGACGGAAACTTATCATAAATCGATGACCCGAAATTCGGTTCTTCCCTCATTTCGAGGAACGAATTTTAAAAAGAATTTGTTCGCAAATTTTACAGCGCAACAGCAGTTTCGATTGATTTTTCTGATGTTTCATGTAAACTCTTTCAGAGAATCAATTTTGAAGCCGTGTTATGAAAGCTTTGAATGACAAGCATTTAATGTAGAAGAACTTCATCATCGTCAAATCTGCGAAAATTTGCGCAAAGCAAAATCGATCGTAAAGTTGTTTTCCCGAATCAGGCAAATCATCTTCGACATCTGCCATGCCGCATTGTCTGGTGTTAAGCAACTAGAACATGTCGAGGAAAATTCGTCGTCGTGTGCAAAGACGTTGGCAAATTGCTGCGCGTGATTTATTGCTTTCACTCTCCGCTTCCTCGTTCATTGTTATTTCGCCCCGAACCTCTCGTCGAAATTGTTTTGTTTTCCTTCGCTATTTCTTCTTGATCCCCTGGCAAAACGATACGGAATTTTAGCTTGTTTTCGCTACGAAAAAGATTTCTCGCATTATTGGCGTTATGCTGTTTTGATTGATTGGTTTTATGGCGATTTGATAGATGTGCAGCCATCCACGCGAAGCCATCCGCTCCGGCATTCAATCCTAGAGGCTTAACTTCATCATTTTTGAGTCTACCAAAATTTCAGTTAAAGCTCGCTTGGCGTTGCCTGCGACATCCAACTCCTCGGAGAAATATCTTGAATTCTTGAGTAAATATCTTCATTTGTTGATGTCATGGCTTCTTGTTGTCATGGGACTCTCACTCGCTTCTGGCACAGAAATATTCTATTACCATTTTTCATTACCAGATTACAAAGTTCAGATAAGAAAACTATGAGATAACTTACTTGTCTGCTTTACTGGTTTCTTTCAGGACGGAGCAGAGGCCTTCAGAGAACATCATACAACTTCATCGGACTTCAACACGCCTCTGTTGAGATAACGAACCCTCTTCACAGCTTCGATCAACGAGGCTTTTGAAATTAAAATTTCCTGATTGTCGAGGATTTATAAAATCTCTTAGAGTTAACGCGAACATGGAACAAATTACTGGACAGACTGAGGAGTTTTTCAAGATAAATAAAGACTGATAAATGTGTGACTAACATAGTTTAGAAACTACAATCGTACTTTAAGTAATAAAGATGGAAAATGAATGAAATCGTTTTGATAAAACATAACACAAACGAAGAAGCCTCAAACTAAATTTTTTTCTTTATTTCGAACGCAAAGCAAATCGATAAATTAATCCGGAGCAATTAGCATAATCATGGCACTTTCCAGCCGAGATAATTCGTGTCGTCTTGCTTGCGAAGCGTAATTAGATAAGTCTCATTGTGGCAGATGTCTAATTTGTAATGAAACCCAATGAATCACTTCTCACCAAGTTTGCTATCGATTTCTCCACAGAAGTTTGAACAACCCAGTCCGACTGGAACTTTCTCAACCCGATTCCCATTGAGTTTCAAGCGAAGGTGTTTCAAGTAGGTGCGAAATTATAAATGTTGTTGAACTTGCTAATTTTCCTTTAGCATTTTCACCACGGGAAAGTTTTCACTTCGTTACGAGAGTTTTCATGAAAAACTATGAACTCCTTAATTATTCTGAGTATCAAGAGATTGTGAGCCCTTCGACTATGCCAATTCCATAAATTTCAATTATTATTCTTTCCATTGCAAATGAATCTTAACGTCGGCAATTTCAGTAATCTCGGAAATAAATTAAAATGCTAAGTGGACTCGGTCAATTTGGCAAACGCTAGGCAAATAACGAGTTTGGTGCTTCGCCTGGGACTGTTTCAGTGGCTGACGATAGGATCAGAGAACAAAAGCAAATGTACGAGTTCAAATTGGTCAGAAGAACGCTACAGAGCAATCTCATCCGCGCGCAGAGCTTTCCACTTGACCTGATTTGCTCAAAGAGGTCAAGAAGGAGCAGAGAAAGGTAGAAATTTTAAAAGCTCCGTTTTGCTTAGTTCATTAAGTGTAATTATTTACATACAAAATGATTAAAACTGTTCTTGAATTCATTTCAACTTTTCAGCTTCTGCAATTTACGGATTGAAAAGTTCTCTGAAAATTTAATAGCTCTCAGATCTCAAACAGACACTCGCAGTTCACGGATGGACTAGTTAATCAAATCTTTCTTGATTCAACTGTGAAGTTCCAGTAGTGCGAATCCTCCGTTGTTATTTTAGCAAGAAATGTTAGCTTAGATAGCAAGGACTGTCTTGATGAATTACTCAGAAATTCAATTTAAATTTTAATGCAAATATTTTCTTTCTCCTTTTTCCACTGAAAAGGCGCAGCCGCTCAGTGAAGTATTTAATTTAATTAATTTTTATTTCTCATCCGTCTCGGTCCGACAGAAAAACATCTTCGTTTCCTCCTCCGTTATTTTTTACATTTTCACAGTCAAGATGTTAGCCTGGGAATTCGTAGGAAAAACTTGAGGACGAGAAATAATTTTCTTTCCTTCGGTTTAATTTTATCAACGCGCCATGAATTTAATTTGCTGCAAAGCCATGAATTTCTTGCTGAAACTACAACAAGTAATTTTGCAACAAGTTTTTGCAAGACTTCTTCGCGTGACAAGCTTTCTCCGCCTAAATTTCTTTATCTTCGTTCAACAACTCAATTACCATGAGCGAATTCAAGTTGCCGCATTTAATTTGATATCACAAGAATACTTCAAACGCAAGCTTAACAAACATGAATAAGTGATGAGAGGTAATTGAATATTCCATGTGAATATTTTATGGTTTCTCCTGAGACTTAACATCAAAACTTCAAAATTCAGATCCTCAGCAGGTTGCTGAGTGTTTCTCAAAAGTGTTCACAAATTTTAGTAAAATCGACTTCCAGTATTTTGTTCTAGAATTATGCAGACGATTTGCAAGACAAATCAAACCATGATGAACGAAAATAAACGACAAGTAGCAGCTTTTTATAGTTGGACAGATGAATATTCACCAAAGCTTTTAACTTAAACACTACAAATTTATAGAAAAGTTGTAGAAATACTTTACCAAGCTAAAATGCAGTGACTCCGCTTCTGTTGTGAGCTTCTTCTACTTACAGTTTCTCAAGCAATGCAGAATTGGACGGTAAGCAATTTTTCAGGACCTCTAACATGATGAGAATCGC